>BSBK01003939.1:170000-707995 GCA_027943335.1 Chamaecyparis obtusa | reverse complement strand
TCTAGCCCCGATTTTTTGATACCCGATATATTTTTAGATACCTGATATTCGAAACGTCAAATTCGACTTCAAGCATATTTGGTAAGTAGTTAATTATATATTTTTATTAATTTATTTCATTTTCATTGTAAATGTAGTGTTTTTTTTTAAAATAGGGTTTTGTATTTATATTTGTAATAATATTTGAAACTTAGATTTGTTTTTTATTTAATCAGGCATGGCTGACAACAATGAAGAAAATAACCCTCCAAATAACAATTCTGAAAACAATCCCCCATATCTAAACCCTAAATCTTTACAAGATTTGATAGAAGAAAATTTGAACACAATACGAGGTTTCCAAAACACGTATCAAAATATACCTACATTAGCTCCCATGCTTACCACACTAAATACAATTGTTGGAAATATTGACACACTCACGCAGCAACATAATGCTGCTCTTCATTGGCGTGATGATATGCACGACCAATTTGATGACGGGCTTGACCATGATGGGATTGCAGCCCTTAATATAACTAAGGAAGATATAGCTGCCCTTTTTGTCGATCCTAAAACCGAAATACCAGTTGACCCCAAAAAGCCCAAATTATCAATAAAATGGTGCACAAATGAAGCAATGCGCACAAACTTTTGGGATCACTAGTGGATGGTTTTTGATAAACCACCACATAGCAATTTGGAGGTCCCATTTTATTTCCTTAAAAAATTGTATGCTGAGTTTGTGCTTGGTCAACATGTTGATTATTGGAGTATGAGGCCCAACATGGGCATAGGCAGAGGAGCTCCTCAGACTAGGCCATCTTCCCAGTGCCAAAAGGCCACTACCTTTGTCCCCCCCACTAATGTTGCACCCCCTCCTTCAATGTAGCATCCTGATATCATTAGAGAGGCTGCTGAACAGACTATTAGGGCAATTCATTTACTGAGTGATCAGTTGATCACACAGACTAGGTTAGTGTTGCCTCTTATGGATGCTGCTGGTGCATCGACATCTCATCGGAGTTCACATGTATGCGAGCCCCATATGTGCATTATGTGCAGGCATATGTGCCTCAGACCGCTTACTGATTTTGATACATATCAGTTTCATGATATTGATGAGGGAGATACAGGAGAGGCTACTGCAAAGGCTACAACACCTCATGGAGCATCTACATCTCATGAGAGTGCTCAGGAGGTGCATGTAGAGCCATTGACTCCTATTGATACGGTAAGAGTAAACATTATAAATAAATTTGTCACATGACTTATTTAATTTAAAAATAATTTATTTATTTAGATTAGTTTTAATGATTGCATGCACTTATGTATATATATTTTTTCCATTTATGTTCAGTCGATGACATAGGAGGAGGTGAGACAGGTGGATGAGTCCACACTTTTGGCCATTTCATTTGGCCTTGATGACTATACGGTATATTATAAATTATGAACCCATTAGTTTTTTTTTTATATCATTTTGTGTACATGCTTAAATCTCTATCAATTAGAGCAATAAAATTCATACATTTACTAATATATATTGTCATCTTATTGTGTTCTTGCAGGCTACAGCCAACGTCAGTGGGGGCGTGAGGGGGTTCCTTCATCAGGTGTTGACAAAGGAAAGGTAGTTAATTGTTTAAGATTAATTATGCATGCATATGTATGCCACTTGTGTGTAGTAATAAATATTTTACTTGCACTTTATTGTATAGGGTGTGGCTATTGATGATGTCCCGACACCAGTTCGGTGGCGTAGGGTTACAGGCGTCTCGATTTAGAGTGATAGCCTGATTGTACGTAGACTTTTACATATTATTATTTGTATTTTGTAACTAGGGTTGCTATGATGAAGTACATTGATACATAATTGACAATCTTTTTACTCTCATAGGTTACTCTGACTGTGAGGGAGGTCCCACAAGAATCTTTCATTTCTTTGTTGACCCAGCCCACTATTCTAGAGGAGGGATCACCAGATGTAAGTTTTAATTTTAGTTCAATCAATTTGTAATTTTATTATGCTATCATCCTATTTTGTAGATTTATTACTCTATGTTGCACCAGTCTACTAATCTCATTATTGCAAATATATATTTATAGGTCAGAGTTGGTATTATTGGCATGGTCCCTTCGCTACCTAGGACTTATGTTAGGACACCTAATTGTGGTAGGCGATCGAGAGACCAGGTACAAATTTATTTGTATTCAGTTATAATTTTAATTAAATTAGTGTTTGAAAATTATGAATTATATATATATATGTACAAATCATATAAAGTAAGCAATCTAACTTTGGTTTGAACTCATTTTTTATGCAGGATCAATCAGAGCCCAACACTTCTTCAAAGAGGCTACATTTTGATGATCCCCCTACAGCATAGGATGTAGTTTTAGTTTTGTGGTCATTTAGAGATGACACTTGGCACATTTTGAGATGGCATATGTGCCACATTGTACACCTTAAAACATTGATTTTGTAGACATTTTGAAATGGCATGTGCCATATTTGTATATGGACATACTTTTGATACATTTGATACATATATAGAACATATTCATTTATATGTTATATTTGCGTCATCTTTTGTATATACATATTTATTATTCATGTTTGTGGAATTGAATGGTGAAGTTATATCTTGACTATGATTATCATTATGATTTAAATTATATCTTGTTGAAGTTACATTTGTTTTTCTTTACTCTGGAATACCCTGTTCATGGAGCTTATTATGTTTGAGGTTTAACTTCTTGTTGGTGAACAGATTTGTCTTTGAAAGAAACGCTTACAAAATGACCTTTAAAGCCCAAACAAAAAGACTCAACCAACACCAACAGCTGGGTCACTTCGCTATTGAGAAGCATAAGCGCCCTTTGAATTATCTGAGTACAACTCATCGTGCAGGATTTACAATGAATCAACTAAACTATAAATGATAATGCTTTTAACCTGAAAGCAATAAAGGCTTACAAACATCTATTCATAAACATGAGATAGACGCGAAGGGACTAATTTACTAAATAGTGCCATCTGGATCTTATTGCAACACAAGTGTTAATGCGTCTATGTTTTGATTGGACGCTTGGTGCTATAACTAGAGCGTGTCATTTCTGGCTCTCCACAAACATACTGCTTCATGCAAGTGACACCAATAAATATTTTGTCGAAGCCATCATACATATGTATTTTGGGATTCAATTGCGAGCACATCCTCCTCAATTTTCCCACCTTGTGAACCTGAAGCCAACATCTCTGAATCATGACTGATGTCAACACAAAGAACTACATTATCATGCGTCATGAAGGCGTCATCAGCTTGGTATTGAAAATTGCTCTTGAGTTTCCCACTGATATAGTCTCAGTCCTCTATAAATCCAACAACCGAAAAGATCGTTGCCCAATCGTGCTTAGTGCACCTTGGGGTCACTTGGGTCAAGCGTGGTCGCGAGCATTTTCGTGACTATGTGGGTAGAATGGGGTTGTCACTGGCATTTACCTGGCCAACCGAAGCCGATGGAGTAGACGGTTTGATGCCAGGTCGGACGGTTTGAAAGATACAATGCTGAGCCACTTTCAACTGACCCTCACTGTAAGTTTTGGCATCGACTGAGATCGCCTTGCCAAATGCAAACGAAGTCGAATCACCCAAAATTGAGAGAGGTTATTGTAGACCTCGAAAACATGATCCCGTAGCACTTGATAGTTTTTTGATAGCTCTCACGAGGTCTGAGATACGAGCCCCAAAAGATCACTACCCAATCGTGCTTAGTGCACCTTGGGGTCACTTGGGTCAAGCGTGGTCACGAGCATTTTCGTGACTCTGTGGGTAGAATGGGGTTGTCACTAGTGTTTACCTGGCCAACCAGAGCTGATGGAGTAGATGGTTTGATGCCAGGTCGGATGGTTTGAAAGATATGCTGCTGAGCCACTTTCAACTGACCCTCACTGCAAGTTTTGGCATCGACTGAGATCACCTTGCCAAATGCAAACGAAGTCGAATTGCCAAAAATTGAGAGAGGTTATTGTAGACCTTGAAAACATGATCCTGTAGCACCTGACATTTTGTTGATAGCTCTCACGAGGTCTGAGATACGAGCCCTAGAAGATCACTGCCCAATCGTGCTTAGTGCACCTTGGGGTCACTTGGGTCTAGCGTGGTTGCGAGCGTTTCCGTGACTCTGTGGGTAGAATGGGGTTGTCACTGGTGTTTACCCTAGCCAACTGGAGCTGATGGAGTAGATGGTTCAATTCCAGGTCAGACGATTTGAAAGATACACTGCTGAGCCACTTTCAACTGACCCTCACTGCAAATTTTGGCATCGACTGAGATCGCCTTGCCAAATGCAAATGAAGTCAAATCGCCCAAAATTGAGAGAGGTTATTGTAGACCTCAAAAACATGATTCCATAGCACCTAACAGTTTTTTGATAGCTCTCATGAGGTCTGAGATATGAGCCCCAGAAGATCATTGCCCAATCGTGCTTAGTGCACCTTGGGGTCACTTGGGTCGAGCATGGTCGCGAGTGTTTCCGTGACTCTGTGGGTAGAATGGGGTTGTCACTAGCATTTACCCGGCCAACTAAATCCAATGGAGCAGACGGTTCGATGCCAGGTTGGACGGTTTGAAACATACGCTGCTGAGCCACTTTCAACTAACCCTCACTGCAAGTTTTGGCATCGACTGAGATCGCCTTGCCAAATGCAAACAAAGTCGAATCGCCCAAAACTGAGAGAGGTTATTGTAGACCTAGAAAACATGATCCTGTAGCACTTGATAGTCTATTAATAGCTCTCACGAGGTTCGAGATATGAGCCCCAGAAGATCACTTCCCAATCATGCTTAGTGCACCTTGGGGTCAGTTGGGTCGAGCGTGGTCGTGAGCATTTTCATGACTCTGTGGGTAGAATGGGGTTGTCACTGGCATTTACCCAACCAACCAAAGCTGATGGAGTAGATAGTTTGATGCCAGGTCTGATAGTTTGAAAGATACGTTGCTGAGCCACTTTCAACTAACCCTCACTGTAAGTTTTGGCATCAACTGAGATCACCTTGCCAAATGCAAATGAAGTCGAATCACCCAAAATCGAGAGAGGTTATTGTAGACCTCAAAAACACAATCTCATAGCACCTAATAGTTTGTCAATAGCTCTCATGAGGTCCGAGATACGAGCCCCAGAAGATCACTGCCCAATCGTGCTTAGTGCACCTTGGGGTCACTTGGGTCGAGCATGGTCGCGAGGGTTTTCATGACTCTGTGGGTAGAATGGGGTTGTCACTGGCGTTTACCCAGCCAAATGGAGCCGATGGAGAAAACGGTTTGATGCCAGGTCAGACGGTTTGAAAGATATGCTGCTGAGCCACTTTCAACTGACCCTCATTGCAAGTTTTGGCATCGACTGAGATCGCCTTACCAAATGCAAACAAAGTCGAATCACCCAAAACCGAGAGAGGTTATTGTAGACCTCAAAAACAAAATCTCATAGCACCTAACAGTTTGTTGATAGCTCTCACGAGGTCTGAGATACGAGCCCCAGAAGATCGTTGCCCAATCATGCTTAGTGCACCTTGGGATCACTTGGGTCGAGCGTGGTCGCGAGCATTTTCGTGACTCTGTGGGTAGAATGGGGTTGTCACTAGCATTTACAAGGCCAACTAGAGCCGATGGAGTAGACGGTTCGATGCCAGGTCAGACGGTTTGAAAGATACGCTGCTGAGCCACTTTCAACTGACCCTCACTGTAAGTTTTGGCATCGACTGAGATCGCCTTGCCAAATGCAAACGAAGTCGAATCGCCCAAAACTGAGAGAGGTTATTGTAGACCTCAAAAACATGATCCTGTAGCACCTAACAGTCTGTCAATAGCTCTCATGAGGTCTAAGATACAAGCCCCAAAAGATCACTTCCCAATCATGCTTAGTGCACCTTGGGGTCAGTTGGGTCGAGCATGGTCGCGAGCATTTTCATGACTTTGTGGGTAGAATGGGGTTGTCACTGGCATTTACCCAGCCAACCAGAGCTGATGGAGTAGATAGTTTGATGCCAGGTCTGATAGTTTGAAAGATACGCTGTTGAGCCACTTTCAGCTGACCCTCATTGTAAGTTTTGGCATCGACTAAGATCACCTTGCCAAATGCAAACAAAGTCGAATCGCCCAAAATTGAGAGAGGTTATTGTAGACCTCAAAAACAAAATCCCATATCACCTAACAGTTTGTTGATAGCTCTCACGAGGTCTGAGATATGAGCCCCAGAAGATTTCTGCCCAATCGTGCTTAGTGCACCTTGGGGTCACTTGGGTCGAGCATGGTCGCGAGCATTTTCGTGACTCTGTGGGTAGAATGGGGTTGTCACTGGTGTTTACCTGGCCAACCGGAGCTGATGGAGTAGACGGTTTGATGCCAGGTTAGATGGTTTGAAAGATACGTAGCTGAGCAAATTTCAACTAACCCTCATTGCAAGTTTTGGCATCGACTGAGATTGCCTTACCAAATGCAAATGAAGTCGAATCACCCAAAATTGAGAGAGGTTATTGTAGACCTCAAAAAAATAATCTCATAGCACCTAATAGTTTGTTAATAGCTCTCATGAGGTCTAAAATATGAGCCCCAGAAGATTGCTGCCCAATTGTGCTTAGTGCACCTTGGGGTCACTTGGGTCGAGCGTGGTCGCGAGCATTTTCGTGACTCTGTGGGTAGAATGGGGTTGTCACTGGTGTCTACCCAGCCAAGTGGAGCCAATGGAGTAGACGGTTTGATGCCAAGTTGGACGGTTTGAAAGATACGCAGCTGAGCCACTTTCAACTGACCCTCACTGCAAGTTTTGGCATCAACTGAGATCGCCTTGCCAAATGCAAATGAAGTCGAATCGCCCAAAATTGAGAGAGGTTATTGTAGACCTTGAAAACATGATCCCGTAGCACCTAATAGTTTGTTGATAGCTCTCACGAGGTCTGAGATATGAGCCCCAGAAGATCACTACCCAATCATGCTTAGTGCACCTTGGGGTCACTTGGGTCGAGCGTGGTCGCGAGTGTTTTCGTGACTCTCTGGGTAGAATGGGGTTGTCATTGGCGTTTACCCAGCCAACCAGAGCCAATGGAGTAGACGGTTTGATGCCAAGTCAAACGGTTTGAAAGATACGCTGCTGAGCCACTTTCAATTGACCCTCACTGCAAGTTTTGGCATCGACTGAGATCGCCTTGCCAAATACAAACGAAGTCGAATTGCCCAAAACTGAGAGAGGTTATTGTAGATCTCAAAAACATAATCCTGTAGCACCTAACAATTTTTCAATACCTCTCACGAGGTCTGAGATACGAGCCACTTTCAACTGACTGTTAGTGGTATGTTTGAAATTTGAACTGTGAAATTAATCATGATTAAGCTTGTTAAATTTGATAAAAAATAATATCCTTAAAGCATTACAAACAACAATCAAACATGTAAGAATTCAAACCATGCAAATGACATAAGTATATGACATGTAAGATCTCTTCTTGGCACTATTGGCCACCCATACATGATTTTGGTCATAAGTCCTTATGAAGAGTTTTAGGACATTTAACTTTTAAATCAAATTTATTGTTACAAATTGCCATTATAGGCTTCAAAAGATCTCAATTAACCATTAAGGATCCTTTTGTCCTTCTATCTCTAATTGGATCCATGGTGACCATAGGCATCTTCATAGGTGCTCCTGCACAAGTTACATTCCACATACAAAACCAAGTTTATTGACTCAAAATACAATCTAAGAAAGGTCAAATTAATGTATTGAAATTAAGCTTAACAAACTTAGAAAATAATGCACTAAGTTAACTTATTACCTAGTCAAGTGTTCTTGAAGGGTCATCTCTTTGCTTCAAGGTCTCCAATAGTGCTTCATGATTAGCAGTAGTAATAGTCCAAAGTTCTTTTGTCTTTGGTCTTCCTTGATGCTTTGACAACTTGACATTTGTTGCTATAACAAGGTGTGAATACATAAGAATAGTTTTGTGCTTCTCATAGTCTTCAAATGCGGGAACTCCATTCTTTCTAATCATGTATGTTCGCAGCCATGTTCCTGCAACAACAACTGAACCAGTAGGATATGTGAACCCATCACCATCTGTCATCGGTTGTACAAGCTTTTGTTTACCTTGTACACAATGTGCTAACCAATAATCTGACCTCTCATCATTCCCCTGCGGTGCAACCAATGCAAAAACATCTCCTGGCTTCAAAAGATCTGAAAGATGGTCATAGTCAACTGAAGTGTCCATGTCATCATTTCTTATAGAGAGTGTCAAAGATAAAGGAGTTAGACACTGTGGAACCCATGTATCCACCCACTCACTTGACTCACAATGATCCCAATCATACTGAAAACACATGGGGCAAAAACAAGCCAACTCTCGTGTCCAAATGGTCCATGTACTACTATTGGAGCTTTGGAATGAATGCATTTTTGAAGAGTCTTTCACTGTTTGACAATCCAATCTATCTCCTATAGTTCCGTCCTCAACCAACCAAAAGAATCTACACACTGTAGAATCAAGAGTCCCCCCCTATGATAATGCTAAAGTACACCAATCAATAATAGAATGAGCATCAAGAAGTATAGCACCTGAAATCCTCAATTGCTCCTTAACTAGAGCTCTCTTGACACACGCACCTGCTCCATCATGCTCCCCTTTCCCATGCCCTGACTCAAAAAAACTCCAAATATGAGGTACACCTCTCTCCACATGCATTCTACACAACCAATAAAACATTCTAGCATTCTTAAATTGACCAGTGCAATTATCCGACCAAATGAGATGCCTATCCATAGCAATACCATTTTCCTGCAAGAAGTCAAAATAGTTCTGGAAACAATGTTGAACAAACTCATGAGAGTGAGACCTATCGTCGCTCATATAAAAATGGTACTCTCTCGTTATCTTTCGCTCATCTTTTGTGCTATCAGGGGAATGTCTATATGTGATGTGTACAAAAATAGCAACCTAAATCGAATTGTAATATTGAGCTTGAGTCTCATTTTGGGGCTGCAATGTATAGTTCTCCGCAAAGTCTACAACGGATATAATAGTTCCAATGGGGAAAGTGTCCTTACATGTCCTGAATTGTTGATCCAACCATTGAGACCTGTGACTATGCCTTGCATACTTGTAAAAAAAAAATTTCTTGAAATCTGAGATAAAATCAGCAACATTGTATTCTTTTGCAACTAACTCACATCTAGAGCCTTCACCTCCACTCTTCAATGTATATTTCACTATTTCATATACCTTTTTTTGGATGAGTGTCTTTCCAAAATTGCATTCCAAACCCTCATGAAAACATGTTCTAAACTTGGACAAGCCACCACATTCTGAGCACTTCGCATTTAAGCAATTTTTTTTATAAAATAAACAACCATCATCTCTATGACATAAAAATTGATCTAGAAAGTCTCTTGATGATTTGGGAAGACCACTTGCACCACAATCCTCTAGCATTTCATTAGTATGCAATTTAGAATGAATGGACCGTAATAATTCATGATGCATTGAAAACTCAACATGATATTTGCAACAACATGTATTTCGAATCTTAAGGGGTACACAATAAAATGGCTTCACGGATTCAAAAGACCTTTGTGATATTGTCAATGTTGGATGTGTCTCACAAAAAATTTTATACAACATTGTTTGACTTACCTCCACATAATGTTTAGGATGTGGAGTGCGGTCTCGATTGCCAACTCTCAACTTCAAGACATCCTTCACATTTGGTGACACTCTTGAGTTAGCATCCCAAAATTGTTGAATTTCATCCTTGACAACATCTGTTAGCTTCTTATAGAAACGTGGAAGTCTCCCACCATAAGCCCATGTATCAATTTGAAGTGGATCATCAAGTCTTTCTCTTCTTGTAAGTGCTCTACCCAAAGTTTTACGGTCTATATTGAAGTCAACACAAGTTTGTCACATCAAACGAGCCTTTCTCAACTGATGACTTACTAAGGAGGTTGTAATAACCCTTTGAGCAACTCTCTTGTCTTTTTCTCTGCTAGTCTTCCCAATGTTATTGAAAGCATTGAAAAGATTTTTCACAACAATGGCATTTCTCTCCATTTTTTTGTTCACACAAATCTTCAATTTCACAAGTACAGGTCTCATCTTTTGCATCTTTAACAACTGCACAAAAATTTGACATTTCTCAACCAATGTCTTGTTTTGAAAAAATTGATCATAAATTCTTGAAGCCCACAACCTAACGGTTCTATGTGACCTCTTTCCTTCCCAATTATTCATAACGTTCTCCTCAATTTTAATTAACCATTTAGGTGTTTTTGAAAGCCTCGAATTTGAAGATTGATTATCTTTATTACAAGGGACTTCATTTCGCATATAATTTGGAGATGTATAACATTCATGTCGTTCTTGTGCAACATTTTTGTTCCCAAAGTCTACATTTTCAATCTCCATCTGTGCATTTTCAAATTGAACATCCTCTTTGTATGCACCCAAAAATAGTCGCCTAGACTTTGGGCCCCATTTATTTGATTTATCAACCCTGAATCAGTTTTATCAATAATCAATATTTTCAACATTATCAATTTCTTGATCAAATCTTAATTTCGATCATATATTGGATTTTTATCCTATGGGCTAATCATTTATCCTAAGTCTTTATTTGATTAAAAGGAATATTTCCTCCCCTTTTGATTAAATAAAAAGCCCCACTTTTCCTCTTATCCTAAGTTGCACAAATAAAACATTATTCCTATTTTACAAAAAGGAAAAAAGCACTTTTGTCTCACATGGACACGAAGTCAATTCCTATTGGAGGATACTTGTGCACACGGATCGCTCCTCTTTTAAACTCCACCGTCGATTAAGACTTTTGCCTCTTAATCTCAATGGTCCATTCCTTTGCATTTCTTATAAAAGGAAAGCTCTCTCCTTCATTTTGATATCATGTTTTTATGCTAACCTTATGCTGCAGGAATCCTTGAAGACTTTGAAGCTATTTAGAGATCATTGTTGCATCCTACTTTAGATTTCTTCATTTGCTTCATAGTTTAGTTTACATTCTTACATAGTAGTTTCATTTTCATAACTTTCATAGCTTAGATTTCCTTTCATGCAATAGCATAACTTCACATAGCTTAATAGGAAGGATTTGTAACACTTGTTCTTTCCATTTCATAGCTTAGTTGCATTGCATTTTCATTTCCATAGACTAGTTTGCATTGCATTGCATTTTCATAGTGATTCTTGAGGATCTTGGCACTCTTGCCCTTGTCCTCATTCGAATCTCTCATTGTGTGGTTGACTAGCAAGGTCACAAGCTTGTAACTCTAGCTGAGAGCAAATACATCATAGTCCCTTGCAACTCCATGCATAGAGAGCTATGAGCCGCTTTGTGAGGCCTCATTCTTGAGCAACCTGGCATATAATGGTTCATAGAAGTGCACCATTTTAGTGTGTACATTTTTGGTGCCCACCGTGGGGCAGAGTAGATAGGCTTTGTCCTTTAGTTTCTTGCATTTTTCATCATTTTTCAGATTATTTTTTGGAAATTTTGCAGTCTCTGATTTTCTGTCTCAGAGTATCGCGTGATACTTCTCAGGTATATCGTGTGATATACCTTACTATACTAGTGTGACACTTCACTCTAGAGAAGAATTGCATACTAGTATTAAGGTATATCGCCTGGTGTCGTGTGAAGTATCACCCAAATATAGCGAAGTATATCGCTCAAACTGAGGTATATCGCGCGGATATAGGAAACTGTATCACGCGATACTGATGAAGTCTGAGGTATATCGTCTGATCTGACAGAGACCTGCAGTTCAAGTTTTATCATCCGAATTTGATCATATTTAGTTTGCTGGTTTACTTTACTATATTTAGATAGGTCTAACCTGCATCTCTTAGCTTAGATAAATCAGTTTCTTGCAATTATTTTCATTTAGATTTTGGATTTTGCTAACCTTGTGGGCCTAACTAGTTGTGGTTGTAGGTGCCTTTGCGTAAGAAATTTGCCAAAAATTGCATGTCAAAGAGGGCTACTAATGGTTTTTGCAGGGCTGCCCAAAAAGCATAAAAAATAAAAATAAAAATAAAAATTTGCTTGTGATTTATTTCCTTTCAAGTGTGGCATTCACTAATTGTATTAGGAACTTTAATACCTTGTGAAAGAAATTTTGAGGTGGTAGGAGAAGTATGCTCTTCACCTTTAGGTGAATCAGAAAATCTTGACCCATCTTAAGGTTTTGGAAGCAAGGGATTAATTGAATCTCTTTGCTTGGTGTGTTTGGGAGAAGTTTTTGAGATAGGGGAGTATGCTCTTCACCCTTGAGGTGAACCAAAAACCTTGAACCTCATAAATTATCCATTTTTGTTTAGTTTAGGAATCCTTTAGCGGGCCTGCTCTTGAGCAATCAAGAGGAACGACTCAAGTGGGGACAACTTTGTCATCATTTTCCTTGGTGGCGAGTGATTCCAACTCACTATAATCTCAAGGCTATCAAAGAAACCAAAAACTTTGGTAGACATAACACTTGTCTTCGTTTGATGTGAGTAACTCATAGGATTGTGACCTTGTTTAGCCGCTTATCTTCTTAGTGCAAGGATTGATCCAAGTGGTTTACCCGGATCACCTTAAGATACTCACCATATGTGTCCCTTTGGTTGTGTCGTTTGACACTTCCATGACAAAGCCAATATCTCTTGTGGGTAACCACTTGGTGTGAGGCAAGGGGGCATCAAGTTGTGGGCTAAGTTGGTACGCATTGAGCCTTGACTTTCTTAGAATAGATTTTCTTGAATTTTCTTTGGTTGTGTGATACCAGTGTAAACATTCTCACATGCAAACAATTGGTAGAATCCATAGAGTGCTTTTTCAATTTTGATATCAAGTGTTTGTCTTAGCAAGGTTGCTTTTGCCCTTGTTTCAAGTGTATGAGACATGTTTGATCCCTCACTGTTTGCAAACCTGCCAAAATTCTGCTGATATTGTGATTGAGATCGAAAACATCAACCCTCAGACTGAAATTTTTTACCAAACAAACCCAAAAACGCAAATTTTACACAATTCTGGTCAAGAGTTATGCAATTTTGCAACAGTATCGCCTACTTTGAGAAGAAATATCACGCAATAGTTCACCCCTGATAGACTATCGCCCGACCTGCCTGGTGTTTATCGCCCAGCTATTGTGAGGTCTATCACCTGGTATAAGGTGAAGGATCACCCAGTTATAGGTGTATCACCTTGGTACCCTGGAGTATATCACCTGGTTAATTTCTGTCATGCTTTTAGTTTGATCAATTTCAATTGTTGTTAGTCAGGTTAGGTCTTTGAGCAGGCTTCTTGCTCTATCATTTGAGACCTGTCTTGACTCTAAATTTCTAGTTTTAGTCCTCTGGGATAGCATCATCTGATTTACGAAATCACTTTGGGAATAATTGTCAAATTAGAAGGCCATTCTTGGTGACAAGGTTCATCTCTAGGATTGTTAGCTACATTCTTGGAAAATTTTAGTGCTCTTATTGTCCAAATCGCTTTCATTTAAATCTCAATTTCAATTATATTTTGGCCTAGTCCAACCTCCTGGTTCAAAAGTGCAAGGGTAGTCACCCTTTGATTTGAAGCACCTCTTTGACAGTGTTGGTAAAGCCCCTTTTCTATCTTTTCATTTCTCTTTGGACAATAGAGGACTTTGATTATCCTAGTTTGGTGCTGACACTTTGAGAGGTCATCTTATCATTGACAGTATCTTTCTTTCATGTCAGTTACAACAAGGTACCAAGTCAATCAAGGGAAGCGACCCCCTGTTGCCTTTAGCCAGTTACCACCAGTTAAGACTCGTCAACAGCATAAGGGAAAAGGACCCCTTTTTGATCCATCTCCTAAGAGTGAATCTGAGGTTTGTTTTAATCCAAAAGCTAATCCTAGTGAAGTGAGCACCTCTTTAGTACCCCTTTCATCAAGTATGGACATGAGTTACACTTTCACTCGACAACAAAGAGAAGCCATGAATCAAACTCTTGAGGATATCTTCCAACGGCATAAAAGAGAGTACGGTGGTTCTTCTCATGCTAGTCCACCTGGGTCACCTCCCAACAACATGAGATATTTTGATGCCCACCAATGAGCCGAGAGACATTATAAGCAAACTCACTCAGATTCAAGGTCACAACACGAGGACCAAAACAATGAATCTAATGATCACCACATCAACACAACCAACGCAATAAGGCATTCGAGACCATCCTCTCCACTTAAAGATACCTCTTGATATGCAAATATGAGATTGAAAAGCATTGAGAGGGAGAAACAAGCCTATTTGGATGAACAAGCTGCTAAAAAGGAGAAATTTAGACAACTAGAAGCAGAGGAATGTGCATTATTGGACATAAGGAAGAGAGTCGCCCAAGAAGAAGAAGATAGACTCTATGCACAACAACTCCAAAGCTAATTCAATAGGAGGGGAACCAATAGTGGGACCAACTCACCCCCATCTACCCCTTCACCAAGTCCTAGAAGAAGATCAAGGACACCCTCACGATCCCCAAGTCCTAGAGGAAGAAGGGCTTCAAGATATGATCATCATAGGAGACGATCATCTCATAGACATTCAAAGCAACCCTCCCAATGAGAACATCATGGCTCACAACATGGAGGAAGTTATGCCAAATTTGATCATATGAATTTTATGACTATGCAACAAGAACCATCCTTTCAAGCATATGTGGAATGATATGTGGAACAAAACAAGGATCAATTCCTAGAAAGCCTTATCAACAAAGGTGCTAAGGTTCCATATAATTTTGACGTCCACCAAAAGATTAAGAAACAGAATCCTTCAACCAATGAGGTGATCCTGCAAATACAGAAGGATATAGAAAGGATGAGGGCTCCTAAGAGCACATTTAATTTGGACTCCATATGTCCCAACCTGATTGACAAGAGTGTGGTGTTGGTTGAGTTCCCTAAGAAAGTTGAGTTTCCAACCTATGACAAATATGATGGCGTTGGTGACCCTCATGACCATGTTCAACAGTTCTACATAATGAGATTTTCTTTTCACCATGAAGACTCCTACTTGATGAGATTATTTCCAAGGAGTCTCAAGGGTCAAGCCATGGAGTGGTTCACCAACCCTACTCCTCCAGTAAAGATATTTAAAGAACTTGTCCAATGATTTGTTCAACATTTTGCTTATAATCTATCAAGGTCGGTCACAATGTTTGATTTGTGCAAACTCAAACAAAATCAAGGAGAGCCTTTTGTCACTTTCCTACAAAGATGGAGATGTTTGTGCTCAAAATATCCAAGGACAATTCCTGAGGAGGAAAGAATAGACATCATTGTGAGCAACTTGATACCAGAATTAAGATATGAAGTAAGGAAGATCCCATTTAATTCTTTTGATACCATGGTAGAAGTGGCATGTTGCATAGAGGATGTCCTAAAAGAACAAGGGATTTTGGCTAAGTCAACTAACAACAATAATAGCCAAAATAACAACAATAATGGTAATAAGGATAAAAGGAACTCTTATTGGAATAAGAATAAGCAGGTGGTCAATGATAGAGTTGTTGACTCATCACAACCTAAGAATGAAGGAGTTCTTAATCTCTCTCATGCAGTTCAAGCCATGAAGCTGCAAGCATCCTTAGGACAACAAGAGAATAAACCCAAGTATCAAGGTGTGTGTGAGTGATTTACACCTTCATGAAATAACAAGATTTAAAGAGAATTTACACTATTCAAAGCAAACTAATCTAAATAATGCACAAATTAATCTAAATATCTCATGGTTCTCTAAATTGAAGTAGTAAGTGAGGCTCTCAGCTGCAAATCCTCACTAGTGACACTCTAATTATGAGAATTGAACTAAGAATGATATGCAAACTAGATTTAATTATCAAATTCTAGCTCTATTTGATAAGAAATCTACAAAATGATCAACAATTGAAGCTAATTATCAATGAAAATGCTAAGTAAGTGATGTGGATGCAAATTGCAAGAGCTTTGCTGCAATTCAAAGATATGGAGTGGATGAATAATGCCTCAAAATGCCTTCTACTTATAGAGTTTTCCCAAGGGTAGGGGGTAGAGTGAGATAACCATGGTTATGCTTGAGTAAGGTCAATTGGCTTTGCTTTGTCCCTAAATTGGGGGACAAACATTTAAATGGTTTCAAAAGGCTGGACCATTTCAACAAAAGTGAGTGATTTGTGTCTATTTTGTCTCATTTTTCCTTTGTTGAGGGAAATTCATATTTATTAATTAATTAAAGTAATTAAATTTAGCCATGAAGGGTAAGAGGTTCATTTTGATTTTTTGCTTTCAACAACTATGTCATTAATTGAATTTAATCAATTTTTTAGTGTTTTTCCCCTTTTCAAGCTTTATTTAATCATTTAATCATTTAATTGAATTTTCCTTTGATTTGAATTGTCTTTGTTCCATTTATTAATTTTTAGTGCTATTTTGATGATTTGATGCACCTTTCTGATTGATTTAAGCCTTTGCCAATTTTTCGTGTCTACAAATGCCCCTCTTTGAGTCAATGTGCGAAGAACACTGATTCAAAGATTCCCTTAGTATGATGATCTGATTCAGGTCCTGGTTCTGATGTGCCTCTGATCGTTCTGATTAATGTACTTCCTGATGATGATGATGTGCCTCTGATGATGGTGCTGATATGATGATAGGTCCTGGGTTCACTGATAAAGGTCCTGAGTTAATTGATAAAGGTCTTGGGTTGATTGATAAAGGTCTTGGGTTCACTGATTACTAATATATTGATAGGTTTGATATGATAACAGATTTGATATGAAACCAATATGCAATTGATTTGCCTCCTGATATGATAACGATATGATATGATACTAATATGATATGATATGATATGATATGCCCCACTGATACTAATATGATACTGATATGATATGCCCCACTGATAAATGTTTTTGATGTGATGCCCATTTGATACTCTGATGCCCCCTCAGAAATAAAACATATTAATTCTTTGATTTGAACGATTTTGATTAGTTGGAATATGTTTTGATTTCTGATACCATTTGAAAGAAACAATCAAATTTTATTCATGCCCCGGCTAATGAAAATGTCATATAATAGGTCCAAAGTGCATTTTTAAGTGTTTATTAGGACCAATTTCACCTTAAATAGGGTAAAACCCCTCATTTTACTATTCATTTGCATTGTTCCCTCTTGAGCTTTGAGCTCTGATTTTAGCCCTTTTTACACGATGGTGGTCCCATATCGCGAGCATCGGTTTGAGAGAGCGCGCTGGTTCAGTCGAAGAGCGACTGATGGTCCTCCGGTATGTCATTCAAATTTTTCTCATGTTTCAAAAGTTGCATTTATGACCTCATTTAATGCATTTTAAAATTTTGATTCTGCGTTTGTGAAAAGAAATGTCGCCCCGTGCTTTTTAATTTCGCCTGAAAATTTAAAATGTCACCTTTGGTAAATTTGATATCGCCTTCCTTAGGTTTGCTCACGCATTTAGAAAATCCTTTATTGCCTGCGGATAATTTAATATCCCTTAGGGTTTTAAACATTTTAATTGTGTATCGCGTGACAATCTTGAATAATAAAATGTCGCCTGCGAAAAATCTTATACCGCTTCCGTGAAATTAAGTCACGCAGATGATTAAAATCACGCGTATGGAGAAATAGATGTCGCCTCTGGTAAAAGAAATGACACCGGAAAGAAAAGTCGCATAAGTGAAATTTTTTTGTTTATTTGAGACTTTTCTAGGACGTCTGATTGCTCAATTGCGTCAACTTGATGGATATCGATCACGTCAATGAATTCAATCGAATGTTCAGTTAGGGTGTTCCCTTTGTTTGATTTCAACAATGAATTAGGACATAGGTAACTATAATATCGAGGAATAAGATAAATCAATCTTCATCACGAATGATAGGTCATGGATCTAATCGTCCATTCATTTTATGCTCAAATGCTTAGAGACATAAAACTAGGATCATCCTTCCTCAATGCTTAGAGTTAGGATCGGTAGGTCTGATAGGTATATTTAAATTGATGACTATGATTGATTGTTTGATTTCCTGATAGTAAGTTACTCATGTGATTCCATTGTTTTGATTAAACAGGAGGATGTCCCTGTTCTGTACCTCCGGACTGTACCACACTAGGTGATGGAGCTTAGGGAGTAGTTGACTGACTTCGAGAGGTGAGTGATTAGACGCTGCGGTTTACTATGTGTATTAGAGCTTCCTCGGTTCCAGATGAACCGAGGTTTGATTACCGCTGTCGCAGAGCGTTGGCACTCTGAGACAAACACATTTTGGCTACCACAGGGTGAGATGACGATTACACCTGAGGATGTTTATAGATTGCTATGGATCCCGACTCATGGAGAGATAGCATATTATGATGCAGTCTATGATGGGACGTATTGTCGATGAGTATTCAGAGATCTGTCTATAGGTGATGATTGTATCTTATGGCCTCAGTTTTCCTCATTTCCTATTTTACCAGCGTTATTAGGTGCTATCATTGGTGGTGTATTATTACCTGATCAGCGAGGTCACAGATTTTCAGTGGGATGGGGCAGGATTATCGAGGATTTGCTATATCAGCCTCGACACTTTGACTGGGGATCTTGTGTGCTGGCACAGCTTTATCACGATCTTCATGAGGTGGTTTATAGGAGATCAGCTTCATTATCTGCTGGGATTCATATTTTGCAGCTATGGATATGGGAGCACTTACCAGTCAGTCATCCTATATCAGATCGAGATCATCCTTTAGGATATCATTTTGCATGGCAGTATACTGGTATGGTGACACAGCATCACTTGGGTCATTTGGAGTATTGGCGGCGTCAGATTGATGACATGGATGAGGTCTATTGGAGACCATATGTCGAGGTCGAGGATTGGAGAGAGGATAGCTTGGAGTTACCGTATATGTTTGCTCCTCGATGGATGATCGGCAGGATCGACTCTGTTCTTGAGAGATTCTTGGTAGGTAGAGTGCTATGGCAGTTTGGGCGGATTCAGCCTATGCCTCAGGGATCTGCAGTATATGCTCAGTCTAGTGCAGAGCGGGCTACTTGGGGTCACATGCCTTCATACGATGATGCTATTGAGCAGATATCACTGTTGGGTTATATGGATTGGGATATGAGGCTACACATTAGAGATGCCGGAGTTACTCAGGAGTATCTAGCTTGGTTGATGGAGCATCCTATGCCTTGATTTATAGACCCTGCAGAGCCAGTGCCTGGGTGAGATGATGATGGTGATGATGTAGGTGGTGGGAGGAGATGCAGAGGTAGACCATGAGGTAGGGTGGTGATTAGACTCAGAGGACGAATGAGAGATGTACAGATACAGGCACCACCTCCTCCTCCTTCTCGGCCTACAGTAGTACAGAGACAGAGGATAGATCATCAAGATCATGTGAGGGCTGCTAGGCAGGATCCAGTTGCAGGACAGGATACGGGAGCGAGATTACAGTAGGCTACCATGGATGGTCAGGATACAGGTGCACAGCAGATGCCAGTAGCTTTTTCCCGTGATCAGGGAAAAGCTCC
This sequence comes from Chamaecyparis obtusa, assembly GCA_027943335.1. NCBI lineage: Eukaryota > Viridiplantae > Streptophyta > Pinopsida > Cupressales > Cupressaceae > Chamaecyparis > Chamaecyparis obtusa. The sequence continues at coordinate 688,433 of BSBK01003939.1, read as the reverse complement.
TATAGATACAGGTGATCCTCAGAGTACCTATGAGGTTGGGGAGAGTTCTAGTACTACCCAGCTATGAGCAGATGTGGGAGCATTACGGACAGAGGTATCACAGATGTCTTCTATGATTCAGCAGTTAGTATCAGGTTTGGATCCATTGGTTCCTCTCCTTGTTGCTATGGTTGGTCAGATGCCTCCTCAGCCGCCTCAACAGCCTCCATCACAGCCTCCTCCACAACCTCCTCCAGGACCTCCTCCCAGTGGTGACGAGAGTTGAGCTATGAGTGCTCTTATTGATCATTTGTGTACTGATGCTGAGATACTTGATGTTGTACCATAGTCTTGTGACCTTGGTGTCACCTTTCCAGTTGTACTTTGATACTTATTTGACATTGATGCCCCTGTTGATGGGCGATTATAGAGTTGATTTGTGATATCATTGTTATACTTGATGCATTGAGTTGTGAGTAGACGTGTGATACGAGGACATTTATGATCTTTCCTGATTTTACTTGATGATATATGAGATTTCCTTTAGATGCTGCTATATGTGTTTATCTAATGCATTTGTTTTTGGATGGATGTGTCTATGGATGCAACGTATCTTATGTATGATATAGATAGATGGATGCATTTCTTTCTCATGTATGGATGCAGTTTTGATATGTTATTTCTCATGTATGCAATCTGTATGTATGCACATGTAAATGATTATTTCCTTCTTTTCCTTGATAATATATCTATGTAATGATTAATGATATGGAATGAATGCAAAAAGTATAATCTCATATTTTTATTGTAGAAAAGATGATATTGAAGTGATGTTGTCCTTGCTGATTTAACCCTGTTGATGATGTTATGTACCCCCTTTTTGATGCGAAATGAAACCCTTGGGAAAAAAAATGCATGTGCAATTAATCTAACATGAGAATGCATTTAACCTTTTTATGAATGCAGCTAAGTGTCACTAGCTTTTAGTAAATAAATGCCTTGAGGATATATTTTCATCATTGAGCACTTGGGACCGGAAAGTCAATACAATCACCACTGCCCACTGACATGATGATATGAATATTGCTTTTTATTGCTCATATGGTAACCTCCGTTTTGCTTTCCCATCGGTCTCATCGATACGACTATCACTGATTACAAACAATCATGAGAGTACGAGTACCGATTTTGTCAGATTCTATGTTGCAAGTGGATTTTGTCATTTAGATATGAAGAATCTAAATATCCAAGGTATCCGGTTGCGTAAACAAACAAAGGTTAACTCATTGTTTTATAAGATAATCCTTGATGGTTCTTTGATGACCATGTCTTTAGATGAATTCTCATAAGGCAATGAATCTTCCTCCAAACAGTCACTTCATAGTCAAGAAAAATATCATGTCTCCATCATTGCCAATCTAATCGAAACATCATGGATTAGCTAAAAAGACTTGATATAAATTGAATTAATGTAAGTAAACAGATTTTTAACCAACTTTTCAAAAGAATCTATCTAAGTGTTTTGCATTGTTTTCTGATCTTCAAAAAAAATATTTCCAAGTGTTTTGATCATGGAATGATGTTTGATTTTTAATCCTGAATAATAAGTCAATTTAGGCTCAAGGATTTTGTTGTGGTAGTCAACTTCTTGGTTAGTAAACAATGATATCAATCAAAGGTTTACAAAAATCTGATCTCTCTTCTGAAAATGTTGATCCCTTTCTGCTTGTAACTGAATGTTGCTCATTTGAATCCTTTTGAGGTACCCACTTTCCAATCCGTTTATGCTGCCCCCAAGTATTTGATGTATCAATTTTGACAACTTTGGGCAATGCAAAGGATGATGCTACAAAATGTTATTATGACTATGTACAAATGACGGATGCAATGAAGGTTTAGACAAATGAGATGATGAGATGCATTATGTACACATGTGACTAGGAAAGAAATGACTTAAGGGAACCAAAAGTGCTTGTTGCCAAGTTTTCACCTTTGGGTGCTCTCTTTTTTTTTGCTACCGAGGCGCCTATTTGCTAGGTTTTCACCAAGGCACTTTTTCTCTTTTTCATTTTTTTTGTATTTTTCTTTTTTTCTTTTTTTGTATTTTTCTTTATCACCTTGGTGCCTATTTGCTAGGTTTTCACCAAGAGATAGTTTTTCAAATGTTTTTTTGCATTCTTCATGCTCAATTTTCCACTGTTTTTGATCTTTCTTCTTTTCCAATGTTTTTGGATTTTCCATTTTCTCTTGTTTTTGGTATTTTCAAGATCCCTTTTCAATTATGTACAATAATTATGATGCTCTCTCATCTGATACTCTTTATACTCTTTCATCTGCTTTACGTGTAGAATCTCTTCAAATGAATGTTGTTTATGGGTTCTTGTAATTCTTCACCATTACAATCTGATAACTTATATGTTCCAGTTCCAAAGGATGACACTATCACAAATGGGCCTATCCAATTAGCTTCCCACTTTCCTTTCTTTTCCCTTTCAGCTTGATTTTTGGGATTTTCTCTTAGTACCAAGTCTCCTACTTGAAAGTTCCTGGTTTGATGTGTTTGTTGTAATTGCGTGCAATCCTGTTTTGATAAACTCTTAAATGCTCATAAGCTTGAGTCTAGTGTTCCTCTAACAATTCCAATTGTTGTAGTCTGGCAATCCTATAATCCTCATCAGTGATCAATCCTCTTAATGAAACCCGTAGAGATGGAATTTCAACTTCTAATGGTAGAACTGCTTCGGTTCCATAGACTAAAGAGAATGGGGTGGCTCCTGTAGGTGTTCTGATACTAGTTCTGTAAGCCCATAGTGCGGGATTTATTTGCACGTTGCAATCTCTTCCTAATTTGTTAACTGATCTTTTTAATATTTTGAGGATATTTTTGTTCGTTGCTTCAGCTTGTCCATTGCCTTGTGGATAATAAATGGATGACGAATGATGTGTAATGTGAAATGTCATGCAAAGCTCATCAATATCCTGATTTTTGAATTGTTTCCCATTATCTGTGATAATGGCATGTGGAATACCATAGTGACAAATTATGTGGTTCAAAATGAACATTGGAATTTGTTTGCCGGTTGCTGTTGTTAATGGAACTGCTTCCACCCATTTGGTGAAGTATTCTGTTGCTGTGATGATATACTTATGTCCGTTTGAAGATGGAGGATGTATGATTCCAATCAAGTCAAAACCCCATTGATAAAAAGGCCATGGTGTAATGAATGGGTGTAATTCTTGAGCCGGTGCATGTATCATATTACCATGATATTGACATTTGCTGCATGTCTTCACAAATTGACAAGCATCCTTTTCTAATGTTGTCCAAAAGTACCCTAAACGAAGGATTTTCTTAGCTAGATTAAGACCGCTTGAGTGTGACCTGCAAATGCCTTTGTGGACCTCGCGTAAAGCTAACTTAGACTCTTCTTCCTCTAGACATCTAAGTAACGTCCCATCAAGACCCTTATGATACAATGTGTCTGAAAGGATTAGATAACGGGTGGCTTGGCATATGAAGTTATGTTTTTGGGCACGAGTTTGGTCTATGGGGAGTACTTGGTCTTTAAGGTAAGTATAGATGGGTCCATACCAAGGAGAGTCATGTCCATGTAAAAGAGCAACAATTTGGGTGTCAGGAAGGTTGAATGCCGGTTTTACCAACTCTTCCACCAAGAACTCATACTTCTCATTTTGATCTGGTTTTTGTAACAATGAAGCCAAGGTAGCCATGGCATCTACTGCTCTATTCTTTTCTCTTGGAATCTGTTCAAATGTGATCAAAGAAAAGTACTTCTTCCATCCATCAATCAAGGTTTTATATTTCATCAATGTTATATCTTTGGTATTGTATTCATTATTAACTTGATTGATTATGAGTTGGGAATCTCCATACACTTGTAATTCTGCAATATTCCATTCCAAAGCCATTTTGATGCCAATGACTAATGCCTCATATTCCGCTATGTTATTGGTGCATGGAAATAAGAGTTTATAGGACTTTGGAATGGTGTACCCTTGAGGGGTAACCAATAATATACCTGCTCCAGAACCTCCTTGTGTGTAAGATCCATCAAAATATAATTTCCATGTCTTTGCTTCTATGTTGACAATTTCTGCATCTGGAAATTCAATTTGCATGGTTTGTGTAGACTCCATTGGGTTATCTGCTAAGTGATCTGCTATCACTTGTCCTTTAATTGCTCTTCTGTCAACATATTCAATGTCAAATTCACTTAGGATCATGACCCATTTTTCTATTCTACCTGTTAAGGCAGTTTTACTTAGCAAGTATTTGAGAGGATCAATCTTGGCAATTAATTTGATCTTATGCATCAACATATAATGTCTTAGTTTTTGAGATGCAAAAACCACTGCTAGACATGCTCTTTCCATGAATGAATAATTGAGTTCATATTTTATTAAGGTTCTACTAAGATAGTAGATTGCCCTTTCTTTTCCTTGCTCATCTTCTTGTGCCAACAATATGCCTAGAGACCTTTCTGTGGCTAATATGTATAACAATAGTTCTTTACCCTTGATAGGTGACATAAGAATAGGTGGGTTTATCAAATAAGTCTTCAAAGTAGCGAAGGCCTTATCACATTCTTCATCCCACATAAATGTAGTGTCCTTGTGTAACAATCTGGTGAAGGAGTGACACTTTTCTGCTAATTGAGAGATAAATCTCCTTATTGATTGAATCTTTCCTTGTAGTGACCTCATTTGGCTAATATTTCTTGGAATCTCCATTTCTAGAATGGCTTGTACTTTTTCAGGATCAACTTCAATGCCTTTTGCTGACACTATATAACCCAATAACTTGCCAGATTGGACACCAAAGGCACACTTCTTTGGGTTTAATCTAACTTTGAATTGTTCTAACCAAATGAATATTTTTCTTAGGATTTGTAAATGCTCTTCTCTAATGTGGGATTTTTCTAGAATGTCATCCACATAATCTTCTAAGAAAGTGTGCATCATGTCATGGAAAATAGTTGTCATGGCCCTTTGATATGTAGCTCCAGCATTTTTTAAACTGAAGGGCATGACATTCCAACAAAAAGTACCCCAAGGGCAAGTAAATGTTGTCTTTTCTTGGTCTTCGGGAGCAATCTTGATTTGGTTGTAGCCACTAAATCCATCCATTAATGAGTACATTGCGTGACCTGCTGTCAAATCCACTATGGTATCAATGCTTGGCAATGGGAAGTCATCTTTGGGACATGCAAGGTTTAAATCTCTAAAATTCATACAGACACGAATAGATTTATCATGCTTAGTAACCGGCACAATGTTAGAGATCCAATCAGCATATGCTATTGTTCTTATGAATCCCACCTTTAACAATTTTTCCAATTCTGCCTTGACTAGGAGAGCCACATGTGGGTGCATTTTCCTTAGTTTTTGCTTCATAGGTTTAACTCCGGGTTTAACATTCAGATGATGCATTATGAAATCAGGATCTAGTCTAGGCATATTGGCATATGACCATGCAAAATTTACTTGTTCTTGGAAGAATTTGATAAAGTCCTCTCTTTCAAGAGATGTAAGTAATGCAGCCAAGTGTACAACCTTTGGCTCTAGTTCTGTACCAATGTTAACTTTTTATGTTGGTTCTATAAGAATAGATGACCTTTCTTCTTCATGTTCAGGCAAAGTGTCCAATCTCTCTTCTAATGGTGCCATAATTGGGATTTCACCAAAAGAAACGTCTTTTATTTTCATTGTTTTTGGTTCTAATGGTGCCACAGTTGGGTTTTCACCAATAGAACTTCTCATTTTTTTATTTTTTTTCATTTTTTTCTTTTTTTGACTAAGAGATTGGACCCTTGCTATTGTCATCATGTCCATATTGATTTTGTTGGTGAAAGAGGGTTCAACCGCATTGAGGTATTGGTTTGTTGCTTGGTCATTTGGGAAGTAAAGTAAGTCATGTGGTTCGGTTTGATCCCAATCAATGAGGTCTGGATGTATCAAAATTAAGGAGTTATTGGGTAAGGTATCATCAATAGGATTTATGGACATGACTTTGTTTGAGGGTTCATACATTGTATCGTTTAGATCTATGATGTGCGCTTCCTCAAGATGCTCCATGGAAGCAGGGTCAAAGTCCCCTTCGCTTGAATCCTCGTCGACCTCTATGAGAAACAATGTGGGAAAAGCCACAAGCGGGTTAAAACTAGCGTTTGAATTTCCCTCCTCTAAAGGTGTCCAAAATGTTTCTATCCATGCTCCACTACTAGATGCTTGTTCTATATTAGGCCTTTGAATAGGAGATTCTTCATTAATTGGAGCATCTTGTTTTGTGATTTTTGCATAAGTATGTATAGCAATGACTTCTTTATCTTGACATGACTCATCTGATAAAGTATCCCATTCATAATCCCTAGAGTCATCACTATCTCCTTCGGATTCTAATGCATTTATTTGAGGATGAAAATCATGCATTGGACTTGAACTTTCTCCCTTATATTGAAAACCTACTCCAGATTTTTCATGACTTTCCCTCCAAATAGGTTCAATAGGTTCTAATAATCCTCTATTTCTTTGGCCTAGGGGTCCTCTTCCTTTGTATCCCATCTTTTGCATAATATCAAATCCTTTCCCATATTGTTCTGTTTGTATATTGACATGTTGAATTCTTTCCATGGGAGTGTCTAAGGTACCATCCTCATCATGATAAAGCCATTGAAGGACATCATCCTCTTCCTTATCCCATGTTGCTTTGCTATCTTCCCTCACAAAATAAGAATTATACTTATGTGGAAGATGTTCTTTTGAGGGTTTTCCATGTGATTTGGGAGACATGGGCATGTCAAATAGAGAAACTGAATATTCTCCTACCCCTTTTGAACTAATCTTGCATTGTTTGTCAAATTTGTTCATCATCTCACTCATGTATTGATAATGAGCTGCTTTAGCTTGTTCTTTTTCCTCTTTAGTAGGTTTGTAGATCACTATCTCCAATTTAGGTGCCACATATGGACTTTCCATCACATTTGGACCCTCGTAGCTCACTTTTTCCTTGCCCTTAGTTGATGTAGTTGAGCTAGCTTGAAGAGGATTTTGTGCATCTTCATTGGTGATTCTTGGAACAACTCCTTCATGATTATGTGGAATGTATAATTCATGCAAGGGTTTGAGTGCATTACAATATTGAAATGGATTTGAGTCTCCAACTGTGATTTCTTCACCCATGTATGGGAACTTGATGTATTGGTGGTATGTGGATGGGACAGCTTGCATCTCATGAATCCATGGTCTTCCCAATAATATGTTATAGGTTAATTTCATGTCCAACACTTGACATTTGGTTTCCTTCTTGACTGGTCCCACTTGGATGGGCAACACAATCATGCCTTTAGAAGCTCTTTCAGCTTCATCATAAGCTTTTATGGTGATTTTCTTTGTAGGGTCAATGCAAGGCTCGGATAGACCTAAGGATTTTACAAGACTCAATGTGCATATGTTAAGGCCAGCCCCTCCATCAATAAGGGCTCTTTTGACTCTATGCCTTTCGATCAAAACCTCTATATGTAATGGCAAATTTTGAGGATGAGTTATAGACATGTCATCTTGATCGAAAAATGAAAGACAATGAGGAGCCACAAGATGTCCTACCATATTTTGAAATTTTTCTTCCCCTAAGGTAGTAGAAACATGTGTCTCTTCCAAAGCTTTTTCCAAAATCTCTTTATGATTTGGTGACAACTTCAATAACTCTAAGATTGAGATTTGTGCTGGAGTACGTTGCAATTGGTCCACCAAACTATAAGGCTTTGCTGCTATAGGAGGTTGTTTGACCACAATGTTGGATGGTGGGATATTGGTGTTTTGAGGGACTATCCCTTGTAAAGTCATTCTAGAATTCAACCCTCTTGTAATGACATTTGTTTCTTCCTTTTGAGGCTGTTCATTAATGATGATAGCATTAACAATATGATCATATGATGGTGCAAAGTTTAGATTATTGGCACTTTGTTTCTTGCCATTTGATGACTCACCTTTATCATGTTTGTAAAAAGGTTGTTTGAAGGCCGTATGATCTTCATTATTTTGGGGTCCATCAACAGTGATTATGTTATTATCTATCAAGTCTTGCACCACATTCTTTAATTGTAGACATTCATTTGTAGTGTGCCCCCGAATCCTATGATATTCACAATGATGCTTAGCATCCCACCAACCCGGCTTGTGATTTGGTTCATAAGGCTTAATAGCGGGTAATGTAATAACATTGTTAGCTATGAGAGCCTTTAATGCAGTTTCAAGTGATTCTCCCAAGGGTGTAAAGTGTCTTGCAGGAGTGGGCTTCAAATACTTATCATACTTGCTGTTTTGATCCTTGTTTCCTTGATTATTCTTGTTGGCATTGTTGTTGTTGTTGTTGGAAGGTGCATTATATGCTTGATTAGTATTATTCACTTGATTTGGTGTCTTTCTAAGGGCAAATGGAATCACCTTCAAGTTGCTGGATTCCACTACACCATCATTAACAATGCCTTTGTTGTTATTCTTTGCAGCATAACGGCTATTGTTGTTGTACCAACTTTTATTTGGATTGTTGTTATTGTTGGTATTGTTGTTGTTGGAGTTAGAGTTATTCTTATTTTCCTTGTACAATTTCAACTCTCCACTCTTAATCAACACTTCTTCCATTGTAATTCCGTTATCAATCAAATCTTGGAAGGTTTTAGGACATTGCATCCTTAGTCTATAATTCAGTTCGCTTCTTAAACCGTTAATAAAGATATCCATTTTTTCTTTCTCCGGTACACTCCTTGGATATCTAGCAAATGCAGTCCTCCATCTTTGCAAGAATGTGAGGAAGGCTTCTCCATCTTGTTGCTTCGTGTTACATAACGTTATCATTGTGACCTCATGTTTGATGTTATAAGAGTAATGAGTCACAAATTTAGAAGCTAGCTCTTCAAAAGATTTTATGCCGGATGGTAGTTTTGAAAACCAATCCATGGCTGTTCCTCCCAAGCTTCTTGGGAATAGTCTCATTAAATAGGTTGATTCATGCATGAATTCAAGACTCAATGCACAAAACCCCCGAAGATGATCATGTGGGTCAGATGTTCCTTCATACCTCTCATATTTAGGAAATGTTACATTAATGGGAAAAGGCACCATGACCAAACTCTTATCGAATGGAAAAGGACATAATGTTTCAATAGAGAAAGGCTTAGGAGCCCCATTTTGTTTCAAACTGTCAATGTCCATTTGTAATGCCTTGAATTGTTCCCTTATTGCTTCCATAGGGTCTTCTATTTCCTTGGGTTTTAATTGCTCTATGTCAAAATCTTTAAGTAGCTTTACCCCCGTTTGTATTAAGTCCATGAAGTGTTTTTCTTTATCCATAAGCATGGTCTTTTTCATTAGTTCTATGAAATAAGGACATTATCTTGCCTCTAACGCTCTTTCAACCGTGGCTTCTTCCACAGTTGGGGGTAAGTTTGTATTATGAGGAGGAAATAAGTTGTTGCCTTGTGAATTTGCCTCTTGAGAATTAGGATCTCTTCCTCCATTATTAGAATTTCCTTGATTGTTGTTAAGATCCATACCCTCATTCATGTTGTTCCCTTGGTTGTTGTTAGGATCTATACCCCCATTCATGTTGTTCCCTTGGTTGTTGGGATCGATATTTCCTAGGGTACCGCTAAACATCTTGTTAATGTTCTTTGCCTTAGCGGGTTTTTCAGTCACTCGTGAAGTAATGAAAGTGTTCTTTGGAAATGGGAGCTCTTCTCCGTTGTAGGTCCCGTATGTTTGTAATGCTTTCCTTATAGAGAGTGACCTTGTAATAACAGGCATGAACAAACTTTAAGGGTATGTTGACTTTCCTCTCTTGATAAGCTATTTTTTTTTTGGAATAAGGTAAAAGTTTTTGATCAATTTTAAATGGTTTAAAATTTTAATGGTGTTTTGATCAATAACTTTGGAATATCTTGTTTGAAAATAAAAACAATCTCAACACACACATCAATTGGGTACCATATCCCTAGAATGCTCTAATGTGTATATTTTTGAACGTTTTCACAGGTTTAAACACAAGAATAGCTTCCACACAATCTACCTAGCACATAATTGGTTCGTAAACATGGCTCTAATAGGTAGTTTTGCTATTTTACCGTTATGTAGTAAGTTTTCCGTTCAAAATAGTCCTAGCTTTTCATCCCCCAAATATGTTAAGGGGCTTCCCACACGCACAAAAGCACGATTTTGCGCAATCCATTAGGACTACTAGAGGAAGTTCGAAAGAGCTAAAATCCTTTTTGTCGTGTACCCCATTAAGGATACCCGCGTTTCATTTTATAGTGGGTCGGATTCTCGCGGCAAAAGCAAGTGTATCCCACTTTGGGTTGTCCCTCTCACCGGCCCTTTTAAGGTAATCTCGGGAGGCGAGCCCACTAAGTTTTAAACATGTTCATTTGAAAGCATGAAAAGTGGATTTGGTAGAGCAAGTTTGGGAATTTGATTCACTCAAAGAGTGAAGAGCATATCCCTATTGCTTTTCCCTTATCCCAAACACTCACAATCAATTTGGTTCTTTTTCAACCCCGTGACAAAGGGGTTCTTAGAATTGAAATGTTTGTTCTTTTCCTTTTATGATTAAACTATGTTTTGAATTTTGAAATGCCACAATTTAAGGGAAGTTTGCAAGCTTGATGAGAGAAATACCTCAAACGATGCTAGCAAAGGCTAGGCACATTTTTAAGTAGTAGATTTTTTGTTTTCTCTCCAAATCCTTCTCTTACCTTAGCAAAACGTTCCCTCCACCAACAAGTTAGTCAGCACAATACAAACAAAGTGAGGGGAAACCAAAATCAAAGCTTAAAATGATATAATTGATTATGCTTTTGATTCTTTTTACCAAAATATTTGCAGTATTCTTACAAACTTAAGGACTAAACTCCCAATTTAATGAGACATATTTTTGTTTGTAAGCATCTACAACAACAATGTATTTAGCATATAATTCTACTTCTTTCTCTAAATCATTGTTGAGAACAAATGTAGAATGTACCCGATTTTCTTTCATTATCCTTTTAGAGATCAATTTCTCCTCTAAGTTATGCCTTCTTTCTGGTTTTTGCACTTTCTTATGACAGACCATGCTCCTGAGACAAAAAAATGACCGTGAAGTTAGAATACAGTCATCATTTTAACATTTTTGACAAAATAGAGAAAATACAGCCAGGCGACATCATCCAGACTACAGGCGAGATAAAATTTAACAAAGACGTGACTACTTTAACCGCGAGCGTCACCAAAAGGGGCTCAAGCGAGATTAAAATAGACAAGTGCGATATCAAATTTTGCAAATGCGTGAAATCTTTAATACACGCGACAACAGTAATTACTCTGATACAATATAAATGCTAAACCAGGCGACATTGTCCATGCTAAATGCGAGATCTAATTTAATAAAGATGTAATTACTTTAACCGCGAGCGTCACCATAAGGGGCTCAAGCAAGATTAAAATAATCAAGTGCGATATCAAATTAAAACAACGCGTGAACTCTTTATTACAAGCAACAAATTAATTCAGATAAGCGACATTTTATTAATCGAAGGCGACATTTAAAATCAACAAAGCGAGAAATTAAATGAATAAGGCAGGAAACTCCCTTTACACCAGGCGTAAAATAATTCCTCGGCCATGGCTTTTAATTCTGTCCAGGCGACATCTAAATGACCAAAGGCATCAGCTGCTTGTCCGTGACGCGAGAATTTGATTTCTGCAGGTGTGATTTCTTTCGCCAGAAGCGTGATTCTGCAGGCTAAAAAGCATGATCGTTCAGACTCTGGGCGACATTTTAATTTCCACTCGTGACATCTCTTTGCTTTAGGCGTGACTTCTTTACCGGCAGACGTGATTTCTTTTCTGTAACCTGCAAACAGTGAGCAAATTCATGCAATTCTAGCCTAAATTTTGCAAATAACATGGAAATTATGATAAATTTGAGGCCTAGGGCCCCACGGTGGGTGCCATTTGTGTGTGAGTGATTTACACCTTCATGAAATAACAAGATTTAAAGAGAATTTACACTATTCAAAGCAAACTAATCTAAATAATGCACAAATTAATCTAAATATCTCATGGTTCTCTAAATTGAAGTAGTAAGTGAGGCTCTCAGCTGCAAATCCTCACTAGTGACACTCTAATTATGAGAATTGAACTAAGAATGATATGCAAACTAGATTTAATTATCAAATTCTAGCTCTATTTGATAAGAAATCTACAAAATGATCAACAATTGAAGCTAATTATCAATGAAAATGCTAAGTAAGTGATGTGGATGCAAATTGCAAGAGCTTTGCTGCAATTCAAAGATATGGAGTGGATGAATAATGCCTCAAAATGCCTTCTACTTATAGGATTTTCCCAAGGGTAGGGGGTAGAGTGAGATAACCATGGTTATGCTTGAGTAAGGTCAATTGGCTTTGCTTTGTCCCTAAATTGGGGGACAAACATTTAAATGGTTTCAAAAGGCTGGACCATTTCAACAAAAGTGAGTGATTTGTGTCTATTTTGTCTCATTTTTCCTTTGTTGAGGGAAATTCATATTTATTAATTAATTAAAGTAATTAAATTTAGCCATGAAGGGTAAGAGGTTCATTTTGATTTTTTGCTTTCAACAACTATGTCATTAATTGAATTTAATCAATTTCTTAGTGTTTTTCCCCTTTTCAAGCTTTATTTAATCATTTAATCATTTAATTGAATTTTCTTTTGATTTGAATTGCCTTTGTTCCATTTATTAATTTTTAGTGCTATTTTGATGATTTGATGCACCTTTCTGATTGATTTAAGCCTTTGCCAATTTTTCGTGTCTACACAAGGGAAACCTAAAAAGGAAAAGAGACAATTTACCAAACTTGGGGATTCCTATGCAGACATTTTCAAGACACTAATTGCTCATAATTTGTCACAACCTCAGGATCCTGCCAAGCACCGCATACCCGATCCCAAACCTCATTGGTGGGATGAGAAGGCCTTTTGTGTCTTCCACAATGGAATTGGACATGATATAGAAAATTGTTTTAGGCTTAAACATCTTGTCCAAGACCTCATTGAAAGTGGACGATTACAATTTGATGGTTTAACTACTAATGCGGATCATAAGGCTTTTAAAGAACCCTTGCCCAAATATGAGAAAGGAGAGAATTCTAACAACAAGCATGGCAAGGCTACTATCAACCATACCTACACAAATGCTGAAAATGTTATTAACATGCTTGAAGTGGCTGATGATAATAGCAACATGATGAGAGGGAAAGATCCTTATGGATATGATGTGGATTCAACTCCTATATCTGATGAAGGACCCATTGTGGTGCTAAGAGGTCCTCACTCACGAAGGATGCCCCAATCCCTCAATGCTGTCACTAGGGGTCAGTCTCAAGCTCCCATTATTATCAGAGGTCCTAGCTCTAGCAAGTCTAAGCAACCCATGTCCAAGGGTGTTCTTCCTAAATCTGTTGTTGGTCCTGATTCAAATTATAACCTTATTGACCAATTACAATGTACACCAGCACAGATATCTATTTTTGAACTTTTAGAATTGTCCCCTAAGCATAAGCGTGTCCTTGAGGATGCTTTGCGAGCAGCCAGTGTCCCTAACAACTTAGATATTGATCAATTCTGGAATATGGTCAACCATTTGGCTAGCCCTCATTACCTCACTTTCTCAAAAGAAGATGACAAATCCATCAGTCACCCACATAACTTGGCCTTAGACATCGAAGTCATGATTCATAAAACCCGTGTCAGGCGTGTATTGATAGATGGGGGTGCGGGGCTCAATATTTGTACCATGAGTTTGTTGAAGGCTCTAGGATATTCTGAAGAAGTCATTGACACAAGGAAAAAGATCACAATCAAGGCATATGATGAAGCAGAAAGAAGTTCTAAGGGATTGGCCATTTTGCCTATTCGCATTGGTCCAGTAGAAAAGGATATCTTATTTCAAATTGTTGATGTTGGACCTTTAGCCTACAACATTTTGCTAGGTAGGCCATGGATTCACGAAATGCAAGCAGTCCCATCAACGTATCACCAGTGTGTTAAGTTTCCCCATAATGGTGTAGAAATTTGCATACCTGGAGATAGTGCTTTGTCAGTTAATAATATTTCTGCTGGATCACATGTACCTTTGAATAAGGAAGCTGACAGTTCTAGTATTTCACTTGAACAATGCAAGAAGAAGTTTAAGACCATAGATCTTGGGATGGGAGATTATAAAATTGATTCTTTTACAAAAATGCCAATCTCTCCTAGGTCTTATGGGAAACCATCACCAAATATGAAACCTTCATCATCAGCAATGACATTATTTAGAAAATTTGTTGAGTCTTCGGTTCCTATTCAGGAAGAGAAAGAGGAAGTTTTCGTAAGAGACTAGATCTATCATGAGGAAAAATACCAACACAATGAGAACTTTGCTCCTTCACCTAAAGCTTATGGGAGAGGGTATACATTGGTTAAGAATATGGGTTATCCAGGATATGGTCCCCTTAGCCATAGGTTGGATGCTAAAGCTAAACCTCTTAACCATGCCCTTTTTGGATGAAAGAATAAGTCAACAGTTGGCTTAGGCTTTGAAAATAAGAAGAAGAAAGGTGTCCCTGTCCCAGCTGCGATGGATAGTGACAGTGATTCAGACTACACACCTGATCTTTCTAAACAACAAGACATGTCTGATGATTGGGTGCCTTCAACAAATCTCCATTGGGGAGATTCAAAAGATTTGATAATTGATGATCCTACTATCCCAGCTATGATGGATAGTGACTATATGAATGCTAGATTGACAATGGAAAGTGTTGCTATCCTGGCTGCGATGGATAGTAACAATGCTAGCATTAGAGAAGGGGAAACCTTTCCCAACCTTGAGGCTTCTACATCACGAGGCCCAAATGATGATTCAAAAATAGACTCACATGAGTTCAAATGGGATTCACTTTCAGATGCAACATTTGATTTGGACATGAATGTTGTCCATACATATAGTATTCAACCCGATGCGGCTAGCGAGCTTAGTGTAGGACTAGAGGATTGTACTCCTCGAATTGCCTTAGTGGACGATGCTTCATCTAGTAGGATGAGTCCTAATTCGGGTATCTTAGAAGAAGACTTGATGAATCCCAATTGTATGGTCACCAGAGATAACACCTTTCACATAAATAACATTGAACCAGTCATTGACCTACCCCTTGTTCACTATGACCTAATTGACTGGTCTCAGCACCATCAAGAGCCTAGATTCCTCACTTTTCAGAATGATTACAAAATTGCCTGCTATCTGAATGCTCTTGAACCCGTGGCTTCTTCACTAGTGAACCAACAAAAAGTATGATGGAGCCTGATATTAAGTACCTCAGTCTAAAAATAAAAGAAAAAGAAAAAAAGAAGAATAGGTCTGATGGCAAAAACCACTTTGTGGCGGTATCAGAACCAAAAATAGTAAAAAGAAATGACATATCTGAGGGTGAAAACCTCTTTGAGGTGCCTAAGGATGGGGTACTTAATAACTTTCTGAGTTATTTTCAGGACAGATCATCAGTCTTGATTGAGCCAACAAAACCAGTTAATTTGAACACAGAAGAAGCTCCTCAAATAATTCATCTTGCTCAATCTTTATCAGAAGAAGAAACCAAGGGGGCATTGTTGGCTCAATTAGATGATACTGGGAAAGAAAGGGCCATTTACTACATTAGTCGTACTCTAGTATCTTATGAGATCAATTATAATAACATTGAGAAGTCTTGTCTTGCAGTGGTGTTTGCTTCCCAAAAGTTGCGACACTATATGCTTGCTCATACTATACATTTGGTTGCAAAAATTGATCCTCTTAAGTACTTGCTTAGTAAGGCTACCCTCACGGGTAGACTTGCTAAATGGATGATGGTTTTAACTGAATTTGACATAGAGTACATTGAAAGGAAGGCCATAAAAGGGCAAGCTATTGCTGACCAATTAGCTGATTTCCCAGTTAAGGATAGTATGCCTGTTCAAGTAGAATTCCCAGATGAACACATCCTGTATATGACTACTCGCACTTGGAAAATGTTCTTTGATGGTTCCCACATGCAAAATGGATCAGGTGCTGGAGTATTATTTGTCTCTCCACATGGGTACAACATTCCAAAGTCTTACAAACTTTTATTCCCATGTACAAATAATATTGTCGAATATGAAGCTTTAACCAATGGATTGAAAATGGCTATAGAATGG
This sequence comes from Chamaecyparis obtusa, assembly GCA_027943335.1. Classification (NCBI taxonomy): domain Eukaryota; kingdom Viridiplantae; phylum Streptophyta; class Pinopsida; order Cupressales; family Cupressaceae; genus Chamaecyparis; species Chamaecyparis obtusa. The sequence goes on along the minus strand of BSBK01003939.1, from coordinate 672,203 downwards.
AACATAATAGAATTACATGTCTTTGGGGATTCACAGCTAATTATCAACCAAGTCAATGAGGAGTATCAAACTAAGGATGATAAATTGGTACCTTACAAAAAGATGGTTGAATCATTGAGGCGTTACTTTACATTTGTGACATTTCAACAGATCCCTAGGATAGAGAACAAAGTTGTAGATGCTATGGCCACGTTAGCTTCACTCCTTCAGTTGGAACAACATGAATCAAGATTCAAATTCCTGGTGGAAGAGCTACACCACCCTGTATTTGACTCATCTGAAAGCCATGTCATTTGTACCCTTGTCACACATGAATCTTCTCGCTATGGTGCTATCTATTCATACCTACGTGATGGCATCATCCCTGACACTTTCAACCATTCTGAACGTCGAAACCTCATCCGTAATGCCTCCCGCCACACCCTTATCTCTGGTGATTTATATAGGATGGGTTTAGATGGGACACTCCTTAGGTGCTTGGAAAAGGAGGAATCTGACCAAGCGTTAGCAGACATCCACGAAGGCATTTGTGGTGGACATTCCAACGGTCTTGCCATGGCCCGAAGATTGCTTAGGGTGGGGTATTATTGGCCCATGATGTAGATAGACGTAGTAGCCTTTGCTAAGTCTTGTGAAAAATGTCACAAACATGGAAACCTGATTCATGCTCCAGGTAGCGAGCTGATTCCTTCTATTTCTCATTCGCCATTTCAGCGCTGGGCCTTTGATCTAGTTGGGCAGATTCATCCCAACTCCTCAGGTGGACATAAGTTCATTATTACTGCCACTGACTACTTCACAAAATGGGTGGAAGCTGTGCCACTTTCTATTGCTTCAGGGAAAACTATCTCTTTGTTCATCTTGAATCATATTATTTGCCGATTTGAAGTACCTTCTGAGATTATCACTGATAATCGAGGTCAATTCAAGAATAAGGACCTAAAACATTTATGTAAAAAGTTTAAAATCAAGAAACATTGGTCCTCCATTTACTTTCCACAGGGAAATGGATAGGCAGAGGCTTCCAATAAAACCATCCTTAAGATTCTTCATAGGACAGTGCACAAGAATGGTAGGGATTGGCACTTGCAAATCAATCCCGCACTATGGGCTTATAGAACCAGCATTCGTAAACCTACAGGAGCTACTCCTTTTGCTCTTACCTATGGCGCTGAAGTGGCATTGCCTTTAGAAGTAGAGATACCTTCACTTAGAGTCTCACTCAAAGGATTGATAACAGATGAGGATTACTGCGCCATGAGGTTATAGGAACTTGAACTTCTAGATGAGAAGCGTAAGGCTTCATTTGATCATATGAGAGTATATCAGAAGTGTATGTCCAAAGCATTCAACAAGAAGGTTCGCCCTAGAGAGTTTCAAATAGGTGATCTTGTTTTGTGAGAGAACCCTAAGAACCAACAAAACAGAGAACAAAAGGGCAAGTTCAAACCTAATTGGCTTGGACCATACGTTATTACAGCGGCTTTTGGTAGAGGTGCATATTTACTGTCAGATGAAGATGGACAACAGCTCCCTGAGCCCATCAACATTGTGCACCTCAAGAAGTTCTATCCTTGATGCCCATTTCTATCTGGGGGCATCCTTTGTACATATCTTATTGATCATGAAAAAATACCAAAAAATATATATATATGATGCTGAAAAAAATCCTAAAAAGCATATACAGTCCTGAAAAAATACAAAAAATCAAAAAATTCAAAAAAATTCAAAAAAAATCGAAAAAGTGCCTTGGTAAAAACCTGGAAATAGGCACCTTGGTAGCAAAAATACAAAAAAAAAGAAAAAAAAGAAAAAAATTGCAATAAATCCAAGTGGTGAAAACCTGGAAACGGGTGCTACTTGAGGCCTTTGCACTCCTATTTGTTAGCATGCGTCCTCGACACTGAACCTTTCTCCATCATACCCTGACCTTATTTGGCTTAGTCTGGAATTGGTCTTTGTCTTCATCTAGGGGGCATAGCTGTTAGCATAGGTCTTTTAGGTGCGTTTGTCTCTTGGGGCATTTCACAACAGGTGTTTTTCAACACCACCCCAAATAGTGTTTCTCAACACTACCCTTGCGTCGAGTGTTTCTTAACACTTATCAGATGTCTTACCCAATAGTTTAAGTTTAATGCGATATGTCTCATTTGTAGATGTGATAACCAGAGTCTGACTCTATGACCAACACACACGCACTTAAACAATCAACTTGATTGAGATATGTTGACTTTATTTTTCTTTGTGTGTTGTCTATGAGGATTTCTTTGATGAGTGGTCTCTCCCTGAGAATTTTTCGATGATGCATGGCTAGAAGACTGAGGGTATGAGAACATGTTTTATTTCTTTATCTGCTTGTGGGTATATTTTGTTGGTCCTACCTGTCATGACCATTTATGCTGGTCTTACTTGACACTATGGATTGACAAGGTATTATCCTTGACTATTTTGCGAGTGCATGCTTCTAGTTATCCTGACTTTCATGTGTCTTCATACAAGCATAATCTCACCATATCAAACTTAGGTAATCTCACTGCATTAGTCATCTTGACCTCCATGTCTTTGATGCCTAGGTGGGATTTCCACATTTCTATTTGATAAAGATCATATTCATATCCACATAGTTATGTTAGTGTGCATTGTATGATCTTACGACGCTACCAATAATGCTTGATGATGATAATTAGATGTCTATAGGCATTGTGACCTTGCAAGTCAACCACTTTCATAGTAGCTTGCATTCTTAGGTTCATCATAGTTTAGTTTTTGCATCTTGCATATGGAGAGAGCTCTTCTTTTTATCATCTACAGACTAGTTGATCAACTGTGCTCATTTTTTCGATTCTTCTTGATCATATCTTTCATTTTTGGTCTTTCATGTCACATCATTTTCTATCCATTTTCAGACTCGAAATCAAAATCCGAGTCGCGTTTCCAAATTTTCTCATTCTTCTACGTAGTTGACTGACGTTTTGAGGCATAATTCTCTGATTTTCGATGGAATTTCTTCCTTCCATGTCTCTCAAATTTTCTAGTCTTTCATTCGCTCTATTTCTAGTCTCCTACTTCTATTCTTCTACATCCTCACTGCGGCATGTTTCGTTGCCTAATGGTTATTCTGTTATCATTTATCTTTGATTATGATTTCATTTTGATTTGATCAAATCTTTATCGATTTGCTGTTCTCCTCTATCTGATTTCGATTTCGACTCGGAGGGGACAGTATTTATGGGATTCTCATCCCTGATTCCTTGATTTTCCTGATTCAGACTTCTTTTGTGAGCTTTTGCTCAAATTTGAGATTCTTATCTCTTACTTTGAATGTGATCCCGAATCGACCTCATGTTCAAAGGCCTTTGTTTATGTTTGTCCAGTGTGATTCCAAATCGACCTCACATCTAATTTGTTTTGTGATCCTAGATTGATCTCACATTTCAACTTCATTCTTTGACTACATGTGTTCCCAAATCGATCACACATTAGTCAAAGAGGGGCAAATGTATGCACCCAAAAATGGTCGCCTAGACTTTGGGCCCCATTTATTTGATTTATCAACCCTGAATCAGTTTTATCAATAATCAATATTTTCAACATTATCAATTTCTTGATCAAATCTTAATTTCGATCATATATTGGATTTTTATCCTATGGGCTAATCATTTATCCTAAGTCTTTATTTGATTAAAAGGAATATTTCCTCCCCTTTTGATTAAATAAAAAGCCCCACTTTTCCTCTTATCCTAAGTTGCACAAATAAAACATTATTCCTATTTTACAAAAAAGAAAAAAGCACTTTTGTCTCACATGGACACGAAGTCAATCCCTATTGGAGGATACTTGTGCACACGGATCGCTCCTCTTTTAAACTTCACCGCCGATTAAGACTTTTGCCTCTTAATCTCAATGGTCCATTCCTTTGCATTTCTTATAAAAGGAAAGCTCTCTCCTTCATTTTGATATCATGTTTTTATGCTAACCTTATGCTGCAGGAATCTTTGAAGACTTTGAAGCTTTTTAGAGATCATTGTTGCATCCTACTTTAGATTTCTTCATTTGCTTCATAGTTTAGTTTACATTCTTACATAGTAGTTTCATTTCCATAACTTTCATAGCTTAGATTTCCTTTCATGCAATAGCATAACTTCACATAGCTTAATAGGAAGGATTTGTAACACTTGTTCTTTCCATTTCATAGCTTAGTTGCATTGCATTTTCATTTCCATAGACTAGTTTGCATTGCATTGCATTGCATTTTCATAGTGATTCTTGAGGATCTTGGCACTCTTTCCCTTGTCCTCATTCGAATCTCTCATTGTGTGGTTGACTAGAAATGTCACAAGCTTGTAGCTCTAGCTGAGAGAAAATACATCATAGTCCCTTGCAACTCCATGCATAGAGAGCTATGAGCCGCTTTGTGAGGCCTCATTCTTGAGCAACCTCGCATATAATGGTTCATAGAAGTGCACCATTTTAGTGTGTACACTCTTCACTTACAACTACATTTACGGGGTCACCTTGATTAATGGTTAACATACCTTCTCTCCTTCTTCGGTGATTTTCCTTATCTTTTTCCCTATATGCCTGAATTTCGTTATCTGTCAGCTTCCTCTTACGTTTATCCTTTCGACGACTGGTGCTTCCCATGGTGAAACTACAAGTCGACAAAAATCAAACAATGGGCCCCAAAACATGTTTTTTGTTTTGCAACGCATGAAAAAAGTATAAAATCCCGTGATTGTCTACTTTGTGGGGATAGGGAATATTTTCGTCAAATATTGCCTGGCAAAAATTGGGTACCCGAAAATATCGGGTACCCGATATTCCCCGACTGATGAAAAAATGGCGGGAGCAAATGAAAACAATTGAACTTTTACATATATTTATGTATATAATATATATAAAAAAGAGGCATATGATATATATAATGTATATTATATATGTACTAATGTGGTCGGCTAAATCTTTGTATTAAATGTGCCTTTTATAGGCATCATAAAACCTAGCTATGCAAAAATTGACGCTTTGAAGAATAGTTCACTGGAGGCAGAGAGAGACTCCCTAGGGGTCCTAACGCGTGATAAGGGGTCATGGGGACTTCCTAGGGGTCATGATGTGTCAAAAGGGGTCACGATGATTTCCTAGGGGTCCTAGTACACTTTATCATGCATTAGGACACCTAGGGAGTCCCCACGAGCCCTTTTGACACACTGGAACGCTCAAGTGTGTCATAAGGGGTCCTTTTGACTCCCTAGGGTTCCTAACGCATGATAAAGCGTACTAGGACCCCTAGGGAGTCATCGTGACCCCTTAAGACACACTTGAGCATTCTAATGTGTCAAAAGGGGTCATGATGACTCCCTAGGGGTCCTAGTACGCCTTATCACGCGTAGGACCTCTAGGGAGTTCCTGTGACCCCTTTTGACACATTGAAATGCTCAAGTGTGTCTTAAAGGGTCCTACAACCCCTTATGACACACTAGAGCATTCCAATGTTTCAAAAGAGGTCACGATGATTCCCTAAGGGTCCTAGTATGCTTTATCACGCGTTAGGACCCCTTAAGGCACACTTGAATGTTCCAATGTGTCAAAAGGGGTCACGGGGACTCCCTAGGTGTCCTAATGCGTGATAAAGTGTACTAGGACCCCTAAGGAGTCCTTGTGACCCCTTTTCACACATTGGAATGCTCAAGTGTGTCTTAAGGGGTCCTATGACCCCTTAACGCACACTTGAGCATTCCAATGTGTCAAAAGGGGTCACGAGGACTCCCTAGTTGTCCTAGGACCCCTAGGGAATCATCATGACCCCTTTTGACACATTGGAATGCTCTAGTGTGTCATAAGGGGTCCTACGACCCCTTAAGACACACCAAAGCATTCCAATGTGTCAAAAGGGGTCACATGAACTCCCTAGGTGTCCTAACGTGTGATAAAGTGTACTAGGACCCCTAGGGAATCATCGTGACCCCTTTTGACACATTGGAATGCTCTAGTGTGTCATAAGGGGTCGTAGGACCCCTTAAGACACACTTGAGCATTCCAATGTGTCAAAAGGGGTCAGGATGACTCCCTAGGGGTACTAGTATGCCTTATCACGCGTTAGGAACCCTAGGGAGTCAAAAGGACCCCTTAAGACACACTTGAGCATTTCAATGTGTCAAAAGGGGTCAGGGGGACCCCCTAGGGGTCCTATACGCGTTAGGACCCCTAGGGAGTCCCCCTGACCCCTTTTGACCCCTAGGGAGTCCTAATGCATTCCAAAGGGTCACGGTTCCATAGAAGTTGCATTTCGAACCCTAATGACCCCTTAACATGCCTACTGACCCCATTTCGACATGTGGTCTCCCGAGAGCTCCCCATGGACCCCTTTTGCGTTCTACTACAAAAAAGTCATCCAAATTTGGTACATAGATCTTCTGACATGTCTTAATAAATTTGAAAGGGTCACCGTTCCATAGAAGTTGCATTTAGAACCCTAATGACCCCTTAACATGCCTACACACCATGATTCAACATGTGGTCTCCCGAGACCACCCCATGGACCCCTTTTGAGTTCTACTAGAAAAAAGTCATCCAAATTTGGTATGTAGGTCTTCTGACATGTCTTAATGCATTCCAAAGGGTCACCGTTCCATCAAAGTCACATTTGGAACCCTAATGACCCCTTAACAGGCCTACCGACCCTGATTCGACAACTAGGTCTCCTCAAAGAACCCCATGGACTCTTTTTGAGTTCTACTCGGAAAAATTCATACAAATTTGATACATAGGTCCTCTAACATGTCCTAATGTGTTCCAAAGGGTCACCATTCCATCCAAGTTGCATTTGTAACCCTAATGACCCCTTAACAGGCCTACCGACCTCGATTCGACATGTGGTCTCCCGAGACCACCCCATTGACCCCTTTTAAGTTCTACTTGGCAAAAGACGTCCATATTTGGTACATAGGGTCATCATTCCATTAAAGTTTCATTTCTAACCCTAATGACCCTTTGACAAGCCTACCGACCCTAATACAACATGAGGTATCCCGAGAGCACCCCATGGACCCCTTTCACGTTCTACTAGGAAAAAGTCATCCAAATTTGGTACGTAGGTGCTCTGACATGTTCTAATGTGTTAGAAAGGGTCACCGTTCCATTAAAGTTGCATTTAAAACCCTAATGACCCCTCAACAGGCCTACAGACCCCGTTTCTACATGTGGTCTCCCGAGAGCAGCCCATGGACCCCTTTCGAGTTCTACTAGGCAAAAGTCATCCAAATTTGGTATGTAGGTCCTCTAACATGATCTAATGCATTCCAAAGGGTCACCATTCCATCAAAGTTGCATTTTGAACCCTATTGACCCCTTAACAGGCCTACCGACCCTGAGTCCCCGTGACACCTTTTCACACATTGGAACGCTCAAGTGTGTCTTAAGGGGTCCTACGACCCCTTAAAGAACACTTGAGCATTCCAATGTGTCAAAAGGGGTCACAGGGACTCCCTAGGGGTCCTAACGCGTGATAAATCGTACTAGGACCCCTAGGGAGTCCCCGTGACCCCTTTTCACACATTAGAACGCTCAAGTGTGTCTTAAGGGGTCCTACGACCCTTTAAGGCACACTTGAGCGTTCCAATGTGTCAAAAGGGGTCATGGGGACTCCCTAGGTGTCCTAACGCGTGATAAAGCGTACTAGGACCCCTAGGGAATCATTGTGACCCCTTTTGACACATTGGAATGCTCTAGTGTGTCATAAGGGGTCGTAGAACCCCTTAAGACACACTTGAGCATTCCAATGTGTCAAAAGGGGTCAGGGGGACTCCCTAGGGATCCTAACGTGTGATAAAGCATACTAGGACCCCTAGGGAGTCATCGTGACCCCTTTTGACACATTGGAACACTCAAGTGTGTCTTAAGGGGTCCTACGACCCCTTAAGGCACACTTGAGCATTCCAATGTGTCAAAAGGGGTCACGGGGACTCCCTAGGTGTCCTAATGCGTGATAAAGCGTACTAGGACCCCTAAGGAGTCCCCGTGACCCCTTTTCACACATTGGAACACTCAAGTGTGTCTTAAGGGGTCCTACGACCCCTTAAGGCACACTTGAGCGTTCCAATGTGTCAAAAGGTGTCACGAGGACTCCTTAGGTGTCCTAACACCTGATAAAGCATACTAGGACCCCTAAGGAGTCCCCGTGACCCCTTTTCACACATTGGAACGCTCAAGTGTGTCTTAAGGGGTCCTACGACCCCTTAAGGCACCCTTGAGTGTTCCAATGTGTCAAAAGGGGTCAAGGGGACTCCTTAGGGGTCCTAACGCCTACTAGGACACCCAGGGAGTCCCCGTGACCCCTTTTGATACATTGGAACACTCAAGTGTGCCTTAAGGGGTCGTAGCACCCCTTAAGGAACACTTGAGCATTCCAATGTGTCAAAAGGGGTCGCGGGGACTCCCTAGGTGTCCTAACGCGTACGCTTTATCACGCGTTAGGACACCTAGGGAGTCCCCGTGACCCCTTTTGACACATTGGAACGCTCAAGTGTGCCCTAAGGGGTCCTATGACCCCTTAAGGCACACTTGAGCATTCCAATGTGTCAAAAGGGGTCATGGGGACTCCCTAAGGGTCCTAACACGTAATAGGACACCTAGGGAGTCCCCATGACCCCTTTTGACACATTGGAATGCTCTAGTGTGTCCTTCTTAAGGCACACTTGAGCATTCCAATGTGTCAAAAGGGGTCGCGGGGACTCCCTAGGTGTCCAAACACGTGATAAAGTGTACTAGGATCCCTAAGGAGTCCCCGGGACCCCTTTTCACACATTGGAATGCTCAAGTGTGTCTTAAGGGGTCCTACGACCCCTTAAGGCACACTTGAGCGTTCCAGTGTGTCAAAAGGGGTCACGGGGACTCCCTAGGTGTCCTAACGCGTGATAAAGTGTACTAGGACCCCTAAGGAGTCCTCGTAACCCCTTTTCACACATTGGAATGCTCAAGTGTGTCTTAAGGTGTCCTACGACCCCTTAAGGCACCCTTGAGCGTTCCAATGTGCCAAAAGGGGTCAAGGGGACTTCTTAGGGGTCCTAACGCGTACTAGGACACCCAGGGAGTCCCCGTGACTCCTTTTGACACATTGGAATGCTCAAGTGTGCCTTAAGGGGTCGTAGGACCCCTTAAGGCACACTTGAGCGTTCCAATGTGTCAAAAGGGGTCACGAGGACTCCTTAGGGGTCCTATTACGCTTTATCACGCATTAGGACACCTAGGGAGTCCCCGTGACTCCTTTTGACACATTGGAACGCTCAAGTGTGCCTTAAGGGGTCCTGACCCCTTTTGACACATTGGAACGCTCAAGTGTGCCTTAAGGGGTCCTAAGACCCCTTAAGGCACACTTGAGCGTTCCAATGTGTCAAAAGGGGTCAGTGGGACTCCCTAAGGGTCCTAACACATACTAGGACACCTAGGGAGTCCCCGTGACCCCTTTTGACACATTGGAATGCTCTAGTGTGTCTTAAGGGGTCCTACGACCCCTTAAGACACACTAGAGTGTTGCAATGTGTCAAAAGCGGTCACGATGACTCCCTAGGGGTCCTAGTATGCCTTATCACGCGTTAGGAACCCTAAGGAGTCAAAAGGACCCCTTAAGACACACTTAAGCATTCCAATGTGTCAAAAGGGGTCACGGGGACTCCCTAGGGGTCCTAGTACACGTTAGGACCCCTAGGGAGTCCCCCTGACCCCTTTTGACACATTGGAACGCTCAAGTGTGCCTTAAGGGGTTGTAGACCCCTTAAGGCACACTTGAGCGTTCCAATGTGTCAAAAGGGGTCAGGGGGACTCCCTAGGTGTCCTAACATGTGATAAAGCGTACTAGGACCCCTAAGGAGTCCCCGTGACCCCTTTTGACACATTCGAAAGCTCAAGTGTGTCTTAAGGGGTCCTATGACCCCTTAAGGCACACTTGAGCGTTCCAATGTGTCAAAAGGGGTTAGGGGGACTCCCTAAGGGTCCTAACGCGTACTAGGACACCTAGGGAGTCCCCGTGACCTCTTTTGACACATTGGTATGCTCAAGTGTGTCTTAAGGGGTCCTAAAACCCCTTAAGACACACTAGAGCATTCCAATGTGTCAAAAGGGGTCACGGGGACTCCCTAGGTGTCCTATCGCGTGATAAAGCGTACTAGGACCCCTAGGGAATCATCGTGACCCCTTTTGACACATTGGAATTCTCTAGTGTGTCATAAGGGGTCGTAGGACCCCTTAAAACACACTTGAGCATTCAAATGTGTCAAAAGGGGTCACGGGGACTCCTTAGGGGTCCTAACACGTGATAAAGCGTACTAGGACCCCTATGGATTCATCGTGACCCCTTTTGACACATTGGAACGCTCAAGTGTGTCTTAAGGGGTTGTAGGACCCCTTAAGACACACTTGAGCGTTCCAATGTGTTAAAAGGGGTCATGATGACTCCCTAGGGGTCCTAGTACGCCTTATCATGCGTTAGGATTCCTAGGGAGTCAAAAGGACCCCTTAAGACACACTTGAGCATTTCAATGTGTCAAAAAGGGTCACAGGGACTCCCTAGGGGTCCTAGTACATGTTAGGACCCCAAGGGAGTCCCCCTAACCCCTTTTGACCCCTAGGGAGTCCTAATGCATTTCAAAGGTCATGGTTCCATAGAAGTTGCATTTCAAACCCTAATGACCCCTTAACATGCCTACTGACCCCATTTTGACATGTGGTCTCCCGAGAGCTCCCCATGGAGCCCTTTTGTGTTTTCCTAAGAAAAAGTCATCCAAATTTGGTACATGTCCTAATGCATTCCAAAGGGTCACCGTTCCATCAAAGTCACATTTGGAACCCTAATGACCCATTAACAGGCTTATCGACCCTGATTTGACATGTGGTCTCCTCAAAGAACCCCATGGACCCTTTTTGAGTTCTACTAGGAAAAAGTCATAAAAATTTGGTACATAGGTCCTCTAACATGTCCTGATGTGTTCCAAAGGGTCACCATTCCATCCAAGTTGCATTTGTAACCCTAATGACCCCTTAACAGGCCTACCGACCCTGTTTCAACATGTGGTCTCCTAAGAGCACCCCATGGACCCCTTTCGAGTTCTACTAGGAAAAAGTCATCCAAATTTGGTATGTAGGTCCTATGACATGTCCTAATGCATTCCAAAGGGTCACCATTCCATCAAAGTTTTATTTGGAACCCTAATGACCCCTTAACAGGCCTACTGACCCCATTTCGACACGTGGTCTCCTGACAGCACACCATGGACCCCTTTCGAGTTTTACTAGGCAAAAGTCATGCAAATTTGGTACATAGGTCCTATGACATATCCTAATGCATTCCAAAGGGTCACCGTTCCATCGAAGTTTCATTTGGAACCCTAATGACCTCTTAACAGGCCTACCGACCCCGATTCGACATGTGGTCTCCCGAGAGCACCCCATGGACCCCTTTCGAGTTCTACTAGGCAAAATTTATCCAAATTTGGTACGTAGGTCATTTGATATGTCCTAATGCGTTCCAAAGGATCATCGTTCATCGAAAGTTTCATTTGGAACCCCGATGACCCCTTAAGTCACCTATCGACCCTAAATCGCACAATGGTCTCCCAAGAGCACCCCATGGACCCTTTTCGAGTTTGACTAATCAAAATTCATCTAAATTATGGAGTTAGGTCCTTTGACATGTCCTAATGCGTTCCAAATGGTCACCGTGCATCAAAGGTTGTCTCACGAGCCCTGATGACCCCTTAAGACGCCTAGTGACACTGATTGGACATGTGGTCTCCTAAGAGCACCCCATGGACCCTTTTCAAGTTCGACTAGGAAAAAGTTGTTAAAATTTGGTACATTGGTCCTTGGACATGCCCTATTGCCTTCCAAATGGTCACTGTACATCTGAAGTTGCCTCACAAACCCTAATTACCCCTTAAGACATCTAGCGACCCCGATTCGACCTGTTGTCTCATGAGAGGATCTGTTATAACTTAAATTAAATATTAAAATAATATATAAAATATTTGAAAAAATATAATATTTAATAGACTAAATATATAATATATATTAGATATTACATTTAATATATATTATCAAATATACAATATATTAATGTCCTATTCATTTTATATATTATATATATTAGACATTATATTATATACGTGCAACAATATTTTATATATATATATATATATATATATATATATATATATATATATATATATATATATATATATATATATATATATATATATATATATATAATGTAACATTTATATTATAATATAAAAATATTGCATTTAATATAAATCTGAACAGACTATATACTTAGGTCGTTTAAATTGATATTATCGAATATATAATATAAATAAATAATATATATAATATATATACTATATAATATAAAATATAAAATATATAAATTATTGATTGTCAGGGTGAAAGAAAAAAATATCAAAATTAAAGGGAAATAAAAAAAGAGTGGGGGGGGGGGGGAACTTTTCAAAATTCAAATTCAAACAAAATCGGGTACATGAAAAAATCGGGTACCCGATTAGGCTTGGTAATAGCTTTGGAAACCAAAGCCCCATGGTCAATGCTGAAGGTGTGCAAAAAACGTGTTTTTTCTCTATTTTTCTTATATCGACACTTCGACCATTAGGTTGATGACTTTTTTTCCACCCGATTTCGATAAAATGAAAAGGGTTTCTTTGGATGATTGTCAACTTTCCATCGATATAAGTGCTGTCAGATTTTGAATTCGTTAAATATTTATTAGTTATTTTCTAGTTCACTTACGTCTAAAGTCCTGATTGACATACTGATGGAAAAATAGCTATAACTTTCAAACCGTATAACATTTTTGAAATCCGAAAGATGCGTCACATTCTATGCTTCGTCTAGTATAAGAAAAAATTAAAAAAAATTGAATTATGATAAGTTTTCAATGAGTAAAGGTGGTTAGACACGAGAGTTTTTAAATTCTGAAAGCGCTGTAGCAAAAAAATCATAATTAATTATCTGTTTGGAATAAAAATACCAAAAAATATGTGTCACATCCAGGCATGAGTCAGCTACTTATATATAGAATATTATAAAAAAATATTATCATTTTCTTTTGATTAGGGTGGTCAGACATACACATACTTCTTATTTTTTTGCTGAAATGTTTGTAGTGCTGCATTGCAATCTATATTTTTTACCAATCATATTAATTTTTTTTCAAAAAAGGCTTAGTAGTTTGAAACTACATTCAATTTCCTACAAATTATGTTCTTACAACTTTTTGATATTAGGTAGATAACTAGTTCATTTTTTCACATCAAGTTGACTAATCTTGATTTTCTGATTTTTCATTGCCACTTAAGGGCATAGTTTGGCCCCTCATGATCCTGCACATACCCTAGTATCCTCTTCCATTTTGTCGACATTGGCTAAATGGCCGAAAATTTGCACCACCGGTGCCCTCGCCTTTTTATGGTCATGCCTACCTAAAAAAATATGTCATTCATTTCTAGAAAAAATTGTGTTTAATATATTTTTTAGATAAGATTTTATAATCTAAGTTATTGTTTCTAATTTTTATTAGAGATTACTTTGTTTTTAATGAAAATAAAATAGTAATTATTTTTTTAAAAAATTGGATAGAAGAAGTTATTATTTTGAATTTAAATAGTCTAATTTAATGTTATGTTTATGTCAACATTTTTAATATATATATATATATGAATACAAGATTAAATTCTAAGAGTCACATGGGTTTGGGTTCAAAATAAAATGTCCAAATAACAAAGTGGTTAAATAGAAAGAGCAATAGTACTAGGAGGCGAAGGCATCCACAAGGTTTAGAATGATATCAAGGGCATCCCGATCCTCATTAGCAACTTTGTCTTTATCTTGAGCATCTGCGTGAGAAAGAGAAACCATTAGAGTGAGCCGAGGGAACCACTTTGAAGAGTTAGCGATAGTCCACCTAGAAGCAACACAAATTGATGTCCCACACCCCAAAAAAACCACCTAGTCTTGAATCAAGAAGACTTAATTTGACTGCATTATATTTAGTTTCTAATAATTGAAGTTGTTTCTAATAATTGAAGAAATTTTAGTTTTAATTTTATTCATTATTCTTCTTCTTATAACGCCAACATGGGGAGTGGGGACCCTGGGAAACAGGTGCACGGATATATTATTAGAACTGGTTTCGAAACTGATGTGTTTGTTGGTAGCGCTCTTTTTTATTTATATGCAAAATGTGGAAGCTTGGATGATGCCCGCCAAGTGTTTGATAAAATGCTTGAACGAAGTGCAGTATCGTGGACTACCTTGATGGTGGGATACGCCCAGAATCAATCTGGTGAAGAAACTCTGAGACTGTATTGTAGAATGCGGAGAGAAAAAATGAAGCAAGACTGTGTTGCATTGGTGTGCGCTAATCGCCTGTGGGAGATTGGCCTCTCTGGTATAGGGTAGAATTGTTCATGGTTAAGTCTTTACAACTGGCCAAGTGTAAACATTTTACGATGCAATGGTACAAGGAAATAATTTTCCTCTGCTGGAACGGTAAAAGGAAGTAGCTTTGTTGTCGTCTGTTGCATCAGGCAACTAACACAAATGTTGTTAAGGATGCCCAGGGTTCTGTACATTCATGGGTTCCATCAGAGTAAATCAAGCCTTATTTATAATATTTATAAGTCGCGGAAAGAATACCAAATTGTCATTCTACAATTTCCCCAAATAGTTGATTTAGAGCCTAAACCCTAATTCTAGAATTTCCCCGAATGACCGATCAGAGCAGCCTGAAGGATCGTGTGGCCATCGTGACAGGCGCCAAGCGAGGGATTGGCAGAGAAATAGCGCTTCACTTGGCACGCAAGGGTGCAAAAGTGGTGATCAATTACGCTGGAAATGCAGAGAAAGCAGATGATGTTGCCCTAAAAATTAACGAGGGCCATGATACAGTGAGAGCCGTGACCTGCAAGGCCGATATTTCCAAGGCGATCGAGGTAAGCGAACTCTTTGATGCGGCGCAGGAAGCATTCGGCGCAGAGCACATTCTAGTTAACAGTGCGGGCATTTCCGACCCCAAATGGTCACCCCTGGCAGAAAGCCCTGAAGAATTGTGGGAATCGATGTTCAGTGTGAACTGTAAAGGAGCCTTCCTGGTGCGGTGGCCACAGAAATGTTGTTTGCAATAAAGAATTATGATGTCATTCAACGCGCTGTGGAGGCAGGTCCGCTTGAACGGGTGGGCGAGGTGACTGACGTGGCGCCCGTCGTGGCATTTCTGGCCAGTGATAAGGGAGAGTGGATTAATGCTCAGGTTGTTGGGGTCAGCAGTGGCTATGTGTAAACCCTAAAGTTATCTGATTGGGTTTAATAATATGGTGTATTGGCAACCCTTTGAATGGATGGCGTCCCAGCTGAGTACTTAAAAAAGCTGATCTTCAGTAATAAAAGATAATGTTTTATTGCTTTGTCTTGCAAAGGTTTTTTTTTATTTTAAATACACTCAAGTAATTGAAAAATTAGCAGACCCACAATATTCAAGAAAAGGACTGAAATAAGAATAGGCCCAGAAGAGTATAAAACCATTTCAATACAGCAGTCCATAACAACCAAGAAAAATATTGAACAATAACAGCATGAGGCAAGCATAAAATAGTTACAAAAAAATACCATTAATTGTAGTTGTTTTTAACATAGAATACCATCTACATTCTGCTGTAACGAGTGAAACTTGACTCTAATTAGATTTTTTTCTAATTAGAGTTTTTTCAAAATTTAAGAAAATGAGTAGGAGGAAGAAGAAGAAGAAGAAATGGACAAAGAGGAAGAATAAGAGGATGAAGAGGAAGAAGGAGGAGGAGGAAGAGGAGGAGGAGAAAGAAGAAGAGGAGGAGGAGGAGGACTCATTAATTAATTATAAAATAAATTTTAGATTATTGCAATCTATTGCAGTGAAGGAACTGTTGAAGTATACATCAATCACATTCAAAAACTATAAAGATAAATTGAATAATTACATATGCCACTATCGGCGTGACCATTGCACCTCATTGGTGCAAGTGCTAGTTAAGTACAAAAATTACTTTTATATTATAATTTGATTATAAATTTTCTTGAACGTGCATTCCATATATACATTAATAATAAAAACTTAATGTGAACAAATTATAAATCTATGTATATACCAAAATCTTGCAATAAAACAAGTATATAGAATTGAGATTTAACTTTAGATTGTGTATATAGTTCACTGTTTATTTATGAGATAACTCCATGAAAATAGCTTTTCTTGTAAATAAAGAGACTTCTAATTATGTTTTTCTTTCTTTTTGGGGGAATAAACTTAGTTATTTAGTAATGTATTTAATTTCTTAATTTTAATCCTGTATCTTGTGTAATTTTTTTTAATGGGTTCTTGTGAACTACTAGTGATAAAACATGAGTCAATGAGTTTGACACAAAAACTACACACTTGAATCTCTAGCAATATCACATTTACAATCAATAATTTCTTAAATTAGTATTTTTATGTTAAAATATGTGATAACAAAATTTTATATAAAATTAATGAAAACAAAGTTACAATTAATTACATAAATCTAATAACATATAATCAACTTATTTTATTCATCTCAAATTCAATTTCAAAATTAAAATAAATTATCAATGAAAAAATTTTAAGATCTTCTGTTCGATTCTCTTTGTAATAGTAAGATCTTGTGTTCAATCTCGGAAATGGGAGCTTAAATAAATTTAATATAAAAAAAAAATTATTTATTATTATTATTTATGTAGAATGTGATTTATTTATTTATTATTGTTAATTATTTATTCCATTATACTACTAATAGCAACAATTATTAATTTTAATACATAAATTATTAAAATTCTACTTATATTAAAAAACATTAAAATAAATAAATGATTAAAAATATTATATTATAAATGATTAAAAATATTTTAAAAATAAATAAATAATTATAAATATTATAAAGTTAAAATGATTAAAAATTAGACTAATTAAATTCAAAGTTATTCTAATAATTTTTTCTATCCAAATTTTTTTAAAAATAATTACTATTTTATTCTTATTAAAAACAAAATAAACTCCCATAAAAATTAGAAACAATAACTTAGATCATAAAATATAATCTTAAAAATATCAAACACAATTTTTTTCTAAAAAGTGGAGTAGATTTTTTTTATTATAACTTAGATCATAAAATAAAATCTAAAAACTATCAAACACAATTTTTTTCTAAAAAGTGGAGTAGATTTTTTTTATTATAACTTGGATCATAAAATATAATCTAAAAAATATCAAACACAATTTTTTACTAAAAAGTGGAGTACATTCTTTTTATTATAGACATTTAGGCATTGTTTGTTTCCATATACAGTTAGTTGGACTTCTGTGCTGATTGGCTTCCGTGCAGGCAAAGGGAAAGGTCTGCTGATTTGACTGATGTAGTCCCTTCCGTACGCGGTATGGGCATGTATGGAGGCAGCAGGCATGACCATAGAAAGAAAGACAAGGCATTGGCGGTACAAATTTTTGGCCATTTAGCTAGTGCCCATTTCCTCCCCTGTTCTCAATATTGGATGAGTGAATTAAAATACAAAATACCAGTTCGATGATTGATAAGATTTTGTCTTTTCGAAACTTTCAAGCAAATGTGATTGGCATGGAAAGCCAAGCTCTGCCATTTTTGCCAGCATCCAGCCCACCTCTGTCGCCATGGAAGATTTGGGATTTCCATTAGATGATGTCGTTGCAACAGTCCTGCAAAGAGCTGTGCAATTTCCCGTTTCTTTGCAGATTCTTCTGGTTATGCGCCTTTAAATCACCATTTCAAGTGGGTTCTCTGTATTTTGACATGGTGAGTTCAAGCCCAAACAGAGTTATGCCTCCAAAAGAAGCATTGAAATCATTTCTGGTGTCAATGGAGCTGATTTGGAGGAGAATTTCATAAGGATGAGTAGTGTGGCCAAATTCAAAGCGGTATTGAAGAGGAGAACAAAGAAACATATTTGCATAATGGAATAGTAAATGGTATATCTTAAACTAAAATTCACCCGTGGTAGAAATACACCAAATGTCATGTTGTAATCATGTATAAGGGCTGATAATTTACCGACAAAAAAATGTAATTTCCATAAAAGAACTTAATTATATTTCTGATTAAACTTTACATAATTTTAAACTACGATTTAACTAACCCAGCCTAATACCAACTATTAAATATAATTCTAATTTAACTAAATCTTATCTCTAACAAGTACTTACCACCATGTGACACTTGTTAAATTGATAGTGTTGCTTTCCTAAATTATTTGAAGCCCTGTTGTTATATAATTGACACAGTCTGAACTTAACAGTGAATAAAAGCAAATAAGTTGCTTTGGAGTTTCATTTTGTCCTCTCATGTGCAACTCTCCTCGTTTGTGTTTGCTGCACAGCATATGGAAGATCTTGGGAGTTTGAAGCATCAATTTTCAGTTGTTGCCCTTTTCTTAACTTTAGGGTGCTATTGTGTGTTCAGTATTCTAATAGGGCTGGATATATGGCGGGCAATCAGAAAAAGGGCAACTTGGCTGCCTGGTAAGGCCTTTTCTCTCACTGGTGTAACAGTACAGATTATTATTTGGTGGACCAGTGTAAGTAACCTTACCACCAATCTTATACATGGACAAGAAGAAGATACGTCTGTGTATTGGTTGGCTTTCTTTTATCAGGACGCAGTTAATGCAAGGGTTGCTCTTTGTGTTTTCATAGGCTATTTGCTTCCTACAATGACGGGTCCAAGCGTCAGAACATTTCTGGCTTTAGGAATAAGAATATGCATTGAAATAGTGTGTGAAGTGATCGATTTTCAAAAGAAACGAGAGCAGATCCCTGAGAAATTTAGTTCCTGGATGATAATTACAAATTCGATTTTATTCGTATGTATTGTGCTCCTTGGACTAATATCAGTTTGCACAAGTTTAGGGAGTCAAACTGTTCATGGCCTTGTGAAAAAAAGGACTTCTGCAATGATCTCCATTACTAATGCTGATAAGTTTCAACTCTTAAATGAGAGAACATTGTCAATTTCTTGGAATGATTTTGAGGATCAAGTGCTTAGCTCATGGTTGGTTGCCCGTGTTTGCAGGACTGATTATGTGATATCCAGGTCAGTTTTCAGCTCAGCAGTTGGGGTAGTGGTTACAATTTCTGTCATAATCTGCTTCTTTTCTCACACATATCATAACCAAATTTTTAATAAATTTGATCCTACAGAATATATTTATGTTTCTCCTCCACCATATATTTTATATTCTCCACTATTCTGTTTCATCGTAATAGGATTAATTGTCATTTGCTGGAGATGGTTAAACGCCCAACTGTATTTTCGATCCCATGGGCATAGTTGGAGGAGGTGTCTTTGCCTGGACGATTTCTGGACAAGAGATACAGTTGATTTCATTCACATGTATGACTTGAAAAGAAACCGACAGCGATTCCATGATTATGAGGGATGCATAGATTTCTCTAAAAGATTGCCCACAAAGATATTTAGGTTGCACCAATTGGTATATTTGGCATTGATGCTTCAGCAGAGTGTGGTTCTTTTCAGCAAGCTGTGTGGTCTTCTGTCGGAAGTCATTATAGGTAAATTTATGTGTAGGATTCGCACACACATGAGGAAACAGCATCCAATTGCATTACCAGAAAAGTACGAGAGAATATTGAAGCTTATATGCATGCCCGGAGAACACCCCTCTGATTTGTGGGATGCCAATGAAATATCCTTTAATAAAGCTAAACTTCTAATGCAAAAAGGTTGTGAGAAAGGCAGACAAAGTGAGGAAATTAGCACAATTTTTCGACCACATTTTCTTGAATGGGTAGAGGGTGGGAAAGAACTTCTAAACAAGCTTGAAAAATCAGCACTTCCTTTAGTTTCAAAGCATTTTCCAGATGTAGAAAAACATTGTTTATCGATTACAGCAGTCTCACTCATTACTATCTTCATTCGGCTCCACAATACCAAGTCAGATCGATTTGGTGAACTTCTGAAAGCTTGTCATGAAGTATGGGACTTGTTGAGTTGGGCAGACGAGTATGATAAAGATTTCCAGGCGAATGAAGAAGGGCTCTTTCCCAACTTCAGCAATGACAAGAATCAAGTGGGAATGGCTGCAGAAATGGAGTTGAACAGAGTAAAGATGGAGTACCACAAACTTGGTCCTGGTTGTGAAGAGCATGTTATAGATATCCAAGCCGCACGTATAATTCTGCAAGATCTGTTAGACAAATGCAAGGACTTGCTCAGTAATGAAAACCTAGTAGAAGGCAATGAAAAGAAGGTTGCTGCAGATTTAAGTGATTCCAAGGATTGGATGGAAATAGCACCAAAGTACTACCTTTACAAATTATGCAGATTAATGCTAGAGGATGATGAAATTAAAGATTTCGTTGCATGGACAAAGAAAGCTTTGCAAAATGTCATTGCTTGTTCTGTGTCAAGGCTTCCGGATATGATTGTAAAGAAATGCTGGAAATGGGCACAAGAGTTTGAGGAAGATATAATATGGGAAGCAATATATCTTGCAGGCAAATGCAGAGGAGTGATGGAAGCGTGGGCAGACAAAAGCATGCACAATCAAAACTGACAATGGAAGAGTGAGACAATCCAAGCATGCAGTCAGTCTTATTCTCCACTGATCTGTGATTTTCTTGTCAATCTTTAATTATGTTTTAAAATTTGAGTGATTTTCTTTTGAATCATCATAGTAAAGTAGGTATATGACAGTCTGGTTTGGTAAATCCTTGCCAGAATTTTAATTGTGTACTTGAATTTCACCATCCAATGCCATAAATTCTTTAGCCATTTGCCTGCTTCAACATTTTTAATGTCCAAAGCCCTTTGAAACAGAACTATTGCATCAACAAACAGCAATCGATGCCTCATCATTTAATAACAACAATAAAGCATGCATGAGTTTGCAGAGCATATTTGTTTCCCCCTTTTGCGTGCATGAATTAGTATTTGTTAAATATCTTGCATAAATTAGTATTCGTTAAATATATTACCCTCTTTATTAATACACAACACAGAGGTCTCGATCCAACAGTCTGAGTACACTTTTATTTTATTTTGACTGTTTCCATATTAGAATTTTCATAAATTTTTATGGACTGTTTATAAATCTATGCTCTTACAGTATTGAATCTGATCACATTTTATTTTGATTGTACTGAATAGGAACTCATGGCGGTCCATTATATACACTTGTATATGCATTGACAGGGTTGAACGTGGTAACAACAAGGGAAGAATTTACTGTGTTCTTTGACCATCTGTGTCATTTGATTTGTCAGGAGCAGAGTAGAGTGGCAAAGCAAAAGGAATCACTTATTTTTAAGTTCAGAGGCTTCTGGAAGCAAATTTTAATGTAAATATTTAGGCTTTTTGAAAAAATTTGACATACAATGTAGTTCGAATTAGCTTTGCTGTTAAAATTGGTAAAAAATAAATAATGACAGTTACACTCAGAGTATTCCAAGAGCCAGAGCCAAAACTCCGATTCCATTTCATCACTCCCTCTATATTTACAGAGCTCTGTATTTTCAGGTGATTTGGGCATTAGGTTTAATAAATGGTTGGAGAAAACATGTTCTCCAGTATTGGCAATGGTAATGACGATGATGACGATGATGATAAGCATAATGACAGTGAATTGGGCGGAGGCACCTACTCCCGCTCCATCAATGCTTACTGGCGCAGCTTCCGTGGCCTTGGCTCCCTCCCTCTTTACCACCTGCTTTCTTTGCATCTTTCATTCTCCTTTTACTCTGTTTTTTTCGTTGTTCTGTTCGACAGATGATTATGGAGATGACAGATAGCTTCTAAATTTTTTCTTTTCTGTGATCTGACAATATTGATGGCCATTATAGCCTGGATTTTGAAAGAGTTCTTTGTTTCACCATTTATCAAATAAAGGCACTTTTCCAAGCTCCGTGTTAAGGATTTGCATATTAATAATATCATCTGTTTCTGGTGATTATTGGCTTTCCTGTAGTGTGATTATCGATGGCTGTGTTCAACACAAGACATCTTAGATCTGCAGTTTAAGATGTTTGGATGCATGCGAGCACAAATTTTACTATGCTCTATTAAATGATTAGATGTGGCATTCAGAGTATTGCACTGTTACCATGCTGTTTACCATGCTGTGATTGTATGGGAGGGCAAATCTGTTTCAAAATACAGAGAATTTTACCGTCATTGCTGTTGAATACATTGCACATTAAATAATGAAATCTGCACATAAAATTGGATCCCACGCAACTTAATCAAGCAGAGAGAATTTACTGTAATTATGAAGCACATTTCTTGCTGTTGAATTCGTTGCACATCAAATCTTAATGTTCTCTGTATATTAAATTGGATCCCATGCAATTTAATCAAGCATTTCTCTGATTTTGTTTGTTTAGATATTGGACAAGCGCATCTACAGTGCAGGCAAATAACTTTGAACGCGTCCGAAACCTATTTTGGTATACTCTCTTCAGAATTGAACAGCTGATCTATTCATCGCCGCGCATCTGTGAAAAATGTGTTTTGGTACATAAATATGTTAAAAATTTCTTGAAGAGACATAAATTTTAATTTATACTGTAGAATTGGTTTGAAGATATCGAATCCAACTTATATATTATGGTAGGTTTGCTTTTTACATTTACAACAGCCATTATAGAATACCTGTCCATGTAAAAATGTCCCAAAAAAATTATATACAGTTGATTTCAAAAGCAATCGTTTCAATATTACTCGACTCTTTTAGTGCTTTCTATGACTATGGGATGATCTGTGTGAATGGCCAGGTTTGGAGTTTGCTGACAAATATAGAGGCGCGTAGAGTGATTCTCTACAGTCTGAGGTTTGCCCATTTTACACGGATTTCAGCTTTCCCAGTTACTGTATCCCACCTACGACATCCTTGCCGAGCGAGTTATTAAGGTGGATTTTCTGGTTTAATCTTGGATACAACAGACAAACATCAACTCAATCCCAAAAAATAATTTCGTGCAAATAGGATTTGTACATGGTCAAATGTCTTACCTCATGTCCTCATGCTATTGTTTAAGTACATTTTGTGCTTAAATTTAAGTAATTATGTGTTCTTATGGAAATTTTAAAGTTTGAAGAAAGGATAATTTAGAATCTAAATATTTTTCCCTCTCTTTTTTAAGATTTTATTTCTTTTTTTGTTTGTAATTTATTATTAAATTAATTAATCTAAATTTCAAGTTTTCTGCTTGAAAATAAGCACCAAATACATATTCATGGGGCCATTAGCTCCACAAATATTTCTTAAAAAAATTGAGCAACCACTCAGTAGCCAAAATAAGCTAAGCAGTGGTATGAGAATATGTTGTTAGTCTCTTAGTCACTCCTTACTTGTCAAATCTAAAAAGTCGAAATCATGATAAAAATCCCCAAAAGATAAAGCAAAATACTCAACAACATTCACCATATCCCAAATGAATATTATATTTTCTCAAACGTGTCCATGGAAGAAAAAAAAACAAGAAGATGAGTGGAATTAGATAAGTTATTCTTCTTTATAAGATGTTTCGCCCCCATAAACCAAAAATTATCCAATCTTTGTTATGCAGAATCATGAAAGTTGCTAGCTTAGATGAGTTTGCATATTCGGTTTCATTGTATTACTAGCTTAGATGAGTTTATCATATTTGAGTTGCTAGCTTAGATGAGTTCATTATATTTGAGTTGCTAACTTAGGGCCCGTTTGGTAGCGAACCGTTTCCAGCATTTAGCTGGAATTGGCATTTGTATATGCCCATTTCGTCGGAATCCTTAGTTTGGGTGTGCAATATGAAAGAGGAAGACAAATTTGTTAATGCTCATTTTCGCCCAAAATGAGCATTAACATCTCCCTTCAAAAAAGGTGGAATTGGGATTTGATCGCCAAATTCCACTTTTTGAACGCCCGTTTTATAAAACTTTGTCGGGTCCACGGGCTTCATTATTTCTATTTTGGCGTCCGCGTTGTTTTTCCTGTTCGTTGGTTATTGGGGCTGAGAAGGAAGTGGGGTTGCATGGAATGGAGCCTTGTCGTGGCCATGCTCGTTGCAGTAGTTGTTACAACAAAACTAGATTCGAAATACGAGGAGGCAGCAAAACATTGAGGTCGTTTAAACTTGGAAAGCCAACCATTGAAGCCGCATAGTTGGCACTGAGCATAACAAAAACTGCACATAAAGCAGCCACTGGCAAAGCCCGCACGAGAAAATAACACGCTAACATTACTGTAATCTGAGAGAACTGTTGTATTTGCCTCTACATTTCACTCTTCCCACTTTGATTAAGTTTTCAACATTTTACAGCAAACTCTGAGATTAGGGTTTCAATGCATATATGGCTTCAAAATTTACAGCCAAACAGTCCTAATTATAATCCGAAAATGAAAATCTGGATTATCAAATCCATGATTTGACCATTTCTAGCATTTGATCAAATCCATCATTTTTTAATTCCCGCTACCAAACAAGCCCTTAGATGAGTTTGCAGATTCAGTTTCATTGTATTGACTAACAAGTGTAGGAATTGGGAGTACCGAAGTTGCTTGCACGCTTATCAAGTAGAGGACTTTCTTAGATATATATATTATATAGGTAGGTTTGAATGTTAGATATTTTGAAATTTGATATCTCTAGACTTATTTTATATTTATTTTTATTTAAAAATATAGGTGTACTAGTAAAATACAATCATTTATAGTTGTCCATGCGTTTTTATCAGTCCTATTGATACATTGTATAGTGTTGTCCATGTGTTTATCATAGCTACAATCATTTATAGCTTCATATGTTAGCAAGTAGCTAGTTAGTTTTGGGTTAGTATTTAGTCATTAGCTTTTTTTTTGTTTACTTTAGTTTTTAGCTTTTATTAATTTTAGTTTAGTTTTTAGTTTTTATTAATCTTAGTTTAGTTCTTAGTTTTTAGTTTTTATTAATTTTAGTTTACTTAACTAGTTTTTTTTAATATCAGTTTAGTTTTTAGTTTGTTAATTAGTTTTAGTTTTTTTAGTTTGTTAATTATTTTTATTAATATTAGTTTAGTATTTGGTTTTTTAAACTAAAAGAGGGGTAAAAATTTATTCAAACACAAGAGAAATACAAAGAGAGCAAAGTGTCCGACAAAGAGAGCACTACAAAACCTTGTCCCTTTTTACAAGTCAATCTAACAAATGAGACATATCATATGAGGTAATTGCCCCTTATCAACCACATGCCAATCTCGAATATGATTCAAATCCCATTTAACCAAAAAATCTACAACACCATTCCACTCCTTAGGAATGTGAGTAAAAGTAATAGATTTTAGGGAGCTACACAAATGGATAATATGATGAATAACCAAAGTTAAGTGCCAACTAACACCTTGAAGTTGTTGCCAAGTTACAGAGACACCACCACCTAAGAATCAAACTCACAAATAATCTTATGCCAGCCAAGAGCACAACATTGCTCAAAAACATACAAAATAACAAGAGCTTCCATTAAATTATTATTATGAAAGCCCTTATAAATAGAAAAAATAAACTGGGTTGGGGGTCTGGCTTAATTGGTGAGGACTTCTTGTTATGAAGCACAAGGTCACAAGGTCTAGTCTCCCCCCAGCCCATGTAGTATTAGAGGACGTGTCGTGCCAGCGTCATTCGTAACGTTAAAATTTTTACCAGACACACTGTAGTTTATAAGGTGTGCTATACATGATTTCTGCAGTCTAAAAATAATAATAATAATAATAAATAAAATAAATACAACCATAATTGTCTCAACCAACTCCTCCAATGCCAACATGACCAAGATTTCCCTGAAATGAGCCATCGGTGTTGATTTTGAAAACTCCATGAGGAGGGGGAGTCCAATGAGCCTTCTAATTGATCCTTGGCAAAGGATGTCTACACCTACTCCTTTTGACCTGACCAACACACCCTAGAACACCCCATTGAAGAGGAAAGTGGTGATAATTGCAAATAATAACATCCCTAGGATCCACTCCTCGAGACATTTCACACTTAGCCACAATAGTCTCACGAAGAGAATGAATAATTTTCTACTATAGGTGAGCAGCAACCATCCTAGAATCTTGAAAAATCCTTTGATTCATTTCCAGTTAGATATGCCAAATGATAAAGGAAGAGCCAAGAGCCCACACAACCTAAAGAAAAGAGGTTGTAGCAGGGGATTAGCCCCAATGGGCCCAAAAATCAGACAAAGAGGAGGCATGCCAACATGTCTTGCCCCAAACATCCCACTACAAATGCCAAATCTCCTTAGAAAATGAGCACTTGAAGAAACAATGAGAAACAAATTCATCACTAGTACAACACAAGACACACATTGAGGGGCCATGAAAGCCCTACTTGCTTAAATTGTCCCAAGTAAAACAACAGTTTTGAATCAATAACCACATGAAAGAATTGCATTTGGGCCAAGAAAATTTATTCCAAACATGCTTCCACCAAGCCACCTCAACACCTCCAAACGACAGTCTATTGATCTCATAGTACCTTATTGAAATAGAGTATTTACTAGATGAATCACATTCCCAAGCCAAGCCATCAGGTCCTACCAAGGAATTGCACTCTTGAGAAGTAAGAATTTGAGCTAGCTCATTTTGGTCCCTCTCTCAGCCACCCAATGGCCAATAAGAAGAATCCTTCAATCTATAACCAAGAGCAAGGCCAAAATTCATAATAGTCTTGTAATTCACAACCTTATCCCACCTAGTTGTTGTAAAACAATTACATAGGGGTTGTAGCTACAGATACATGGAAATAAGAGGAGGATGTCCATTCCAAGAATCCATCTAAAAGAGAGCTTTTGATCCCCTATTACAGATCCAAAAAAGGCCTCTCTTAACCAATTAAGCCCCTATTTTCATAGTAAGTCAAACCATAGATCCCCTACCCTCCAAAGGGTACTAAGAAACATCCAAATAGTCTACCTCATGTAAATACTTATGCATAGGAATGTGAGCCCAGATCTGATTTTGACTGGTATACCAATGCCAATATAATTTGGCTACAAGATCTTTCCCACTCAAAACAAAAAAACAAAGGCCCAAATCCCTCTCCTTTGGCCAACACACAAAATCCCACTTAACTAACCTCCACTTAGAGTTTTGCAAATTACCTCTCCAAAGGAATTGGCGAGAAAGAGCAGAAAATTCCTTAGGAAAGTACACAAGGGCTGCCTAGACCAAACCTTTATAAATAGGAGGAGCCTAAATCACTAATTGAAGAAGGGCCACATGAGCAATAGTAGAAATCCAGTGATGAGTCCAATTATTAACCTTTTGATAAATTTTGTCAATAAATCCCTACTGGAACAATCGAGGTTGCCTACTAATATCAATAAGAATGCCCAGGTAAAGAAAAGGGACAGACCCAATCAGAAACCTCAAGATATTAGAAATCCTCCTCTAAACAGGCTCTAAAGTATTGAAAAAATAGATTGAAGATTTATACTCATTGACCTTCTGACCCAAAGAAGCTAAATAAATATCTAGTGTTCACCTGAAAGACTCAACTTTATGCAGGCGAGCAATCCCCATAAGAGTTGTATCATCCACAAGCTGGAGATGAGAAAGCTTACACAAACGATTACCCCAACTCCACCCATGAATCAAGTTATAGGAGACCTGAGACTTAATAAATATTCCAAGACCCTTATCCATAATAATAAACAAATAGGGAGAAAGAGGATCACCTTGGCGAAGACCCCTAGAGGCTCCAAAAAGCTGAGAAGACTCCCCATTTAGAATAATATAAAAGGAGGATGAAGTAACACAACTTATAGTCCATCTAACCCACTCCAAACTAAAGCTAAAGGAAATGAAGAGTTTTTGCAAAAAGCTCCACTTAACTCTGTCATAAGTTTTAGCCATATCATGTTTGATAAACATAGATTTCTACTTGGAAACCGCCATAGAATGGATGGCTTTAGAGGCAACAACCACTCCATCTAGAATTTGTCTACTAGCTACAAAACCCCCTTGCCTGTGTTTCAATTTTGGAGCTAAACTTTGGGGGCTAATTGTTGTACATTTTTTTTTTGTAGGTTGTTCATAATTTTTTGAAGGCCATAATTTGAAACTACTAATGACATTTGGTGCAAGATGTTTGTCAAAGACTTGATTTTGAAACCAATTGTCTTTTTAGTATAGCAAACATTTCATTTGGGCTTTACATGAATGAAAATGTATGATGTGTTTGGTACGCTTTCATGATCTTTTCTCTTTTGTGTTTACATTTCGATATCGAAAAAATATTTCTTCTCCCCTCACCTTCATGGATCTTGGGTGCAAGAGATTTTTTCTATCTTCTAGCAAGCCTGCCTTGGTGGGAAAAGAGGTACTCACCCCAAGAGAACAAACCAAGCGGTAACTAGATAAATCCAAGCCTCTTCTAAACCACTATACAAGAAATGTGGTTATGATTATTGTCATAATCAACAAGTGTTGATTGTGCTATACTGAGAAAAATATCTCCCTCACTACTCATGTGGTGTATTAAAACCTGCAAAACGTAACTTTTGCTAGTATTCTACAAGTATAACCACCTGAATAGATGCCCTTACTAGAAACTAATTATGTTAGTGGCTGTAGACACTCAAAAATGGACAAGTGCTTTTAAATCATCAAATTGCAAAATCTTAATCAAAATGCACTAATTCTCATAAAAAAGGATCAAATCAAATTAAAATGGGCATTTATTAAATCAAATTGGACAAAATCAATTAAATCAAAGGAAAAATCAAATAATGACATTAAATAATTAAATCAAAGCTTAAAGGGGTGAAAAACACTATATAATTGATTTTAATCAATTAGTTGTATAGTTGTTTAAATCAAAAATCAAAATGAACCTATTCCCTTACATTGCTAAATTTAATTAATTAATTGAATTTAATTAATCCTAATATCTTTCAACAAAGTTGAGCAACCAATGAGAATTGAGGACAAAAAGACATAAATCGCTCAAAAAATAAATGCATCTTGATCACTCATTTAAAGTTTCAATCTCATCCACTCAATTTTGCCCTTTTGTCCAAAGCTTTGAGACAAACCTTTAAATTGTTCCCCCATTTAAAAACATTGCAAAGTATTTGACTCAACTAAAGGTAAATCATGGTTAATTCACTCTACCCCCTACCCTTGGGAATTTACTATAAGTATGAGGCATTTTGAGAGCAATAATCATCTTAGAAATTCATTTGCAAAGCATCCTTATTATAAGTAGGAGATATTTTCCACAGCAAGTCAAATTGTGATATTGCTATCAGGATTTAACTATGTAGTTTTTTTGAGTCAAACTCATTGACCCATGATTCATGACTAGTGGTTCACCAAACCCATCTCTCATGAGAATGAAATGGAACACTTAGCACTCATTGGATCTAGGTGATGCTCATAGAGGTGAAGCACCGGGACTTCCTGGGAGGTCCCGGTGCTTCACCTCTGTGAGCATCACCTAGATCCAATGAGTGCTAAGTGTTCCATTTCATTCTCATCAGAGATGGGTTTGGTGAACCACTACTCATGAATCATGGGTCAATGAGTTTGACTCAAAAAAACTACAAAGTTAAATCCTGATAGCAATATCACAATCCTTATTATAGTCAATTTCATAGCAATCAAGAGCATTTGAGAGCATTTGAATTATCTTTGTATCAATTTGAGAGTTAGTGAGCTAGAATAAGCATTTGTAGCATCATATTTTCTCATTTTAGAAGTGTCACTAGTGGAGATTGAGCTGAGAGCTTCACTTACCACGTCTAATTAGAGAACCATGAGATGTCATGGATTTTAGTTTCAATTCCTAGTTAAATTTCTATTGCATTTGCTTTGAATTGTTAGTTAAATATCTTAATTTCATGAAGGTGTTTAGCATATATATACCTATCTCAAAGACCAAGTGCTACCGTCAGACCAATCACAAGCCCAAAAATGAAATTTCATACGCCAATCAGCCCGTTACATAATCCTTTCCGAAACATTGTATCACAAGGGTCTTGACGGGATGTTACTTAGATGTCTAGAGGAAGAGGATTCTAAGCTAGCTTTACATGAGGTTCACGAGGGCATTTGCGGGTCACACTCAAGTGGTTTAAACCTAGCCAAGAAGATCCTTCGCTTAGGGTACTTTTGGAAAACCTTAGAGAAAGATGCTTGTCACTTTGTCAAAATATGCAGCAAATGTCAATATAATGGTGACATGATACATGCACCGGCACAAGAGTTACATCCCTTTGTTACACCATGGCCATTCTATCAATGGGGATTTGACCTGATCAATGTAATCTATCCATCTTCTTCCAACAAGCACAAGTACATCATCACCGCAACGGAGTATTTCACTAAGTGGGTAGAAGCGGTTCCTTTGATCACGACCACGGGAAAACAAATTTCCATATTCATCTTGAACCACATCATTTTCAGATATGGTATCCCTCATGCCATAATTACAGACAATGGAAAACAATTCAAAAACAAATATGTGGATGAACTTTGTGCCACATTCCATATCACACATCACTCTTCATCCATTTATTATCCTCAAGGAAATGGACAAGTCGAAGCTACAAATAAGAACATCCTCAAAATTTTAAAGAGATCGGTAAATAAGTCAGGAAGAGATTGGCATGTGCAAATTAACCCAACATTATGGGCCTATAGAACTAGCATTCGGACACCTACATGAGCTACACCATTTTCACTAGTTTATGGGGCCAAAGTTGTTCTACCATTAGAGGTTGAAATCTCATCTTTATGAGTATCATTGCAAGGCCTAATAACAAATGAGGATTACAGAGTTGCCCGACTTCAACAATTAGAATTGTTAGAAGAACACCAAACACAAGCCTATGAACACTTGAAAGTATATTATAACAGAATCTCAAGGAACTACAATAAGCATATCAAATCGAGAGCCTTTCAAGTAGGAGACTTAGTGTTAAGAGAAAACCCAAAGAATCAAGCTAAAAGAGAAAAGAAAGGAAAATGGGAGGCTAATTGGCTTGGTCCGTTCATCATTATTTCTTCATTTGGAACAAGAAATTATAAGTTAGCAGATTGTGAAGGAGAAGAGCTACAAGAGCCTATCAATAGCATCCATCTAAAGAGGTTCTATACATGAGGTAAACGGAAGAGTATAAAGAGTATCAGATGAGGAACATCATATTTATTATACATAGTCAAATAGATCTTGAAAACATCAAAAACATTTGAAAAAGAAAAAAAAAATTGAAAAAAGAGAAAAAGAAAAGAAAAAAGCAATAAACCCAAAAGGCGAAAACTTGGCAATCAAGCACCTTTTGTTCCCTTAAGTCTTTCCTTTCCAGTCACATATGTACATATTGCATTTCCATCATCTCTCTTGTAAACCTTCATTGCATCTATCATTTGTGCATAGTCATAATAAAGCCTTTCAGTTGCATCATTGCATTTCCTATGGCCCTAAGTTTGTCACACGATCACATTTATCACTTGGGGGCATAAGAGGATTGGAAATTTGGTACCAAACGGATTCAATAGTGCTACATTCAGTCACATCAGAGAGAGACTTATCAAAGCTTCAGAGAGAGATTTTCTTAAACCTTTGATGGATATCATTGTTCACACCCAAGTATATGATCCTACAACTTGATCCTTGATCCTTCATTGACTTTATTATTCGGGATTAAAAGTTGACAAACACTTTAAAGATCATAATACTTGGAAATTCCTTTTGAAAATCAAGATACATTGCAAAACACTTGAAGCTTTCTTTTTGATAATCTTTATGGAATTGACTTTTATCACATCTTTTTAGCTGATCGATGATGTTTCGACTAGATTGGCAATGATAGAGACATGATATTTTTCTTGCCTTTGAGTGACTATTTTGAGGAAGATTCATCAACTTATGAGAATTCGTCTAATGACATGGTCATCAAAGAACCATCGAGGACTATCACATAGGATGAAGGATTAACCTTTGCTTGTTTACGCAAACAGATACTTTGGCTATTTAGATCTTCCATATCTTAAATACCAAAATCCAATTGCAACATTGAATCCGTTGAAACCGGTATTCATACTCCCATAGTTTGGTCATCCAACTAGTGAGGGTTGTACTAGTTTCCAAATAGGTTACCCAAAAGCGATAAAAAGCGGTATTCATATCATCATGATGTGGTCAGTGATGGTTGTACTTGCTTTTCGGTCCCAAAATGCTCAATGATGAAAATTTATCTCTGTATACAAATTAGATGTCTAATAACTAGAGATGATAAATTAACTATTAAAAGCCAATAAATCAATCTAATGCAACACAATGAAGAATACAAAGTAACTATAAAATGATGAAACTAAATCAATTACCTTCACCTACCATGCAGCTTGTCTCCATTGTCCTCCTAGCCTTGATTTCTTGAAGAGGTTGAGCTCTCAGATTTCCAAATGAAGCCTTCTCCCAAGACACTACCAAAGTGTGGAGATTCTATGAAATGAGTGCACAATAACTTATGCAATCTAATGGATGGAATGCAAATGAAATGATGATAATATGGATTGATTGCTCTTAGAATGCTTGGATGCTTGAATGCTTGATTTCTTGAATGCTTGAATGCCTATTACAAAATACCTATTAGCTCACAAAGAGGAAATGAGGCTCCTTTTATATATTTTTGGAGGATTTAGGCCTAGGTGGCACAATCCTACAATTGAGAATGAAAGGTGGAAGATCCTAGGGCTAGGATTGACTTGGTTGAAGGAGTTGAGAGAAAGGGGGATGTAGTTGGAATGTGAGAGGAAGAATAGGGATGATGTTCCTCTCACATTGACATGGAAGAGAACAAGGTGGAAGGGAAAGACACATGTCAAGTGTCTCACAAAGACCAAATAGAGAAAGAGGGAGAGACCTTTTCCTCATGAGGACTCTTTGCACAAGTGTCCTATGAGTCACCTTTGACCCTTAGAGGTGGCTTGAGAAGCCCCTTAGGAATAGGGAATGTCTCTTGACTTGGTTGGTGAGAGGACATGTGGTCATGAGACTAAGTCCTATGAGGCCACATAGCCCTTAAGAATAGGACATGTGTAGGTGAGGATAATTAATAATAATTATTTATTTTAACCAAAGTGATATGTCAGGTGACTAGGTAGGTGAGGTGGACTAGGGAACTTAGTCATATTTAGGTGATTGTGTATTTAATTAAATCACTTTAATAAGACTAATTAGAAGACTAAGGATAGAGGAATAGACTATAGTGAATTTACTAAATAAATTGAATAATTTATTTAACAAATAGAGGAATAATTATTAATTAAATAATAAATATTTAATTAATTTATTAATTCAATATCAATTAAATAATAAATATTTAATTAATTAATGAAGCCATTTTTAAGTGTATGCATTTTGCCCCTCTTTGAAATAATGTGCGTGCCACATTGTTTCAAAGAAATTTCAAGTATTTTGCCCCTGCCCTAGACAATGTCTGAAATGACCTAAGCATGCCCTCTCGAGAGATTGATTAACAAAAAAGATGATTGGAATTTTATTTATTTATTTGGATAATCAATCAAACGAAAGAAACAGGAGAAAAGATGGGTGAAAATGGGGTGAAATGGAATAAAAATGAGAGGTAGGGTCCACACACCAAGCACATAGGGTCCACAGGCTATAAATAGGGCTAAGGGGTCCACAATAAGCTCATTGTGCACACATGTCATTTGGAGATCAGAGCGCGAGAGAGAGAAGAGTAGAGCCGCCAGGATTCTATTTCTGCTGTCAGATCAACGCTTTGAGAGGGTCAGACGCTTCCAGCGACCACCCGATTCGGGTGAACCGGTAGGTGACTCGATCTTGCTTTGTGATTTCATGATGTGATGCATGTTAGAATAGAATTTTAGCATGTTTAGGGTAGATTGAATGATAGAAATAGATTAGAAAAAAATTTGTTCTTGGGTAGAAAATGAATGTGCCATTGCGGCGCATGAATGCGCAATAAATAGGAATGTTTGCGCAGAAACTCAAAATTTCTGCGCATTCGTTTAGGGAAATGGCGCATGTATGTTAGGGTCACTATTTTGTGGTGCAAATGTTGTGTAAAAGTACGCATTGGTTCTTTTGGTGCATTGGTTATGATTTGTTGTGCAAATGTGCAATAAAATTGTGCATACATGATTTTCGGCGCAAATGTGAAAAGTTATGGCGCATGCATATTTCTGTGCTACGCATTTGTTTGATGGATAGAATTTGGTCAAATTAGAAATTCAAATAGGTCAAACTAGATGTCGATAAGCCGATTGGATCCCTCAGCGGTTAAATTTGATCGATTAGGTCAAGATAGGCAACATTGTAGCATGATTGCTAATTAACCAGTCTTGAGACTAGATGATTGATAAAATCATCTGTTAAAACATGTGATAGAACATGTTTGTAGTTGATATAATAGGATAGATAGATGTTGTAGATCAGTTTATCAAAATCTGATAGGTTGATGTTATTTGATTTGTATAGGAGGACATTATTGATATTCTGATGTCACGGGAGAGATATCCTGTCACATAGAATCTGAGACCAGCGCTGTCAGAGATAGACAGACTGTTGATTGGTGCATCTGGCCTTTATCATGTTATTTACACACTTGAGATTAGGGTGAACCGGAGTATGATGATGACATTAGCAGAGAGATGGCATTCAGAGACCAGTACCTTCCATCTTCCAACAGGGGAGATGACAGTTACACTAGAGGATGTATATCGCATCCTTCGGCTTCCTATCACAGGAGAGTTAGTACACTATGATCGACACAGCAGAGTGACAGAGTGCAGAGCCGTCTTTGGAGATGATGACATTGAGGAGGGGGAGATTAGATGGGATGATATGGTGGATTTGTATGAGCCTTTACTAGTGGTACTATCTGGAGCGATTGGGGGTTTCATTTTCCCTGATCGTAGATCACATGGATTTTTAGTTGGATGGGGCCGCACATTACAGTGGATGATGGATGGGACCTGATTTGCTTGAGGTGTGTGTTTATTAGCACATCTATATCATGATTTGCATTAGGTGGTGTACCATAGGGGTGCATCATTATCAGCAGGGGTCACATTGCTCCATGTATGGGCATGGGAGCATATTGCAGTTACTAGACCAGTGGCGATCAGATTTCGGGGCATAGGATAGCCCTACATACATTTATACTCCTTAGTTTTGTTGCAAGCAAAACTGAGACATTTAGAGTACTGGCATTATACTTTTGATACATTGGATATAGTGACATGGAGACCCTACCTCGGTTGTGAGCCATGGGATGATGAGTGATAGCTAGGATTTTGTTTTGAGTCGTGATGGCTTATAGGGTGGATGCCCTTTATTTTAGAGAGACAGTTGGTCAACTGGGTTCTGTGCCAATTTGGCAGGATCCAGGGCATGCCCCAGGGTGTGACAAAGTTCACCAGGACTCATTAGGAGAGACAGGACTGGGGACCTATGGCATCCTTTGATATGGCCCAAAAAAGAGTTTTTGGACATGCCATTTCAGGCATGGACCATGAGGCAGACAGTGGTAGACCCTAGGATGACTGCAGATCTTAAGCAGTTCTTGAGAGATTTTCCTGTACCACGCTTGACGGATCTGGAAGCTAGGCCACTAGAGAGAGATCCAATAGATAGACGCTGCGGGAGACACCGAGGGAGAGATAGGTGGGGACGAGGGAGAGGGGATGGCGGTGATGGTGGAGGAGGTGATGGAGGAGATGGTGGAGGAGATGGTGGTGATGGAGGAGATGGAGGGAGAGGGGATAGGGTTGGTCCTTGGATGAGAGGAGGCAGTATGAGGTAGAGGGGATTGATGCCACCCCCAGCTAGACAGGGACGGAGATAGCCTCCGACACAGCCAGCTGCAGGAGCTCCCCTACAGGTTCCAATAGCGCAGGTACAGATACCAGCTGCCCTAGTACAGGGACCAGCTGTACTGGTACAGGATGAGGCAGATGTATTATTAGCTTAGGGCGGAGTAGTACAGGGTGGATAGATCCCTAGTGATAGATTAGATGAGTAGGATGCTGAGATGCCAGATGTGGCGGCACAAGATGAGCAGGCTGAGATGGACATCGGAGGACAGGATCCCTATCTACAGAGAGATGGTGCTGAGGAGGAGCCAGATATTGATTCACTGCTAGTCCGACTAGCAGTTACACAGGTATAGGCAGACCAGGTTCCTGGTCTAGAGTGACGGATTGAGAGGCTAGAGATGGGACTTTTGAGACATGAGCATGATGTGGCCATTGAGAGACTTGGGGAGTCAGAGATGCTATTAGATGAGCTACAATGCAAAGAGGATTTAGGTCCCCATGGAGATAGCATAGAGCCATGATACATGCCAGGAAGGAGATATCCTACTGGCGAGAGGCTTATAAACAGGCGATCCCGAGGGATCAGTGGATTGGGAGTTATAGGGAGAGCTCAGTGGCTATCAGGATAGTAGTTCATGACAGAGGGGCACCAACTGGTGGAGAGCGTGTATCATCACACCCTCCTAGAGCACTGACAGGTTTGGGAGAGCATGGTGGATCCTCAACATCAGGTGGTTCAATAGCACAGGGTCACATTGCATCCTGTAGATAGCGACAGACAGAGTCTGGAGGTAGTGGTTCATAGATTTTGAGAGATCATTGTATACACTGTTGTACCATTATGTTTCATTGTATCATTATATTTTTTACTTGATGGACACAGATATTGGCTATATTGTTATTGATTATATATCATTGGACATTTGGACAGTTTTGTTGTTTTATGGACTTTATATGATGGACTCTATATGATTGATTCTATATTTATAGTGATGCAGCTCTATCATGATTTTCTTTGATGATTTATATACATGTGCATACTGACATATGCAGGATGTGATGATTTACTTTAATATGCATAAAATGTATGTCTTAGAATGCAAAATGATTTATATCCGATTTGATATTTTTTATGCTTAATGGTTAATAATCATATGATGGTGATATAAATGCATATCTTAAATGAGTTTACTAATGCTATGTGATTATCAATGCAATGTTGTGATGAACAATGTGGATAATGGATAATAAATAAATGATGTAAATGAATGATATCTAATGTAATAAATGATAATGTACTTAAGATGATTGAATATAATAATTGATAACATGATAAAATGAGATGAAATGATAACTATAATAAATGATCAAATTATATACAAATGAACATTCCTAATGAAGATAACACATATCTCTAAATGATTATGTGCAAAATGTTAAATGCAAAAAAGTCTTAATATTTTTGGTTGTCCAAATGTCCTCAACTTAAATAACAATGTATCTGACACAAGAAGAATAGACTAAGAGAACATATAACCTAATAAGAAAGGTAACCTATAAATCTCTATAAAAGGAGCACTGATATGTAAGTCATGAACTATTTAAATGAAATGCAATATGAAATGAATTTATCTCCACAAATTTAGGTAACATCTTAGAACTTCATAATAATTGGAACTTGATTTTCATCATTGAGCTCGTTATGTTGCAAGAAAATGCAAGCATCATGGTATAATTAAACCAGGATGACTTGAGCACTTCTTGCATGGAGTTTAATATTGCAAACTTGACAAGCATCTAGGTATAATTGAACTGAGATGACTTGAGTTTTGTTTGCGTAACAGACAAGGAATATTTCCCCCCTCTATTGGGGAAAAAATATTTGGAGTCGAGGTATGTGTTGGCGTATCACCATAAATAGCATATGTAGAGAAACATGATTTGGATGTTGTCAATACTATCGAATGGATGAAGGCACTTATGCACAGACACCCCAATTATTTTTTCTTTCGATTTCATCAGAAAATATCCCACAAACAGCAATCAAAGAAAATACCATGCCCCATCATGGCTATCCTAATCAATGACATTTTAGAGTTTCAAACTCATGTCAAAGATATCATGGAATAGCGTAGGAAACATGATAACAATGAAATCCAAATATGAATGCATAATTTACAACAAATCATTCTAACATGCCTGTCATGAATATACATTTCTTTTGCCAAAAGATAGTGTAAGATACAGTGATCAGTTCAAGTGATGATGTATAGTCAAGATTCGATAGATAAATAATCATGTTTCGAAGGATAGATCACAGATGTTGATTCATCATAAAGATATCATTGTGAAAGAACATTTGATTGCATTTGCTTTGTCTGGTGAAAATACTCCATTGTGTCCTCTAAGAGTCATGACTATCATAGATCCACTTCCTGAACTAGGTCGAGGACATGCCCCCAGCTAGGTGATGGACTGACTTATTATGGATGAAGAAAGACACAACAAGACTAGGATGAAGACCATGAAAAATGATCAAGCTATGATGGGGTTTTATTATGGGTAGATACAATGGATGGTGTACGAACTGGCCATTTTATTATGATATGTTCATGGCGAGTATGGGGACTAAGTAGCCATTTTATTGTGGATATATACAATGAACAGACAAACTAGAAGAATCCTAATAGATAAAGGAGCTAACTTGATACACATGATGCCTGTTTCCAAGTTTTCACCACATGCTTTTATTGCAGTTTTCTTTTGTTTTTTTATTTTTATTTTATTTTTTATGATTTTTTGTATTTACAAAATATATACATAGCCCTTGCATTGGGATTTCAAGGATAGAACTTCTTGAGATGGATACTGTTAAGAGGTTCATCCAAAGGATCTCCCTCAGGTGTGGACAATTGATAAGCCCCAGAACCATAAACTGTTGTAACTACAAAAGGACCTAACCAATTGGGTTCGAACTTGCCCTTATTTTCACGATGTAATTGATTCTTTGGATTTTCGCGAAGGACTAAGTCACCCAGCTAAAAGTCTCTGATCTTTACCTTGCTATTATACTGACAAGACATACGCTGCCGATAGACTTTCAAATGATCATAAGCTCTCTGACGACGTTCATCTAGCAGTTCTAGTTCAGTCAACCGTGCAACTCTATAGTCTTCATCAGGAATCAAATCTTTGAGAGTGACACGAAGTGAAGGAAACTCGACCTCGAGGGGCAGGACTGCTTCAGATCCATATACAAGGGAGTATGGGGTGGCTCCAGTAGGAGTATGGATGGAGGTTCGGTAAGCCCATAAGGCTGGATTCAGTTGGATATGCCAGTCACGGCCAGTGTCATTGACAGTCTTTTGTAGGATTTTAACAATAGTTTTATTTGACACCTCAGCTTGGCCATTTCCTTGGGGATATTATATGGTAGAATAGTTATGGGTAATATGGAATTTTTCCCACAGTTCATCCATGTCCTGATTTTGAAACTGTTTCCCATGATCAGTAATGAGATACATAGGTATACCATATCTACAAATGATATAGTTTAAGATAAACATGGATATTTGTTTCCCTGTGGCGATAATTAATGGAATGGCCTCAATCCATTTAGTAAAGTATTCCATTGCAGTGAGAATCCATTTGTGACCGTTGGAAGATGGAGGGTTGATAGTGCCCATGAGGTTGAGCCCCCACCGACTGAATGGCAAGGTAGTTGTAAAAGGATGTAACTCTTGTGCTGGAGCATGAATAAGGTTTCCATGTATCTGACATTTCTTACATGCCCTAGCAAAATGAAAGGAATCTGTTTCCATGGTAGGCCAATAATAACCCATACACATGAGTTTCTTAGCCAAAGAGGGACCACTCGAATGTGTCCCACAAATACCCTCATGTACATCTCGCAAGGTAGTTTGATCTTCATCATGCTCGAGACATCGAAGGAGAGTACCGTCAAGACCTCGCTGATAAAGGGGGTATCAGATATTAGGACATAGCGCGAGGCTTGGCGGAGAAAAGTTCATTTTTTATTATGGGATAGGTCAGGGGGTAGGATGTCATTTTTTAGATAGGAATAAATTTTTCCATAGATTGGGGAATCGTGTCCAATTAGATGACATATAATACTCGTATCAGGATCATCGTATGCAAGACAAGTCAGGGATTCCACCAAGAACTCAAAATGGACCTTGGTATCTTCTGTATCAAACAAAGAAGCAATCATTGCCATTGCATCGACAGCCTTGTTATCATGTCGAGGAATCTGTTCAAAAGTGATGACTGAGAAATATTGTTTGAAGTCATCAACCATACGTTTATATGGTAATAACTTATCATCTTTAGTCTGATAATCATCATTAACCTGGTTTATAATCAACTGAGAATCCCCATAGACATTTATTTCAATTACTTTCCATTGTAAAGCCATCTTTAACCCAATCAACAAGGCTTCATATTCTGCTACATTGTTGGTGCAAGGAAAGAGAAGCTTGTAAGATTTCAGAATGGTGTATCCTTGTGGTGTGACAAAAAGAATACCAGCTCCTGAACCCTGTTGAGTATACGATCCATCAAAATATAGTTGCCAGGTTTGTGTAGATAAAGCCAAGATGTGTGCATCACGAAAATCTATATGTATAGGTTGGTCATCCATTAATGGAGCATCTACTAGCTGATCTTCTATCACTTGACCTTTGATAGCCTTCCTATCTACATATTCAATATCAAATTCACTAAGCAGCATGACCCACTTAGCCAATCTACCTGTCAATGTTGTTTTGCTTAATAGATACTTTAAAGGATCAATCTTTGCGATGAGCTAGATTGAATGTGACAACATGTAATGTCGCCACTTCTGTGATGCAAAAATGACGGCCAGACATGCTCTTTCTATAGGAGAATAATTTAGCTCATAGCCCACTAGGGTGTGACTGATATAATAGATGGATTTTTCTTTTCCTTCATGATCTTGTTGAGCCAGTAGAGCACCTAGTGAAACTGTCGTAGCTGAAATGTAGAGCAAGAGTGGCTTGCCCAGAATTGGTGACATCGGAGTTGGAGGATTCGCCAGATATTGCTTGATTTTATTGAAAGCTGCTTCACACTGATCATCCCATTGGAATAAGATATTTTTATGCAACAAATGTTGAAAGGGATGACTTCGATCTACTAGTTGAGAAACAAATCTTCAGATGGATTGGAGACATCCCTGCAAGGATCTTAACTAACTGATGTTAGTGGGGGAAGCCATCTCCAATATTGCTTTAACTTTTTCTGGATCCACTTCGATTCCTTTGGCTGAGACAATGTACCCTAACAATTTACCGGATGTGACGCTGAAGAAACATTTCTTTGGATTGAGTCGAATCTGATACTTTTCCATCTGGGTGAATATTCTATCCAACACTCTCAAATGACCAGCTCTATCTTTGGATTTTGCTAAAATGTTGTCAACATAATCTTCCATAATGGTGTGCATCATATCATGAAACATTATGGTCATTGCTCTTTGGTAAGTTGCTCCAGCATTTTTGAGGCCAAAAGGCATCACATTCCAGCAGTATGTACCCCATGGACAAGTAAAAGTAGTCTTTTATTGGTCTTCTGGCACAATCTTGATTTGGTTATAGCTAGAAAATCCATCCATTAATGATAACATCTCATGCCCAACTGTCAGGTCAACAATAATGTCAATATTTGGCAAAGAAAAGTCATCTTTCAGACAAGCTTTATTAAGATCTCAAAAATCAATACAAATCCTGATAGACTTGTCTGGTTTTGAGATGGAGACAATATTTGAAATCCACTCAGCATAATCAATAGCTCGAATGAATCCAACATCTAGGAGCTTCTTCGATTCTACTTTAACCATTAGTGCAATGTGGGGGTGCATCTTGCGGAGCTTCTGCTTAACTGGTTTTACACCTGGTCTGATAGATAAATGATGCATAATGAGATTTGGATCCAGGCCAGGCATATCAACATAGGACCAAGCAAAGTTGATTTGTCTCTCTTTGAAATTTTTTGCAAAAGCTTCTTTCTCTGGTTCTGTCAAGGATGTTGCTACTTTGAGGATGCGTGGAGACTCTTCTGTTCCAATGTTAAGAGGTACTATTGGTTCTATAAGAATAGCAGATTGCTCTTGATACAGATAGTTGGGAAGAGTGTCAATCCTTCCATCATCATGCACCTCAGAGAGGTTTTCACCATTAGATGCGTCATTTCTTTTTACTATTTTTGGATCTAATACTGCCACTAAGTGGTTTTCACCATTAGATCTGTTGATTATTTTTATATTTTTATGACTAAAAGGATTGGCACTCTCACCAAAGTAGGCCATGTCATTGAGTTCTATTGGAAATCCTGACTTGTGATCTCCTAGTGGTAAATGATCTTTGATTCCAAGATAGTCAATGATTGCATCATCATTATGGAATACATCAAGTTCTGGATGATCAGGAGAATCCCAATCAATAAGTTCGGGATATACAAGGGGCATTGGATCATTCGGGTCAGTTTCAAAGGCAAAGATGGTATTGATGGAAAATTTGTCAAGGTTTATGATGGTATGAGTGAGGTCTATTTCCATACTCTCATCTGATTCATCTATCACAAGATAGCACCCACTGCTCTCACGATCGACAAGAGTAGTATTACGTGGGACCAATCCTAGTGAGTCACTCCTTGAACTCTCTCCCTCATGGTAATTGTTACTATAGTGATGGACAACATCAACTCCTATTTCTATAGTACAATCAGATAATGAATCCCATTCATAATCATTTGAGTCAGAATCATCATTATCCCCAAGTCTATCAATGATTCCCTGTGCTATCCTTTGTTTCTCTGGATCCACATACATACCATTTTTTCTGAATTGCAAAGTAGGAGCTTTAGATATCTCATGAAAAGGTGTGATCTTTGCTTTTCCTTTTGGTTCTTTTGGTCCTTCTCCTTTGTATCCTAATCCTATAGTGTCTCTTTGATAGTTTGGATTTTGCAAGATCGGTTTGATAACACCTTCTCTTTGTAACCCTATAGGTCCAGCACCTTGGTATCCCATCTTTTGTAACAAAGTATAGCCTTTACCATAGACATCAGGTGATATATATTCATGTTTGATATCCTCTTCAT
Source organism: Chamaecyparis obtusa (assembly GCA_027943335.1). NCBI lineage: Eukaryota > Viridiplantae > Streptophyta > Pinopsida > Cupressales > Cupressaceae > Chamaecyparis > Chamaecyparis obtusa. The sequence continues at coordinate 629,139 of BSBK01003939.1, read as the reverse complement.
TCTTCTATGACTTAAGCAAATGATCAGCATTACGCTCAGCTACCTCTTTGGATATTGTGCCCCCACTTATAAATGTGTCATAAACAAGTGTTGGAGGGGGTTCTGATTGTTGTTTAGTGATCAAAGATCTACCATATGATCTAGGAGATAAAGGTAACTCTATGATGCAAAGAGCTTGACCTAAAGTGTACTCTCCCATACTTCTTTCTTTTATGTCTATCTTGATCGCATTTGATTTTGATGTTGATGCTATATTACTAGGATCAATGGGTGTAGTTGTAGAAGATCCAGTACGGTTATAAGGTATCAAAGAATCAGATGTCTTCACAGAACTGCAATACTACAATAGATTAGTGTCTCCTTTGATAGTGACTTCCTGACCATTATGAGGGAATTTCAAGCATTGATGATAGATTGATGGTACAGCTTGCATGGAATGAATCCTTGGTCTTCCCAAGAGAATGTTATAAGCAAGATCCATGTCTAGGACTTGGCAAGGGACATCTTTGATTATAGGACCTACTATGATTGGTAAAACAATAGACCCCTTGGATGACCGCTCTTCCTCATCATAAGCTTTTATTGTGATTTTCTTCTTGGGATCAACAACATTTTCAGAGAATCCCAATGCAAGGACTAGTTTCAATGTATAGATATTTAAGCCAGCTCCTCCATCTATTAGTACTCATTTGATTTTGTGACTCTGGACAAGGACTTCGATATGTAGGGGAGCATTATGAGGTTGGGTAATAGCTAAGTCATCATTTTCAGTAAAGGATAGGTAATGCGGAGTTGTTAAATGGCCCACCATAGCTTGAAATTGATCATGATCTAGATTACTTGGGTTTCTAAAAGAGCTTTTTCAAGGATATCTTTGTGAGATGGGGATAGATGCAAAAGCTCTAAGATGGATATTTGGGTAGGTGTTTTCTTGAGTTGTTCCAAAAGGTTGTATTGGTTGGAAATATTTGTTGTAGACTTTGGAACATAAACAGACTTGTTGTGAGGTACATTTGGTTTAGACTGGACTCCTTGGAGAGTAACTTTGGATTGAGCACGAGTAGTAACATGGACTGGGTGACTCTCTGATTTTCCTTTGATGGTAATGACATTGGCATAATACTTAGAAGGATGACATTCAGAAATGTTACCAACATATCGATAGGGAGTGGAATTATAATTGGCTTGATTGTCACTCTTTGTATTGGAAGAACCTCCTTTTTCATGCTCAGGAATGGATCTTTGAAAGCCGTATGTGATTCATTTGAGGTATGCCCATCAATACTAATCTCACCACTTTCAATTAAATCTTGAATTACATTTTTGAGCCTTTTGCAATCATTGGTTTTATGTCCTTTTCCTCTGTGAAATTTGCAATAATCATGCTCATCCCACCAAGAAGGCTTCACTCTAGGTTCGAAATCTTTCGTTTCAGGAAGTGTAATGAGTTTCTTTGTGATTAACTTCCGTAATGGTGATTCGAGAGATTCCCCTAAAGGAGTAAAGTTTCTTTGAGGTGACATGAAAGGCAATTGTGGTTTAGATGAATCTTTGTTGGTGTTTTGATTTGCAGATTGATTGTTGTAAGTACCTTGAGTAGCATTAGCCTGACTTGTGAGATTGAGAAGGGGTTGTGTTGGTTTGACATTACTATTATCAACAATCCCATCATTGACAATGTTTTTGTTTTTATTCCAGAATTTCAATTTGTCATTGTTATAGTTGTTGGGATTGGAATTTGAGGATCCAGCATTGTCCTCGGAATAAAGTTTGATCTCACCTTTTCGGACCATGGCTTCCTCAATCTTGATACCATTTTCTATGAGCTTATTGAAGTTTGGTGGACATTGCAATTGTAACCTATAACTCATTTCTGGTGTAAGGTTATGCACAAAGATATCCATCTTTTCTTGTTCAAGAATTGTTCATGGATATTTGGCAAACAATTGATGCCATCTTTGCAAAAAAGTAAGGAAGGGTTCTCCATTCTTTTGATGTGCATTGCAAAGATCAAGCATAGTGACTTCATGTTTGATGTTATATGAATAATGAGTCACAAATTTGTCAAGAAGCTCATTGAAAGATTTGATGCCAGGGGGTAGTTTGGAGAACCATTCCATGGCTTGTCCTCCTAAACTTCGTGGAAATAGTCGCATAAGATAAGTGTCATTGTGAGCGACTTCAATACAAGCAGCACAAAACTCACGAATGTGGTCTTGTGGATCTGAATTCCCTTTGTATTTATCAAATTTTGGTACCTCAAAATGAGGAGGGAATGGAATCATTGCTAAGTTCTTATCAAAAGGATAAGGACATATATCATCCAAGGAATACTTCTTTGTTGATGATCCAGTTTGGATGTCACATATTTGTTGTTGAAGCATCTAGATTTGTTGTAAAACAGGATCCAAAGATAACATGTTTCCTTGAGAGTTTTGGGAAACATTGTTGTGGGAAGCATTGTTTTGAGAAGCATGATTTTGGGAAGCATGGTTTTGCTGATCAGTTTGAGAAGCATTGAATGGTTGCTTGGTTTCTTTTGCTCCATGAGTATCTTGAGAACTACTAGGAATTTCTTGATTGGTTACAATAGTCGGTTCTCTAAGATGAGAGACATCAAAATCACTTGGTAACTTAGCTCCTTGTTAAGAAAGCATGAGGAAATACATCTCTCTATCCAAGCCTAAGAGTCTTTCCATGACATGATAAAATTGAGGATCTTGTGAAGCTTCCCTAAGTTCGTCATCGGTGGGTTCATCAGTGGATGTAAAAAGTGAAGTTTTCTTAGGAGCTTCAGGCCAAGGGTTTTCTTCATTACTTTTGTTTCCATCCATTTTGTCTAGGGATTCTAAATCAATAGGTTGTTTTAGTTTCTGAGATCGAGTTTGAACCATAAAATGGGAAAATTGATTTGTGGAAAGAAAGATGTTTGATGAAAAGATATGGAAAGTGATTGATAAAAAAGATATTGAAAAGTGTTGAAAAATGATAAGACAACTTGATAAACTCTAAGTCAATAGGAGGTAGAGATCTCACTATGATATGACAAAGGGAAATCAAGAGATAATAACCTAAGTAAGTTTGGTGGTTAAGGATGATATATCCTGATATGGTAAACTCACAAAGATCAAAATCTGATAGATAAGGTAATTTTTCAACACTAAATTGAGAATTTCAAAGATTGGAAGAAAATGATTTGATGATTCTTAATGAAGGAATGGTGAAAAATGATGAAAATGGTCAAACTAAATATCAAAGGTCTGTGTAACTCGACTGTTTTTCCAGAATCTTATTAAGGATGAAAATGGGTATCTAAAAAGGTGATTTTGAAAATTGCAAAGTTTGTGGAAATGCTCACTGTTATAAATGTGCATAAACAAATGCACATGATAGATTGATAAATGCGCAACAAGATGAAACAGATGCACAACAAAATTTGATAGATGCGAACTGGTAAAATCAAAAGCGTAGATAGTCTGAACAAATGCGCAACAAATTGGATCAAATGGACAACAAGATGTGATATATGCATAGGCTTTGAAGTTTTGATTTGAATTGAAAATTTTGGATGTTTCTGATGTTTTCTAGTTTTTTTTTGGCAAAATGAAAAATGCATAGACACACACATGCAAGACAGAAATGATTTTAATCTGACTATGCTAATATCAATGCACAAACATGCTTACAATCTTATGGTAGGCAAGGACGATATCTGTTGAATCCCCACTAGGATAATAAAATCCAGCCACACAAATTCACAGCAAACAGCCTAGGAACTTAGAGGTACGGGCTCCTCCTTACAGTGCACTCACTTCTCAGGCACACCAACTTCTGAATTCAATGGGTCATTACTTCCCAAAGAAATGTTATCTCTACTATGAACCGTGAGTATTGTGGGGTGTCTTCACGAGCTTGGGTGACTCCTTGAGCCAGCAGATAGAAGGTTTTTGGCCACTAAACAAAAGCTTTTAGTAAGGACATCCGTTCAGGTGGTTGTGATCAAGTCATTTTTCCAATTAAGGGGGCTCTCCCAATCCTTTCAAAGCAAGGCTTTCACCTCTACTAAGTAGGACTTTAACGCACCACTAGGGTATTGGAGGAGATTTTGGTTGCCACAATCAATTCACACCTGTCTAATGTGAGACTAATCACACTAGCATTTTTTATATACCGGTTTGGAAGGGCTTGGCTTTAGCCTGTTACCAGTTGGGTCATTCCTTGGGGTGAGTACCTCTTTTCCCACCAAAGACCGCCCTCTAAAAATTATAACAGTTTCTCTTACACCCAAGGTCCATGAATGGCGAGGGGAGAGGATACATTGTTATAATTTTTGAATTATAGATATGCTATTAAGAAAGACACAACAAACACTTGAGCTATGCTAAAGAATACACACAAAGAAAAAACATGTCTTATTTTAGGAGCAAATGAGGTTATGGTTTAATTTGCAATACCCCTTAAGAATCCCTGCAAACAAACTGTTAGAAAAATTGTTTTAGCAATGGGGTCTTCAAGATTACGTCCTACAAAACAGCCTAAATACTGCCAGAATGAACAGACACTTGTTAAAATGTTAGCTAAAAATCTAAACAACTGTAAAACTAAAATCTACCACAACAAATGACAAATGCATAGAACAATGAACTAAATGCGAAGAAATGTTTAATAAATGCACAAAAAATATGGATGCGCAGGACAAATATACCAATGCACAGTGAGATGATGTATATGCGCAACTATTACGGATGCGCAGCAGAAAAATACGTATGCGCAAAATAGTTTAACGAATGCACAGAGATGTGACAGAAAGTGAAATGCATAAAGAAAAATAGTGACTGTGGTGTCAGAAAATGAATGCACAGCAAAAATGAATGGATGCACCGGAATCATGGATGAATGCACTAAAATATCCTGTAGAAAAATTTGCACATGGAAAACTAAAAATTGAAAGCGAAAAACCCGGTTGGGCCCTCCTTCTAGTGCCAAAAATGTATGCAAATTAGATGTCTAATAACTAGAGATGATAAATTAACTATTAAAAGCCAATAAATCAATCTATTGCAACAAAATGAAGAATACAAAGTAACTATAAAATGATGAAACTAAATCAATTACCTTCACCTACCATGTAGCTTGTCTCCATTGTCCTCCTAGCCTTGATTTCTTGAAGAGGTTGAGCTCTCAGATTTCCAAATGAAGCCTTCTCCCAAGATGCTACCAAAGTGTGGAGATTCTATGAAATGAGTGCACAATAACTTATGCAATTTAATGGATGGAATGAAAATGAAATGATGATAATATGGATTGATTGCTCTTAGAATGCTTGGATGCTTGAATGCTTGATTTCTTGAATGCTTGAATGCCTATTACAAAATACCTATTAGCTCACAAAGAGGAAATGAGGCTCCTTTTATAGATTTTTGGAGGATCTAGGCCTAGATGGCACAATCCTACGGTTGAGAATGAAAGGTGGAAGATCTTAGGGCTAGGATTGACTTGGTTGAAGGAGTTGAGAGAAAGGGGGATGTAGTTGGAATGTGAGAGGAAGAATAGGGATGATGTTCCTCTCACATTGACATGGAAGAGAACAAGGTGGAAGGGAAAGACACATGTCAAGTGTCTCACAAAGACCAAAGAGAGAAAGAGGGAGAGACCTTTTCCTCATGAGGACTCTTTGCACAAGTGTCCTATGAGTCACCTTTGACCCTTAGAGGTGGCTTGAGAAGCCCCTTAGGAATAGGGAATGTCTCTTGACTTGGTTGGTGAGAGGACATGTGGTCATGAGACTAAGTCCTATGAGGCCACATAGCCCTTAAGAATAGGACATGTGTGGGTGAGGATAATTGCTAATAAATAATTAATAATAATTATTTATTTTAACCAAAGTGACGTGTCAGGTGACTAGGTAGGTGAGGTGGACTAGGGAACTTAGTCATATTTAGGTGATTGTGTATTTAATTAAATCACTTCAATAAGACTAATTAGAAGACTAAAGATAGAGGAATAGACTATAGTGAATTTACTAAATTAATGAATAATTTATTTAACAAATAGAGGAATAATTATTAATTAAATAATAAATATTTAATTAATTAATGAAGCCATTTTTAAGTGTATACATTTTGCCCCTCTTTGAAATAATGTGCGTGCCACATTGTTTCAAAGAAATTTCAAGTATTTTGCCCCTGCCCCAGACAATGTCTGAAATGACCTAAGCATGCCCTCTCGAGAGATTGATTAACAAAAAAGATGATTGAAATTTTTTTATTTATTTTTTTTACTCTTTTAAATTTTTTTTTTAAATTTTTTTTTTGGACAATCAATCTCACGAAAGAAACAGGAGAAAAGATGGGTGAAAATGGGGTGAAATGGAATAAAAACAAAAGGTAGGGTCCACACACCAAGCACTATTAACTAGATGTCTAATAACTAGATGTCTATGGCATTTCTTTGCTAAAAGCTAGTGACACTTAGTTGCATTGCATTGCATTAACATGTTAGATTAATTGCATTAACATGTTAGATTAATTGCATTATCATGTTAGATTAATTGCATTTGTTTGTGGTTATTTTCCAAGGACAAGGGGGTACATTAATAATCTTGGTTAGTCAAAACATTAAAGAAATGGGGGGATTCAATTAAACGTCTTATCTTGATATCAATCAAAAAGTGAGGTTATCTTTTGTATTCATGCATAGCATTAATCATTATTCATTATTCATATATCATAAAACAAAGAAAAATATTCATTACTCATACATCATTTGCATACATACATTTAAGGATAGAATTGCATACATGCAAAAATAAAAAACATAGGGGCATTCATATTCATTTCCATAAAACACTTTGCATCCATACATTGAAAAATAGGAGAAAACATATCAAAATAGCATAAAATCATTGCATTCATCTATCTATATCATAAATAAGATACACTACATTCATCCATAGCATAATCAAAAGTAAATGCATCATAAACATCATATAGTTGCATATAAAGATAATCTCATAACAAACTCATTGAGAGAATCAAGGAAGTATATCATCATATAAGTATTCATCAACATCAAGTGATCCAGTACATCAGTATATGAAGATAAAATGTCATGAAAGTGATACATCAAATGTTTTGATCAATATACAACATCTATAACATGATACAAGGGACATCAATAATGAGCAACTCTGTCATCAAATCATCAAGAACCCATGGCAGCACCTGATCCATCTGGACCTCTGCCATCCTATCTATCTTGTGAGGGAGGAGCCTGAGAAGTGCTCATTGCGCTAGGTCTCTATGCCATCATCGTCATGAACTGCTACATCAAGGTAGCTACATGATCCAATCTACCAACAATAATGGATACATCTATCTGCAATGACTACACCTCCCATGCTACACTATCAATACTAGGAGCAACCTGTGAACTTTGGCCCATATCCTGTGACTGCTGAACTTGCGGAGGTACTTGCTATGCTAGAACCTGATCTTGCTAAGCCAAGGCAACTCTCTATAACTAAACTAATGGATCTTGTCCACCAGGAATCTATCTAGTAGCATCCACATGAACCTATCTCTGTTGTCTCTATTGTCTTTGAGCTCTTTGATGCCTATCAACTGCTGCTCTAGGTGCCTGGTCCTGTCAAACATGTCCTCTATCTCTGTCCCTAGCATGCCCACCTCTCACCCATTGTCCATCTTTCCCACTAGCAATAGCTCTAGGAGCTCTTTGTGCTCGTCACCTCCGATGTCTTCTCCTACCACCACCACCACCATCCCCATCATCTCCTCCATCATCATCCTTAGATCTCTCATCACGACCTAGGATAGGCTCTGCTGGATCTGTAAATCTAGGAAATCTGTTCTGAGCCCACCAGTCTTGAAACTCATGAGACATACCAGCATCAACAATACCTCCCAGTATCTCCCATTGGCAATATGCCAAATGTGCAATCTGATCCAAGGAAAACTCAAAGTCTATCTGTGCACCCCACATGGATCGCTCTGCCTGAACTCGAGCATATAATGCCATACCTTGTGGCATATCCTATACTCTGCCATACTGACAAGAAACCCATTCGAAGTAGAAACACTCAATCACAATTGTAGACCTACCGATCATCCATCGAGGAGAAAACATATAAGGGAGCTCATCATCATCCTCCCTCCAGCACTCACATCCTATGTATGGCCACCACTGAACCTGATCAAGATCATCAATTTGACGGCACCAATACTCAGTCTTGTCTAGATGATGCTGGACAACCATGTCTCTATACAAAAAAGCATAAGGAAAACCATGTCGATGAATCCTATCTGAAATTGGTCTACTGATGGGAAGATGCTCCCATACCCATAACTGCAAAATCACTGCACCTTCCGATAATGAAGCACTCTCCCTATAGACAACCTCATGTAAATCATGATAAAGCTGAGCGAGAATACAAGAACCCCAATCGAACCTCTGAGGTTGTGCAAGTAGATCCTCGAGTATCCTGCTCCATCCAATTGAGAAGCCATGACCTCGCCAGTCGGGAAGTAGTAAACCATCGATCAAAGCACCAAGTGCTGTTGGCAATTTAGGGAACGAAGAAAACTGAGCCCAAGTGATAGTATCATGATCAATAGTGTTGTCTCCAAACACTCATCTGTAAACTGTGCTATCATAGATAGAATCATAATACACCATCTCACCATGGCAAGGAATGCATAACAATCTGTATACATCCTCCAGAGTAATGGTCATCTCTCCAAAGGGAAGGTGGAATGTGTTGTGGTCAGAGTGCCATCACTCTACCACTATGGTAAGTAAACCATAGTTCAGCTAAAACCGCAGGATGTCCAGGAGGAAACTAAGACTGCACATCTCAATAACTCGATACTCTACAAGAGTCAGAGCTTGACCTAAATCAATCACCCAGGAAGCGATGGTCTGTATATATAACTTACAAAAATGTGCCTATTTTGCAAATCAAAGGAATCATATCAGTGTACCATATCAATGAGTTATCCTAAGTCAATCAGTCAATCAGAATTAAATATCAAGAATCAAATCTATCAAACCTAGTACCATTTGTTCATGTCTCTATATCCTAAGAATGAAGCATCAATCCTACCTATCATTATCAGTTTTCACACTGATCAAACAAGTCTACCTATCAGTATCCCACTATCAGATTTATCCTATTAGATTGACTCTAATCAAACATTCATTCGTACCACTATCCTGATATCCTAATCAATTATTTTTCTTAACTACAATACACCTACCTATCTTGGAATTCAAAAGATCAATCAAAGACATCAAATTTTAATCAGAAAATCAACTTGGAAATTTGAAAAATTTTATAAAAAAAAAACCTACAGGCGTCATTTGCCCATTACCACGCGGCATTTTACCTTACGCGGTGTAGAAAATCTATCATGCAGTACTTTATTCCTACCATGCATTATTTCATGATTCATGCGTCACTTAACAATGCTAGGTGGAATTTTACAAAACCTAGGTGACATTTTAAAGTTAGGGTTTCCTAAGCAGAAAACTATATGGAAATTGGCATGGAAATTCTATTGTTACGCAGAAAAACATTTTTATCAGGTGAGAGTTTAAAATTGTCAGGTGACACTTTACTACGTGGAGGCGTGAGTAAAAAGCACGGATGCATTACTTAAAGAGACTACGCGGCATTTAACTGTTCCTAAGCGTCATTTTGCAAAATTAAAAAGTACAAGAACATGGAAAAGATGCATTAAATGCTATAAATGAGCAATAAATGTAAAAAGGAAGTTAGAAATAACTTACTGGAGGTCCGTAGTCTGGTGGCCTCTGATACCAATGACCTCTCTCGAATTGATGCTCTCTGATAGGCACAACAATCACAAAAATCAAAGAAGGATCAGAGCAAAATCTCAGGAGTCAAAAGTGAAAATAAATAGAAAATCAAGGTTTTTCAACCTATTTAAGCTAATTTGACCTAATTTAGAGGTAACATTTTGACTTTGACCTATATTAACCTATCAAATCAATTGGGGCAAATTGCTAAATCATGGCATATCATCAATGTTTTTCAGAAATGAAAACATATTGAATCAATCAATCAAATTTTTCAAATCAAGCAATCAATATGTTTTATTTCTGAGGGGGCATGAGAGTATCAAATTGGCATCAAACATCATTGAAATCTGGGGCATATCAAAAATTTTCAACTATTATTAGTGGCATATTAGTTTTATCAAATCAGATCATTGGCATATCATACAAGGCAGCATATCAAATTTTTCATATTAGTGGTAAATTGGCAAATCAATAAACCACGACCTAAAAATGATCAGGACTAAAAGAATCTTTGAATCAATGTTCTTCACACATCAATTCAAAGAGGGGCATTTATAGACACTAAAAAATGGACAAGTGCTTTTAAATCATCAAATTGCAAAATCTTAATCAAAATGCACTAATTCTCATAAAAAGGGATCAAATCAAATTAAAATGGGCATTTATTAAATCAAATTGGACAAAATCAATTAAATCAAAGGAAAAATTAAATAATGACATTAAATAATTAAATCAAAGCTTAAAGGGGTGAAAAACACTATATAATTGATTTTAATCAATTAGTTGTATAGTTGTTTAAATCAAAAATCAAAATGAACCTATTCCCTTACATGGCTAAATTTAATTAATTAATTGAATTTAATTAATCCTAATATCTTTCAACAAAGTTGAGCAACCAATGAGAATTGAGGACAAAAAGACATAAATCACTCAAAAAAGAAATGAATCTCGATCACTCATTTAAAGTTTCAATCTCATCCACTCAATTTTGTCCTTTTGTCCAAAGCTTTGAGACAAACCTTTAAATTGTTCCCCCATTTATAAACATTGCAAAGTATTTGACTCAACCAAAGGTAAATCATGGTTAATTCACTCTACCCCCTACCCTTGGGAATTTACTATAAGTATGAGGCATTTTGAGAGCAATAATCATCTTAGAAATTCATTTGCAAAGCATCCTTATTATAGTCAATTTCATAGAAATCAAGAACATTTGAGAGCATTTGAATTATCTTTGTATCAATTTGAGAGTTAGTGAGCTAGAATAAGCATTTGTAGCATCATATTTTCTCATTTTAGAAGTGTCACTAGTGGAGATTGAACTGAGAGCTTCACTTACCACATCTGATTAGAGAACCATGAGATGTCATGGATTTTAGTTTCAATTCCTAGTTAAATTTGTATTGCATTTGCTTTGAATTGTTAGTTAAATATCCTAATTTCATGAAGGTGTTTAGCATACACACACAATGACCAAAATTCTTCTATTTTTTTATGCAGAGACTGTGATAGACACGTCCCAATGATACCCCTCATGTACTCTTCAATTTGAGATAGAATTTTTTTTGTCTTTGGGTCTTTGGAAATTTGATGCTTGGTGTGCTTGAGAAGTAAGTTTTATATAAAGGGGAGCCAATGCCACCAATAATGCATCTATCTAGTTGAAAATGGTATTTTATTGCAATGGGATTCAACAAGTATTGTCCTTTCCAAAGTCTAGGTCATATCTTTGAATGTTCTTTTTATTTCATTGCAAAAGGAAAAACAAACAAACATCGTGTCTTTGTGTTTGAAGTGTATTGTTTTCACATTTGGTCATTCAAAACAAGACAAACTTAAGGACAACCTTGAGATCATACTTGTGCCACAATAAAACTTTGCAAAATTTAGACTTGTCCAAACTCCAAAGCATCTATATGACCTCTTGCAAAGTCAAAATCTCTAAGCGAAGACCCACATTCTAATTTTTAAAATAGAGACATCATAGTCCAAGGTTCATCAAAAAATGCATCTTGAAGAACTACCGCAATTGTAGAATATAGGTGAGAGATTTTTATTCAAACCTTTGGAGGAATGACCCAAACCTTCATATCCAATATGATCTTTAGTTCATTGTTTTGAACTTTTAGGTTTCATTTGGTTCTTTTATCCTTGTATATTTGATCATTCCACTCCTTTTATCATTTCATTTGGTCATATCCTTAGTCCTTTCATATCATATCTTAGTTTCATATTACACCCCTAGTGGTTTGTTTGCATATCCTAGTTTCATATTATAAACCTTAGTGATTTTTGCATCTTAGAGTTTTCATACCATATCCTATCCTTGAGTCACATATCATTTGACATATCCTTTACCCAAGGTCAAAGATCAGATCTATCATACATGTCCATGGCCTATTTAGCTCAACAAATCCAAGATCTTAAGAGACCTTCATGACATTAAAGTCCAATAGAAAAAACCAATGAGTTACCATGAGAAACAAATTCAAGATATAAAGAATGAAAAAATTTAAAAGATGCTTAAATGACTATATGAGGTGGAACAACAAATAATGGTTAAAAATCAAAAGCAAAATCCCAAGTAAAATCACATGATCCAATCACCATGGAAAAAAAGAACTTCTACAAATACATGGGAACCCAAATATCCTTTGGATATAAAGTTTACACCTCTATGGAAATCCCTTGAGTTAGCTTTGAATGAGCTTCTTAAGCAGAATCTTATTTCATTTCCTAAAGTGACCACACTTGGATTTTTCTTTTTGAGAAACTATTGTGCGTATCATAGATACAACAAGCATAAGACCTCAAATTGCATTAAATTGAAACATAAGATCCAAGATCTCCTTGATGATGGTATGATTGAAGTTGAAGATCATAGTGACTCATCTAAAGAGAAAGAAGACACTACTTCCAAGGATGATCAAAATCATGAACCTATGTCTAGAGATGGATCAAAATTTTCCTCCATCTCTCCTACTATTCCTTCACCTCCCAAAGTGTCCCAACAACAATCCATGCCATCTACCCCAAACAAAAATAAATCTAATGATGACACTTTTCACATTAACATTCAAGGACTATCTCATATAAAAATCCAAGTTAATCCAAATCTTAATACAACTCTTTCCCACATTTCACAATCTTTAGATCATAACCTATCCTACACTTCCATTCCAATCATACTAAATCCCAAGAGTCCCATTCAAAATGCTTCCACATCATACCAAAATATTAAGTTCATCTAAGAATTCCCCATGCATATCCATATTCTTACTTCATCCTTAGAAGTGGCTCTGTGTCAAGAGGATAATCAAAACAAGTCCTAACATAAGTCAATATCAAGATCCTAAAATCCTCCAATTTCATCCAATTTTTTACCAAGATCCCATATCCCAAGAATATCATGATGATCCCTTCATACCTTTTCACTTCTTCCAAGATGATTCCTTTCCATCTCAAGAGCAAAGTGTCCTTCCAATTCTCATTCCTAATTCACCCCCTAAGAAAGATCATAATATTCCTTCCATCCCTTCTAATGGTCCAATTGAAAATCAAAGGCAAAGCATATCCTCTAGTCCATCCAATGATCCTATTTCATGTCAAGATCAAAGTATCCCTTCATATCCTTGTCATAATTCTCCATATCCATCTCAAGAGCCCATCATTTCCTCTAATCCACTTCATGATCCCAATCCTCTTCAATATATCATTTCTCCTCAAGCTATCATAACTCTTATTGAAGCTAGTAATGAACCCCTTGATATAAAATCAAATCTTAATGATTATTTCCATGGCTACATAGCTCACGCTCCAGATGTTGATATCCCTTGAAAATGTTATATTACCCTATTTAAATGCTAACATATGCATTCCCCATCCTCCAAATCCATTTTGCATTCCTATACCCCAAAACTTAAGCCTTCATCCCTTTCATCTATCTTGGGTCATTGCATCCCTCCATATTCTTACTATATCATAAGTCAAGGTCAACAAAGGCACACACCCTTGAGTACCTTCCAACCATCTATCTACATTAACTAATCCAAAAGGCCTCCATGTCATCCATATCCATCCATGAATCCCAATTCCTTTGGAAGTAATTTGGATGCTAAGCATAAAATACATAAATCCACATCTATTCAAGGATCAACATGTCTAATCTAATCAACTGTTGATTCCTAAATTTTTGTTGTCTATTAGTGTCTTACACTTAGTCATTTTCTAGGCAATGTTGGTTGGTCATCACTGCGACTGAGTCATGTGTATTGTACATTTACTGAGCAGTCACTGTCGAGTAAAACAATGGTCACCGAGTAGTACTTCAGTATTATCTGAGTCAGCTTTTGTCGAGTTATGTAAAGATATCAATGTCGAGCACCAGGGTGTAAAGAATAGTGAATGTCGAGTGCTAGAGATTACAAATGCCGAGCAAGCTAGAATTGACATATGTGTTTGTTATGGCACAAACACTTAGGTAAATCATTTTGGCTGACATTCATATTTCATTTATTGTTTGTTGAGGAAATCATGGAGGTGATTATGCTCTTGTATTGTAATCATTAATCCCTATGTAACACATGGAACCAATAAGAATTAGTGAAAGGTTAAGAGGCAAAAGGAGACAATCTAGATCATAGATCTTAAATCTTGGAGAAAGTTAATTGTCTATATAAGATGTGATCCGAACCCTAAAACATAATAATTATGATGAAGAGAAGAGTATGAAGGAGATCTTATACTTTTAGAGCAGAGAAGTATTTTGATGATCAGAGATAGAGTTCAGTGTCCAAGTAGAACAAAGCAAAGAAGTGAAGGATAGAACAGAGACATATTTGATAAAAGAGATCAAATCTATACTGTAAGGAGAAGATCTGTAATCAGCATCACAGTGCAAACTGAAGAATCAGGTACTGAGACATTTTAACAGGTGTATCAGGGTAAATCTCTTAACAGAGTGGTTTTAACAAACCTTACTAAATCTCTTAACTAAGTGCTTACTTAGCTGTAAGTTAACCAATCCTTTTGCAAGGTAGATTGTATAAGTTTCAAAGCTCTTAACATGGTAGACCCTTCACAGGGTAGATCATATTTTATGATCAAACTTGTAGCCCTAATAGGAAAACTTTAATACTGCAGTAGTGAAGATTTGTGGGTGTCATTCCCACCTCATTTTTACCTTTCAAGGGTTTCTAGGTAACCAAAATCATTGTGTTATGTTTATTTTCATGGATGATGATTAGGATATTAGATCTGTTACAATGCTAAGTTTAATGATTATACTTTGCAAGTTTTTTTATGTCAAAATGAATGAATTGGTTGATATTTGATTCACCCCCCCCTCTTAGTATCACACTTTCCAATAGATTTCCAACAATATGGAAAAAAAGAAACATTGGATTCAAAATAAAAAGAGAAATCAATATCAAAAGATATGCAGATTCCTAAATCTCTTGTTGAAGAAATGTTCTCTAAAGAATCACAAGGAAAATTTAAAAAAAAATGTTGTGTGGATTTCTAAATCTCTTGTTGAAAAAATGTGTTCTAAAGAACCACAAGGCAAAGAAAAATCAACAACTATATGGATTTTCAAGTTGCTTGTACAAGACTTGTGTACTAAAGAAAAATCCATATTGGCAATCAAGTTGTTTAATCCAAAGGATTCCTCTAATCCTCCATTTAAACATCTTCCAAGCCCTTATTCTATTTTGGCTCCGCATGTACCATTATCCACATCCTTTGCTACATCAAAATATAAAACTCCAAAATCCACTTCTTCCTTCACTCAACCATCCTTCAAGGTGTCTTCTATCATTGATCTTGTCACCCTTTCCATCTATTCCTACACAAGTCTTCCAATACCCCATCTATTATCCAACTCCTATGTTCTATCCTTCCGTCCCCCTTATCCAATCCTTTGCATAATGCCTTACCATCTATCATATCCCTTTACCATCATATTATCAACATCTTTAAGCATGCCTCAAATAGCCATGGTCTAGTATGGCACATGTTTCAAGGGAAACTTTCCAAAGAGAAAGATGCTTGAGTCCTTCCATCTCCTATTATATATCTAATCTCTTCCAAAAAGTCAAAATAAAATTAAAGAGAAATAAATCTGTCCATCTATGAAAACCACCTTGAAGGTTCCTTGGGAAAATACAATGATGAAAACCTAGAAAATAGGTGTCATGTGTAATCCATTATCCTTTTTCACTCTACATTGGGGCCAACTTTCAAGAATTATATCTTATCCTCCATGCTCTTTTAAATCCCTCATCCACCATTATCCCTCATTTATCCTATCTACATCCATTTTCCCTTTCCCCCCTTTGATCTTGACATTGTTAAGGATCTTACTAAGTATCACACATCCTATCTATTTATTTTCATTAACACCCTCGGTCCCTAAACCTTATCCTTTCCTTCCTTCGTCATCCATCATAACCTTTGATCTTACTTATCATATCCAAACCTACCCCTTGGTCTTGATTAAAATTAATGACATCAAAATGTGAAACATATTTTGAAAGCCTCTTGACATGTCCATTGCTTTGGACAACATGCCCTTCATGCCATGTGATCACCTTACATCAATGCACTTTTTTATTGCTTTACATTGGCATATCTAATCCCTTAGCTTGGGTAATCTTGGAAATATAGTCCATGAAAATCACATACATGTCCTCCATGATTCACTTATCTATTTCTAGTCTATGATTTCATTTATCCACTCATAATGCCCTACACCTTGCTAGAAAATAGGGGGAAAATATGCTCTTGCTTGAGAATTAGTGATCAAATACTATCTAAAAATCCAAAAATAAAATAAAATTTAAAAGATCCAAAAATATGCAACAAGTACACAATTCAAACATTGCAAATATCAAAATTAGGAATCAACCAACAACCTACCCTGCTACATGTGATCATTAACCTTCTATCTAGTGTCTACATCAAAAACTATCATGATATATCGGTTGTCTTATACATGATGGATCCTTCATGAAACTAGGCTTCTCGATTATTATCAACTTATTAGACTCTACAAATAAATTGTAACAAGAATCAATTCTGCATGAAGCAGGATGGTTGTGTGTTTGATGTTGTGTATAAGAAGTACCTTCATAGAATTAGTTTATCAATATTTCAATCAAATTATGTTAAAATATTACAATTAAGAAGATATAGAATGAAAATAAAGACAATGAGCATCATATGGCTCTCTATTCAAAGATGCTAATGCTAAGCTCTCTTCAAGCTTCCATTAGTGACAACTAAAAAATGAGAATTATGCTAAATGATAATGAAATTAAGCCTATTTTACTCAAAATAATGCTCAATTATGCTAAGTTATGCTCCTAGCTCAATTTGACTATAGTAATGATGTAATTCTAAGATATAATTAGGATCCTTTTCTCCTGATTTTTTCCTTCTATTTATAGATTTCTCCAAGCATAGAGGGTGGAGTCAAGTTTGATCATGGTTGAGTTGGAGTTCGGTCCATGGTTTCAAATAAGGGGACAATTTAATTATTTTGTCCTCAAAGCTTAAGATAATGAGACAAAATGGGTGGTCAAGATGCTCTCTCCTTATGAGTGATTGAGATTTAATGTGGCTTTGATCCATGTGAGTCCAATCCTTAATTCCTATTGGTTGAGGTAATTCCCTCCCATGTGGTAGGTGAGAGAAATTAGGAATTAATTAATTGATTTTATTTAATTTATTTAGCCATGTGTACCCCTTGAATGGGTTAAATTTGATTTTATTCAACCATACAATTAATTAGATTAATTGCATAATTAAATGATTAATTTGATTTAAATTTTTTTTTTACTTTTTATTTCAATTAATGTTGGATTTTGGCTTGATTGAAATTAATGCTTTGGTTTTGCCTTGATTACTCACTTGGATTAGCCTTGACAATTTTTAGGTGTCTATAAATGCCCATCTTTGAATCAGTGTGTGAAGCACATTGGTTCAAAGAATATTTGATGTTTGATTTGATCTCGATGATACAAATTCCCTAATGAAACCCTGATTGATTGATGTTATCGGTGGACATTACGATGATGGATTTTGGATACGATGCCCGATTTGAAATGATTCACCGATTTCAATGCCCCATTGATGAATTCAAAAATTAAAATTTTATGCTCAATTATTGCTTTGCTCAATTTGAATATCTGATTTGGATTGATATGATGGCATGCCCCCTCAGGAAATGAATCAAAATGATTTTGGATGATTTGGTTGAGTTTGGGAAATTTTGATAAATTCAATTTGAAAATTTCTCGGCCATGAGAGAATTTGTTGAGAAAAGATTTGATTGAGAAATTCTTGTTGAAGCTTTGAATAGGTTGATGATATTTTTATCGTTTGATGTCATTCATAATCACTTGGTTGATGTTGATGTCAATCTAATAGGATAGGTAGGTTGATGGGTTGATATTTCACTCTCAAGATCTAGAGAGATAAAATGAGTTGATTTTCCTTCCTTAAGATCTAGAGTTAGGAAATTTGATGCACTCAAGATGAGAAAATTGATGATAGGATATTTTGATTGATGTTAGATGATCAATTGGATGATTTGACTGATTGATATTTGATTTTATATGCCTATCTAGATGTTTTGATGATATGGGGTTGATTGGATGTTCTCATGATGCAAAATTATGGATTGGTAGAAGAGAAGGGTCATTTGTTGGTGTAGGTGCAGATATAGATATAGGTGATGGATAGAATTAGGTTGTCCCTAGTTGATCAACATGATTGAACATTGATGATATCCTTGATGTAGCATGGATCATTTGATGGATCGTGATTTACATGTGCTTGTATCTTGATGATGTTGATGTACGTTTGATGATCAAATTGAACATGATTTTTTATGATGGATACTTCAGACATTTGATGATATTGATCAGGAATTTGATTTTATATTGATAGAAATTTGTTGTATATTTGTAGACATTTGATGATGTACCTTGATGTATCTTGATATGGTCCTTTGATGATGATAACTCTACCCCTTTTTCTTAAGGAAAATCCATAACTTTTAATATGCAAAATTAATCTATATGGATGCAGCTAGTTGTCTTTATTCAAGATAAGGATGCTCATTTTCATCATTGAGATTTTGGAACATGAAAGTGGTATAACCCTCACTAGTTCAACCATGATGATATGAATACCTCTTTCCTCGAATGTTAACATTGCAAGTAAACAGACAAAGAATTGATCCCTTTCATATGCAAATGTCCTTGATGATTCTTTGATGATCATATCATTAGATGGATTTTCATAGTGCTATGAATCAACTTGACAAGAACTCAAGCAGAAATCAAGAAAATAGTGTTTCTTCATCATCACTCATCTAGTCAAAAACTTCATCGATTTTCTAAAAGACATGATTCCAAAATTTGAGTAACACTTTGAACATTTTTGCTTTTGTTTGTAGATCCATATTTCAAAAACTTCATCCACTTTGATCCTTAGTCATGTTTAAGATTTTTTAGATTTTGATATGATATGTTGTTTGAAGATTTAATGTGTCAAATGTTGTTGTTTAGATCAAATGTTTGGATATTTTAAATATAATATTGATCAAGAAGTTCAAGTGTAGCAATTTTTTAATTTTGATGTGATGATTTGTGCCAACTTGCATCTATTTCACTAAGCTCATTGAGTTTGAATTGGTACCCCCGGTCTTATTTGGCAAAGATGTTGTGGAGGATCGTGAAGCTTTTGAGAGTTTACTTAAGATTATACATTTTTTTTAAAGTTTTTTGATTTTTTTTTTGGGAATTTTAAATATTTAAGTTGTTTTTGGATTATTTCAGGAACAATTTTACCTTTTTAGATTTTTAGAGACCACTAGTTCTCAAACAAGATCACATTGATTCATCCCCAATGTCTAGTAAGGTATAGAACATGAAATATGGATTTGCAAATTGATGACTTGATAATGAATAGGCCATGATGGATGAAGCAAGTGTGTTACCCATAGGATCATCTCCTCAAGATTATCCAAGCTTGAAAAAAATAATATCACAATGTAGGTCAATGACGTGGTATTGGATAGCATATGGAATAATAACCTGGTGTCATGACAATAGTCCAAAGGAGTGGACATATCAAGAGACTTTTTATAATATATTTTTGCATGCTTTCACTCTTCATTTGGATCAAGATCAAGGGATCAATGTGGATAGGATCACACAATCATGATAAAGGGGTGATGGAGGCTATGAGTGAAGGGTTTAGGAGTATGGAAAGGTTGTTTAGGAATAATGAAGGTGGGTTTAGGATAAACAAGATCATGATAGGGTAGCATGAATGCAATAAGTGAATACATTGATGGATAGGATAACGCATGTCAAGATACTTAATGCTCACGGATATGTTCAACCTTGTCAAGATGAAAGGTGAAAGATGAAATACATATGAAAGTGAGATAAATGGTAGTAAGATGGAATATATGATGGATGGAACTTGCCGCCAAGTATAGAGTGTAAGAAAGAGGAATTATGCATGATGCCTTTTTACTAGGTATTCATCATGGTACTTGTTCAAGATGCCACAAGAAGTGGTTTTCACCATAGGATGAATTTATTTTTCTTTATTTTTTTATTTTTTTTGCTACCAAGGCACCTGCTTACTAGGTTTTCACCAAGGCACTTTTTTTTATCTTTTTCATTTTTTTTTGTTTTTTGGAGGGACTCAAACCTCATGCTCTTTTGATACCCCTTGAAAAGGTATGATATGATGTGCCAATGCCGCTAAAAGGTATGCTCAAAGATGTTGATAGGGTGATGAAAAGGTGATATGGTGGATAAGGTAGAGGGTGGCTAAAGATTTATTCGATGGATTGGATAAGGAAAATGGAAGGATAATGAATGAGAGGATAATAAGTCTTTCTATGTGTGGGCATGAAAAAGGGAATGGAAGAATAAGGAATAGGAGGATAAGAAGTATTATCAAGATCAAAATTGAAACATGCCTTGAAGGGTAGTGGAATAATGGAGGAAAAATGAGTGAAATAGCTTGAGACTTTGATGTAAGAGAGGATATGGATCTTGGGACAAGGACCCAAAATAGATGGATAACATGGAATGTGTTTGGGAGAATATATAGTGGAATTCTTTGGAAGCTTTAATGTCAACGGATTCCTCTTTTGTGTGCAATTCCTTTAAAAGTGGCTTGGGAATCCACATAGTCTTTGATTTTTCTTTCCTTTTGGATGCTTTAGAATGCATTTCTTCAATGAGGGATTTAGGAACCCACCTTTTTTTTATTTTTATTTTTTCTTGGTGGACCTTTTTGGTCTCTTGAATATCTATTTTTTTCTTGCATTCACATGTCAATTAGATGGGACATGGTGCTCTTCATACATAAGTGGATTCTTGATTTTCTGATTTTTATGTTGCACATCCAAATTGCTTCCACAAGACTTGGGATTTGTGGATGAATAAGGTTGATATGACTAGTTCATATGGATGGTTTGAAATAGAGGATTGATATGGATGGGTGCTTGGTTTCTCAAGTATGTATGTCTTTGTTGATCTTGATAGGATATAGGGTAAGTAGATTGTGGGCTAGGGATAGTAGGAAAGGTTGATGGAGGGATATAGGGACCCAATATGGATTTGGAGGATGTAGAAGGAAAATGCTTATGCGCAAATGGAGGTAAATGAGATGTGGGAGGGATATCAACATCTTTATTTTGAGTTGCATGGCCAAGGCTTTCATCTTTTGGATTTATCTTTATACCAATAGGCTTATGCGTAGCTTTCATAGAAGTGACTTTGATAGGAGCAGTTGAAGCTTGAGGTGATTTATTCTTATGCAAAGAATTGGGAATAATGGGAGAATTTTGAGGTAGATATGGAGGCTTATGAAAAGTGGATGTTGGGGTACTTCAATCTTGACAAGGATCTTTGGATAACCTAGGAAGAATACTTTTCTTTTGATTTTCAATAAGTTCATTAGAGATGGAAGGACTACCTTGATCTTTCTTAGGAGATGGGTAGGATATAAGAGATGAAGGAATATGGGGTGTTTGAGATGGAAGGGTGTCTTCTTGCAATAAATGGAAGGGTATGAAGGGTTCATCATGGGACTCTTGGGGTATGGGACTTTGGTCAAATATAGGATAAGGAGGGATATTATCTTGATCCTTAATAATACTTATTTATTTGCACTTTTGATTAGTCTCTTGACATGGAGCCACTTCTAAGGACAAGGTAGGAATTTGGATCTGTATGAGGGATCCTTGAAGGGTTGATGTATGTTCATTTGAAATAGGCATGATAGGCATTGTAGCACATGAAGGCTTGGGGTCTATAACATTTGAAGCATGAAAGAAGTTTGTAGCAAGATGTAGGTTAGCTTGGATCTCTTTTAGAGGTAGCCCTTGAGGATATACACAGTTATCATGAAAAGCATTAAGTTCTTGATTTGATGGAGGAATATTGGATAGCTTTTCTTCTTTATGAGATGGGGGAATGGTGGAATAGGTAGAGGCTATAGGAGAACCACTACTTGACATTTGTTCATAAGTTTGATCTTGCTTGAGAGTAGTATTTTCATTAGATGAATCATTATAATTTTCAATTTCAATTAAGTCATCGTCAATAAGATCTTGGATTTTATGTTTCCACTCCATGAAATATGAAGTCTCATGTTCATTATGTCTATGATATGGACAATAGTTTCTAAAAAAGATGAAACCACATGAAGTGATTTTAGGCAATGTGATGAAATCATTTTCAAGGATTTTTTCCAAAGTTGATTCGTATGATTGTCCCAAAGGAGTAAATGATCTATCCCATGGATATTTAGATGTATTTGTGTTTGTCAAAGAGATGTGATATTCAAAATCTTGATTATCCAATTTTCCATTATCATGTGATGAATATTGTTGAGATAAGAGTAATTTTTCTTGACTTTCTTGATCAAAGATGAGATTATCTTGATATTGTGAGATAGGTTTGTTATCAAAGATTGGATTACCATTAGGATGTTCTTGATCAAATATAGGGTATTCATTATTTTATTTTTTATCAAAGGTTGAATTATCAAAGATATGATGTTCATAATGTTCTTCTTGATCAATAATGTGAGATTTTGGAGTATCCCTTTTGTCTAAAGAATATGTAGACATGGATGTAATATTAGGATCATATAGGTAAGGAAACATTGTTCTTAATGAGGATTTATTGGATGATGTATCCCTTTCTTTTTCCATATATTGAATTCTTGTGAATAGAATATTCTTTTGAATTTTTGTTGTTAATTGATTTTTGAATCGTAATGGATGTTTTCTTTTTTGTAATCATAGACCTTCAAGAACAGCAAGCACAACACAATGGTTTTATCAATTATCACAAAAAATTCTTCCAAGCAATCTACCTAAGGTCAATTTTGGCTTTTAAATGGCTCTAATGAGGTACACTTGCTAATTAACAAGGAGATAATATGCATTTTGTTCAAAAGAACACCAAGTTTCATCCCCTATTATAGGGGCCTCCCACCAATGGTATGTTAGCATTTTGCGCAATCCTGAAGGACTACTAGAGGAGGTTTGATTCTTGATATTCCTTTTTCACTCACCCCATTAAGGATGAATGCAGTTTATTTTATAGTGGGGCAGATTATTGTGGAAAAAACAATTGTATCCAAATTTGGGCTGTCCCTCTCACCGACCTCGTTAAGGTATTTTCTCAGGAGGCAAACCCACTAATTTTCTAGCACATTCATGAAAGAAAATTCAAAATGAAGTGAAATAATAGGTTAGGGAATTTGATTCACCAAAGGTGAAGAGCATATCCCTACTACTTTCCACTTCCAAACACAATAAAAATGGTTCAATTACCAAGCCTCTTTAATCTAATGGGAATTGATTACTTCTAGCTTTCTGATTCACCTAAAATGTGAAGAGCATAATTGCCAAATACCCTTTTCCAAAAACAATAGGCTTGAAATTAGTGTTTGTTCATTTCCTTAGCCTTTATTTTAATTGAAATATTTGATAGGTTTGGCATTATGATTCACTTAAAAAAAGTGAAGAGCATAGGCCTACTATCAAATCCAACAAACAATAATAGGCTGCTAATTAGCTAGATTCAAATCAAATTGCCACAATTTAAGCAAATGCATAGGGATTTAGGCATACCATTTTCGTAGCTAGAAAAGGCTAGGGGCATTTTTTATTTGGTTTATGCATTTGGATACTCACGTAGTGGCAATCGTTCTAGCTCCATTGCATCATCTTCCCAAGATTGTTAGTCCAACACAAAATTGCCACAATTTAAGCAAATGCATAGGAATTTAGGCATACCTTTTTCATAGCTAGAAAAGGCTATAGGCATTTTTTATTTGATTTATGTATTTGGATACTCACCTAGTGGTGATCATTCCAACTCCATTGCATCCTCTTCTCAAGATTGTTAGTCAAACACAAAATTCCAAGAAAAGGTGAAGAAATCCAGGCAAATCAAATTTTCATTCCTTCCTTAAATGATTAAAATTAACGAATCTTAAGGAACAAAAATCCAATTAAGATATATAAATTTATATTTGTAAGCCTAACTTATTTGAACATACCTCTCATATGCTTCTCCTTCTTGATTTGAATCCTCCAAGAAGTTGTTTAAGTGAACTAGCTTTTCCTTTTTCACCCTCTTTGTTTATTTGTCCTCCCTGTTAGCCGCAGTCTCTAGTTTTCAGACTTTTTTATGCTCTGTCATCTGCAAAACACAGAGAATTAATCATTTTTATGATAGAATTTAATTTTTTATAAAAACAATACTACGCGCTATAGAAAGTATTGTACACATCACAAAAAATATTGTACGCATCATAGAAATTATTTTACGCATCACATAAATTATTGTATGCGTCACATAAAGTATTGTATGCATCACAAAAATTATTGTACGTGTCACAAAAATTATTTTACATGTCACATAAAATATTGTATGTGTCACATAAAGTATTTTACGTGTCACAAAAAGTATTGTACACACTATTTAAATTATGTTAAGTGCTAAAAAAATGATTGTACGTGTTGCGGGGTCAGGGTATACGCGCTAAGAGAATGTAAGACAAAAGATAGAAAATATTGCTATGCGCTAATACACTGTAAATGTGTAAATTTTTTGTGTATAAGCGCTATTTTAGTGTGTAAATGCATCAAAATTTGCCTTGTATGTGCTACTCTAGGCCTTGTAAGTGCTTTTTAACCCGTCTGATAGAGAATTCAACACAAATTTAAGCAAATTTATGAAATAAACTTGAAATTTGGTTAGTTGAGGCCTAGAGCCCCACATTTGGTGCCATTTTGTGTACAAGAAGTACCTTCATAGAATTAGTTTATCAATATTTTAATCAAATTATGCTAAAATATGACAATTAAGAAGCTATTGAATGAAAATAAAGACAATGAGCATCCTATGGCTCTCTGTTCAAAGATGCTAATGCTAAGCTCTTAGCAAGCTTCCATTAGTGATAACTCTAAAATGAGAATTATGCTAAATGATAATGAAATTAAACCTATTTTAGTCCAAACAATACTCAATTATGCTAAATTATGCTCCTAGCTCAATTTTACTATAGTAATGATGCAATTCTAAGATATAATTGAGATCCTTTTCTCCTGAGTTTTGCCTTCTATTTATAGATTTCTCCATGCATAGGGGGTGGAGTCAAGTTTGATCATGGTTGAGTTGGAGTTAAGTCCATGTTTTCAAATATTGGGACAATTTAAATATTTTGTCCTCAAAGCTTGAGACAATGAGACAAAATGGGTGGTCAAGATGCTCTCTCGTTATGAGTGATAGAGATTCAGTGTGGCTTTGATCCATGTGAGTCCAATCCTTAATTCCTATTGGTTGAGGTAATTCCCTCTCATGTGCTAGGTGAGAGAAATTAGGAATTATTTAATTGATTTAATTTAATTTCTTTAGCTATGTGTACCCCTTGAATGGGTTAAATTTGATTTTATTCAACTATACAATTAATTAGATTAATTACATAATTAAATGATTAATTTGATTTAATTAATTATTTTTGGTTTTTTATTTCAATTAATCTTGAATTTTGGCTTGATTGCAATTAATTCTTTGGTTTTGCCTTGATTAGTCACTTTGATTAGTCTTTAAATTTTTTAGGTGTCTACAAATGTCCTTGATTGTTTCTGATTTAAACTTTTGTGACTAGCTTTTACGAGGTATCTTTGACTAGAGATTTTATCTCTAGGATGTCTTTGACTAGAATGACAAGGATGGGGTATGTTCACTTGTTTGTTTCTTGTGCATTTTTCCTTGGTAATATGATGACTCATCTTAGGACATGATTGTATAGGATCATCAAGGACATATGGATCTCATATGAATTGGGGATTCCTTTATTTTCTAATGTATTTTTATAAACGCAACTGGTATGTCAAGTCATTTGGATCTAAAGCATATCCAAATGAGGTCATCCATTTTCCATAATAAGATTGATGATGATATTAGAACTTAAAAAGCACAAGAATTCCCATCACTTGGATTTCCTTTTTCATCATTTGTATATCCTTTCATCTCATTTTTCATTAATCATTACTTCCATCATGTTCCCATATATTCATTTTCTCCTTCCTTGTCGCAATGAGACCAATTAATCACTTTATCCATCTAATATAAGTCTCTTGAATCAAATTTCAAATCAATCAACATTGAGTCTCATCACCCCTCACTTAATCAATCTTTTATTATATCAACTTTGGCCATATTATTTTATCCATCTTGCAATTTTTTGGCCCCTAAAGTGATATTACTATTTGAGTCCCTTGCCACAAAGCTCCCACCCAATGGACTTGAGTTTCCCTTCGTTGTTCCATCAAAATTAACCTTAAACCACCCTTCTTCTAGTAGATCCCAACTCACTTATGTATTAACCACATGGATGGGATTAGCCCCATAAATCTCATTAATAGACCAATGATTATTATATAATATATAAATACAAATAATCTCTCTCTCTCTCTCTCTCTCTCTCTCTAAGTTATATTTTTCTAACTCTCCTTGTTATCTCTCTCTCCCTCTATGGATCTATGTGTATCCCTCTCTCCTTTCTCTTTGTCCCTCCTCTCCTTCTCTCCATGTCCCTATCCATCTCCATCTCCATCTCTATCATTATCTCCTAATCCCTCCCCACTCTCTCAAATCTCCCCCTATATCTCTCCCATTTACTTCCCCCCCTCCTCTCGCTATCACTTCTATGTTAAGATCTTTTTTTGCACAAACAACATCATTTTCTTGATCGCCCATTTACATCTAGAGGTATGTTTGTTTTGATTCTCAACTCTGATACCATATGCAAGGGCAATGACCTCAACAACATGTGCCACATAAGCAATAGATGCACTCCTCTGACAATGATGATATTTTTTTCTTTAAGCCTTTATAAATGGAACAATTAGTTCACCCAAGTCCTCCTTCCACCTCTTGAGGATGCCATGTTTTTCAAATGTAAGGGGTAAGTTTTATTCTATTTTGTCTCCCTTATGTCTCCACATTAAAATCCCACTCCCCTTTGTTTTCTAAACTTATTTATCTTTACCCTTAATGCCATGTGTCCCACATAACTAGCCTTCATATATTTTTTTTTTAACTCCAATTCAAATATGTATTTATAATTTATTTTAAAAGACACTAATATTTTAATTTAATTTATTTGAGTAACTTTATTATCAACCAATTAAATAAGAATGAGTTTATTATTGAGCTCATGTCTTGCACAAATATATATATATAAAAGACCAAGATCTTCTCTTATTAACCTTCCACATCTATTGGCATACACAGGGCACAACAAGGTGCAATCGCTATTTATTACGCTGAAGGCGTTACTTATATGAGAACGATCGACCTGACTTTTTAAAATCTACAGTTGGAATTTGCTAATAGGTGTGCAAGACTATTGAAATCTTGCGAGTCGTGGGATTTCCTCAGAGAATATTCTCAGCTAATATAAAAATGCCAGCTGTGCATTCTTGTGCAGATGCATTAAAGACGTGACATACGGGGTTTGCATGATACTTTTTGAGGAGGACAATATTTTTACTACTTACTACTGCAATCTCTGTCAAAAGGCTGACCTAGCGCCTGCTAAAAGAAAATCAAAGGTAGCATCATACAACATAATAAACATTTAAGATTTTATATTAACAAAATTCTTAGATCATTTCCCAACCCTTTGCCGATTGATTTTCTAGTATTTTTTTTATTTTCCAACATCGTTTTGAACTCCACGGTGACAACATGACACAACATGAAAAGCTGAAATTATTTTTGGAATATAAAAATATATCACCCAGATTTGCAAGGAGCTACGTATATTGGATGGATGTTTTGTTACCATTACAATATATCTTAATTTTTAAAAAGATTTTTCAAGTATTTAATTATTCTTAGTTTTTCTTATTTTGGTTAAGTTATTCAGAGATTAGAACATATTACATAGATTTATTTTTTTCATTTTTGAAAAAATAATTAATTATTATATCTATTGTTTGCAATAATATAATAGATTGTTTTCATTTTGAATATATTTATAATGAAATAATAAAAAAAAATTCAATTTTTAAATTAATATTATTATTATTTATACTATGATTGTATAACATATTACTTAATTTTAAATGTAATTCAATATTAAATATTATAATAATATAATATCACTTTTTGAAAAAAAAAATAAAAATGTTAAAATTTGTATAGCAAAAAAATTTACCCTCTACAAATTAAAAGATTTCTATTGACATTAAATGTTGAGTATTTTTAATTTTAAATTTGAAGACGTATATAATGTATTTAATGATTAAATTTAAGAAATCAAAATTGAATATATATTATAGACATATTTTAATAGTGTACTCTAAGTATGCTTTTAAGTAATTAATCAACCATAGATTAATAATTTACACCAAAATGTGAAATACAAACTTATAAAATTAAACATGGTTTGTATATATATATATAATCATATGAAATATAAATATTTGAATATATATTATAAATATAAATACACAATTCTATAATATAATTTTATATTAGTAATTTTATAAAAAAATAGATTTTTAATTTTTTTTAAAGCAAAAAATAGATTTTTAATTAATAATATATTGATATAAATATTAAATATCTTATATATTTATTATTCCTCTTGTGAGTCCTCACCCCGAGCCCGTCATAGTTTTTCAGTTTTCTGCATTTGAGATAGACTTATTTGATACTATAGTTTGATGCATTATAGTTTTTAGATACTTTATGTTATGGATTTTATCACCATAGAGACTAGATGCACATTATGATATATGTTTATTATGATGATTACTTGTGACATCAATATGGCTCTGCATTTGTGGTTAATATGGATTTTTATGAATGCTAGGATGACATGATGAGATTTAATTATGTGATTATTTAGGAAATGAATTATTGATGCAATTATGATTTTGAGGTTCATTAAGTGTTAAAATTGTTTCATTATATGATGAGTTTTATATGTACATTATTATGCTATGTGAATTTTAATTTGATTATGAGATGTTGTAAATGAATTGTTAAGTTGAATGAAATTGAATCATATATGTTGTGGATTTTATATTCCTTGGACTATTGATGTTGGATTGAGTGTGCAGGAAATTAGACCATGGTTTTAAAATGGGGAACCAAGACGTAGACTTACGTAAATTCAGTTCAAGCCAAGGTTGCATCTAATGAGAGATAAAACTTCATTGTATTTGTATTTTATTTCGTAAACGTAATGAGCTTGTATGTCTCAATTTAATTTATAAATTTGTAATTTGCATTATGGTTTATGTGAATGCTCAAGTGGAAATGCCATATGGCCTGTGATGTGTAATTTGTGTGTTGTGTCACTTGACACTTGTAATGTGTACATGTGGCCATGACATGTTCCACTTGAGGATTGGTTTTCCACCAACCTAGGATAGTACCCCTTTAGGATCCCCATGTGAATCCCTTGGTTAGGGAGCTTGAGGTAGAGTCTTGTCATAGAATTTCGAATTGGATCTTATCATGAGTTTTTGGGGGGTTAAAAAGGTGCCTAGGGGTGTGTTTAGGCCATTTTTAGTTAGCCCACTTGGTATACCTATGGGTAAGGGTCAATTTTAACCATAGGACAACCCATAGTTGACCAAAAAACCCTTCCAAAAGTTGGATTTTTAAAATGGCCGAAAATCAACTTTTGAAGCAAGGTCTTGATAAGAACACCATCCTTTACAATGCAAGTTCTTTGCCCACCTTTTTGGCCAACCTTTTTAGAAGCCCATTTTTGGAAAGTTGTAAGAGGCTTAGGGAAGACCAACCAATTAGAAAGCTTGCCTTATTCCTATGGGTTGTGGGGAGTTGTGTGGAGGCCTTTTTAGTGGAGACTCTCCATTGTGGAGAGTTTGAACACCCACTCTCTAACTTGGAGACTAGACTAGATTTGGAGGAGGAAAGGAAGCTTGGACAAGAAGGAGCTCAACTTCATCTCTTGCCATTAGCATTGGACATAGGTTGGTGGCTCTACTTGAAATCCATGTTGTTGCATGTAGTGTGATGAAAATGTGTTAATGAAATGTAGAAGATTTCTCTTGTTATGTTGTTATGAAAAACTCGTAGCTCTTATATGCAAGTAGATGTTTTATGTAAATCTTGGGATGTAACTCCTTTGAGAAAATTATGTATTTAGTTGTGTAGAATTATGCTTCTTTCTTTGCTTTAAGTGTTGTTTTGTATGGGAGTCGCAAGGCCCACTCACCCTTGGGAGGGAAGAATAGCCTTGGGGGTGAAGGGCATTTGGACAACCCATGGGTGTAGAGTCTCTCCTCAAGGAGGAGAGGGATAAACACGGAGTATGGGCTCCATAAAAACCATTGTTATTAGTTTTGTTTGGGGGCCATAAGGGAGTATTTTGGGCATGTTTTCCATGGGGGCCATAAGGGAGTTAGGATGGTATTTTGAAGTAGATGAGGAGTTTGATTATATGATGCCTTGTGAAGGCATGATTTTTGTAATGGTTTTTCTCCCCATAGGGTATTTGGTCCACCTTCACCCCAATGTAAGGGACAATGAGAGTCCCTTTGTTGTAATCCTTGGGAGGGAAATTTCTAGTATTTGTGCTTCAATGTTATTATTTTATTGGTTATGATTGTTGTGACCCCATCTATGCTTGGTTCCCCTAGCTCGGGGGTGGCCTCTTAGAGGCCTTGGTTGGGAGGTGAGCATCCCATGGTCCCTTCATAATTTTCATTGCAGGTTGAAGCTCTTGTTTTCTTGGAGTGTTGAAGTCTTACTCTTGAAGAAAGTAAAGGAAAAAGGAAGCTAGTGAAAGTATTAAAGAGATTTATCTTGATCTTCTATGACATTGTATAAGTTATCATTTGATGAAGGGATTCTTAAGGAACCCTTGTGTTCTTTTGTAAATGTACAAGATTAGCATGAAAGTTGCTTCATTTAGCATTTTATTATGTAGATAGGAAGCTGTATTTTTTTTAAATGAAAACATGTACATGAAAGACTTTTATTTATGTTAGTAGTTCATTCTATTATAATAGCATATTTAATTTTAAAGAGGTTTTGGCTTAATAGGTTTTTTTTTAATTCAGAAATTTCATTGTAAAAAGAAAATATTTAGACTTGGAATACCCTTGCAAAAAAAAAAATATTGATTTTCTAAATATTGTGTATAAAAGGGGTATACCTGTAATTTGTTCTATTTTCTTTTGGGGACTTCATCCCATGAATTTTTTAGTTCAATTGTAATCAAAGAAAAGGTTAAGGTATAGTGCAAACTTCTAGTTTTAATGTTCAGTTTCTAGTAAAAGAAAAAAAAAGAGATACATGAGAAATAGACTATTTTGTTGATACATATATTCAAGGTTGTAATACCCCCAAAATGGGCTATAGGTTCATTAACCTCTCACATCAACAAATCAAACGAAATCGACATCAAAGTCTTAACCTAAGGCACATCTGCACATCAACTTATCAAAAATTGATTATCCTAATTCTGCATCAAGGAATATTCCTTGAATATTCCTATTATCATAATTATCCTAATTTAATATTATTTGGTGATAAATCCTATTTATCCTAAAATTTGAATAATTAAATATTTTGAATATTTAATTAATTAAGTTTAATTCTGCCACTTAATTATTTAATTAGATTTAATTACATTTATTCCTAAATTGTATTATTTAATTTTGACAATAAATCAAAAATCTTATGACTAATTGATTAAATTCTTATTTAATTAATGTCAATTGTCAATATTTAATGATATAGTTTTTGAATAAAAGTTTGATTAAATAATTGATTAACCCATAAATCAGTTGTTTTAATTCAAAAATCAGTTAAGTTGAAGATAAATCATTTTATTTATTTAATTAATTCATAATTATCTATGCACATTCAAAGAGCATTTAAATTTTAAATCAGAAAATCAATTCAAGTTGTTATCTTTTTAAAACTCAACATCTAATTTTGAGTAGAAAGCTGATCTAAACTTCTGAATAAACTGCATATCATTTCAATTCCCTTCTAGCTTAGATTCATACAGTTTTTCATGATAATTGCACAAAAAATACAAAAATATAGATTAATCTGCATTCATTGTACATTCATCTTTTTGCATTCAAATCCTTCGTTTAGGTGTTGCATCATCACTGATCTTGATCTAATCTGAGAATATCATACTCGCACCTACTAGAAGGTAGTAAATTGCCTGGTTAGCTTAGTTTCATTTATATTGTAGATTTTGATTTTGCTAACTTCTAATGTTTTACTGAAGTGTTGTGTCCACAACTAGGTACAATTTTCGCACACACATTTTTGGCGCCCAGCGTGGGGCCCTAAAATGGGTTTTCATTTCTATTCTAACATTTTCTATCAATTTTCTGTCATTTTCTAGGCAAAACTACGATTTTTAATTTATGTCCGTACAATTTTCATACGAGTTTTGTCAAAAAGTCATGCCAGAACCCTTTGAGTGTCGTACGACATTCAACATTTTCAATACTTGTACCCATTCTTATATATTGTTGTTTGGGAGCTACTTTGTCATGTGGGCATACACCCACTATCGTACGAGTTTCCAGATTGTTGTACGGGAGGTAACTGGTTGTCTTACAAGTTTTGACATAGAATTCAATTGTTGTTTCAGATTTTCAGGCAGTTTTCTAGATTTGATTTTTGGATTTGGACTAACAGCTAACCCTAACAATTGAGATATTTTGTTTCTGATTGATACTTGTTGATTTGTTGATTGGAAAAGTGCAACAAAATTGCAAAAATACCTAAAATCTACTAAGCACATTGTAAGGAACTAAGGTATTATGTTGCATCTGATAACACTTCAATTTGGAACATAAAACAAACTCTCACGTGTCAAGCTTGTGTGACTTTTCCTGCTTTCATATCACAGATTTCAATTTTGGGCTATAAAATGAACATAGATTTGCTTTTTGCATATCTATTACACATAGTAAATAGGCCCTATGAACACTATTTATGGATGATCTTAAGACAGTGGGCTTCATTCACTTGTTCATGCATGCGAAGCTCTTCTTGACGAAGGATTCCCTTGTAGGTAGGGAGGTTATTGAGATTATTTCACGGTTTTACTAGGTTTGGTCCTCAGCTTTTGATCGATACGTTCTCTCTCCGAAGAGATCGATAGACATAGTTGTTGACATCACAAATCTTGGTGAGATAACTTTAGTCTTAGCATATCAGATTAATTTGTTTGCTGTGATTGGGTAAAAGTGATAAGGATAGAGGATTATGCTCTACTCCCTTTTTGGGTAGTATTAGAAACTCAAATTCTTGGATCTGGACCAAGTCCCCCTATGGTATCTTTTGTGAGTCACCTTTAGAGAGGGTTAACTATAGTGGACATTCCCTTTATTGGGTCAACCACGTGGATGGAACCTCAAGCGGTAATAGCCATTTTCGCCGTGGTAGCAACAACCACTATATAAATGTCTTTGCGGAAGAAATCTCTGCAAGTGTGGTCTCTTGTTGGGTTGTCAGATGTCCCTAGCAGCTCCTGATTGATTAAATTCTTGGACTGTGTCAAAACCTCAGTGCACCTGGATTGTAGTTCGCCCTCTTGAGATCACAAAATTTGTAGAGTCAAACCATTACTAAACACCTTAGCAAGGCCAATTTCTCATTTTCTAGGACTATGTGAGTTATTGGAAAAACTTTTGAGAACATACACAAGTAGCATTCCTAGGGATTAGCACAATAAGTCACTATTGCTTGTAAATGCAGAAGGTTGCTTTTTCTCTTGCTCATTGTTTTCAGATGATTGATTGCTTCCCTTTGCTTGATGTTATGCATGTTTTCTATCTACTTGGTCTTTGGAAACAAACAATCCTGAACTGTTACATGAATCTGCAAACCTGGATAGAGAAAATCTTACAAACAAACTGATTTTGAAAACTGAAAAATTGCAAAATCTGACACAAAATTCCTTTCTAGAGTCCAAAGTCATCTTAGAGTCTCGAAAACTCATATGAGTTTCCACCAAAAGTCATATCAGAACCCCCAGATTGTTGTACGGGAGCCTACACATTTTCATATGAGTTTTGTTAGGAAAAGTAAAAAAAAATCAAACCCTGGTGTCAACTGTCTCATGAGTTTTGTCAATTGCGTGCCAGAGCCTACCCAGACTCGTATGAACCTATTGAAAGTCATATGAGAATTTTGAAAAATTGCCAGAAACTTGCCAAACTTTCCAGAAATCCAATTTTTATAGCCTACTTCCAGATTCTGTCAAAAAAATCAGTGTGTCAGTAACAAAGTAGAACAAATAGAAAAATCCAATCTATTAACCTAAAGTGGTCTCTTGATTCTGATCTAGCCCTCTGATTTATCAATTTGATCTCTTTTTCATCTTGTGTCAAAACATTGTCAACCATCTTCAATTCAATCTTCATCAAAATGGCTAAGTGTTGTGAGCTTGTGTCCTCCATCTTTTGGGCATCTACCCATACTACTAGGGCACAATATCCTTCATTTACATCCAATCTAATCTTCAATCAATCCAATCTTGACAAGGTTGCTTCATTTGATCTTCTTGAATCAAGTCATTCTTTAGTTATCTTAATCTTGCTCTTTTTCTTCACCCAAGGTTAATGGTGGAAGCTAGAGCTTCATCACAGCAAAAAAAAGGAGAAAAACCCAAACTCTCTTCAGCCGCATCCTCTGTGATTACTGAGACATTTCATCAACCTTTCGACAGAACTAAATTTGCAGAAGATGCTCTTGGAAATCTTTACTTGATAGGTGGTTACGTCACTCCTCTTGCATCAATTCATGTAGGTCATCTAGTAACCCCACCTCAATCAATTCCCAACAGTCCTCACAACAACACTATGTCACAAGGAGGAGGAAACCAAGGGTCCCAAGGACATCAATCCCAACATGGTGTAGATCAAGAACCCACACCTTCTGAAATTGCTCGATATCAAAATGATGATGACTTTAAAAAAATGATGAGGCATTTCTTGCGTGAAGAAAAAGAGGCATACTTTCTAGAGTTAGCTCAACAAGGAGCTAAACTTCCTCCAAACTTTAATGTCAAAGATATCATTACTCAAGAGGAAGAAACTCCTATCATGGCTATGATGAAACAGATGCATGTCATGCAACTCAAGCTCAACAAACTCAAAAAAGAGAAGGAACCTAAAGAGTTCTCCATGGAGGCTCTATACCCTTTTCCATTTGATAAAGACTTGTACATGCCACCATTCTCGAAGAGAGTGGAAATGTCAAAGTATGACAAATATGATGGAAACTGTGATCCCCAAGATCATGTTAGAGAATTCTATGCTCAATCCATGGAGTTCATGCATGAACCAACCTACCTAATGCATCTTTTCCCTTGATCTCTGGGAGGAGCAACCATTCATTGGTTCTCAAAAATGCCTCCAACTATCAAAACTTTTGAGGAGTTAATCAAGCTATTCTATCAACAATACTCCTACAACATCAAACATCTAGTCACCATGATTGACATTTGTAATCTGAAACAATACCTAGGAGAACCATTCCTAACTTTTCTCAAACGATGGAGGAAGAAGTTTTCTCTATATGCAAGATCCATTCCAGAAACAGAGAAGCTGGAAATTTTCATCAACAATCTTGTTCTAGAAATCAACTACCCTTTACAAATGCAAGATCACACATCCTTCGATAAGATGGTAGATAATGCAATCAAAATTGAGAAATTCCTTGTGAAAAAGGGAGACATATCACTCCAAAAAGAGAAGTATGAATTTGGATCTAGTTCCAAAGACAAGAACAAAAACTGGAACAAGAATAAAGGCATCATCATAGACAGTGTTGTTGACAATGTTCGTAACCCATCTAAGGCACCCACCTTCAATCTCACTGTTGGTACCCAAGCCATCAAAGCCTCAGAGAAAAAAGTGACAGAATCAAACAAGAAGTCATCTGACTACAAACCTTGGGCTGCAGATCCTAAACACAAGTTTACTACTCTAGGAGAATCCATGAAGACTCTGTTGGCCAACAAAATCATCACATTTCCTAAGATCCGACAATTTGATCCTGAACCTAAACTGAAATGGTGGAAAGAGACCAATTTATGTGACTTCCATAGAAATAAGGGTCATAAAACCAATAATTGCATACACTTGAAGCATCTCATACAAGACAAAATTGATAATGGAGAAATTGTAATTGACAATCTTAAAAGCAACAATGATCATATGGCATTCACAGAACCATTTATGAAACATGGTCAAGGAGATTCATCTTCTCAGCCTAAAATGGGTGCTAAAGTAAATTATGCTTACTCTGGAAACAATACTTTCATAAACATGGTGGAACCTTGCTTATCTGAACATTGCAATGTCATCACCATTGTGCAAAACGATAGAGATAATCAATCAACAAATGTAGTTACTTGATCACAAGCTCATGCACATCTAAAAGGACAAGTCTCAGATTCATCAAATGTCCCTAAGATGCCTTTCAATCTCTCATCTACTTCTAAATAGAGGGCTGCCTCCAAATCATCAAATTCTAAAGATACGAGACCAACATCATACAGTATTGTCCAACAACTCCAGCATACCAATGCAAAAATATCAATGTTTGAGTTGCTTCGGATATCTCCCACTCACTGAGCTATTCTAGATAAAGCTCTGCTTGGTTCCAATGTTCTTGACAACCTTGATTTAGACAGATTCTAGACTATGGTTGGTCATCTAACATCTCCACAGTATATCTCCTTTTCAGCGGAGGATGATAACTCTTTGAGTCATCCACATAATCAACCCTTGCACATTAAAGTCTTAATCCAAAACCAGCATGTCAAACACATGTTGATAGATGGAGGAGCTGGTCTCAACATTTTTTCTTACAGCTTGATCACACAAATGGGATTATCAGAAACTGTCATTGATCCTAAAAAGAAGATAACTATCAAGGCATATGATGAACAAGAAAGATCTTCCAAAGGAATAATTGTCTTACCTATCAGAACAGGTCCAGTTATCAGAGATATCACATGTCAAGTTTTTGATCTACCTTTGGCTTACAACATTCTTCTAGGGAGACCCTGGATACATGAAATGTGAGCTATTCCTTCTACATACCATCAATGTGTGAGATTTCCTTATGAAGGAGTAGAAGTAACCATTCCAGCTGACATATCTACAACTTGCAATGCATTGAAAGAAAGTGCCGACAAAATTGTTCCTAATAACAGAGAATCTTCCATTACGCAAACAAATATTGCCTCTACATCCAAGATAGAAGACATTGCAAAAGAGGTCAAAATCAAAGACAATAGTATGGGAGAATACACAATGGAACCAATTTTATCTCTCACCTCGCTCCCGTTGTCACCAAAATCTTATGGACAACCTTCCGACAAAGTGAAATCCAATACTAAAGAGTCCTGGGTCATATTCAATGGAAGCTTTGTCACATAACAAGTATCTAAACAAGAGTTTGAGGAAGAAGAAGTCATGCTTGCATGGTTATACAAGGATGAATCTAAATCCCAATCAATCCAGAAATGTGACTCCACTTCAAGCAAAATTCCTCAGAAGTCATATGGACCAGGAGACAAATTGATTGCAAAAATGGGATACACTAGAAAATGACCTCTAGGAATATAAGGAAAAGGTCTTATATCACCTCTTGACCACCAAGGCCAAAAAAACAAGAATAAAACAGGTCTAAGATATCAGAAGAATCTTTTTTATCTTAGCAACAACTCTCCACATGTCTTAGAACATATTGAACCATCAGAAGTAATTAAATTAAAGGAGGAAACATAACAATCTGATAGTGATGATTCAGACACCACTGATGAGCTCATTCCTTATGAGCGTTTACCTAAAGAAATCCTAGATCTTCTCAAAGTTGAAGATGGCCCAATAAAAAGGATCAATGTAGTAGAAACACAAGAACCTACTATGGAACAAAAGACAATTGCACCACAAGAACCAGCTGATCTTGAAGAAAACCACACAGACAAGGAAGAAGGTGGTAGCTATTCTAAAACAGATTCCCACGAGTATGAATTTAAATCAGAATCTAAAGGTAACCCTTCTTGGGGTATCCATCCTGACTTTACACATGTTCTTAGATTTCCTAGAGGTATAGATGAGGAATTGAATGACTATGAATGGGGGGTCATTCTAGAGGAAGATTAGCTTATCACAGAAAAACATATTGATGTTATTCACCAATATGCACCTACACCCGATGTAAGTCCAGAGCAAAATGCTAAACTTAGCGAGTCTAATCCACCTATGGTTGAAGTAGACTCCCATGATGACATTGATCCTATTCATGAATTGAACATTTTGGGTTGTAATATCACCTTCAAACTCACGAGTTGGGTTGGGACAAATGATGATAGATCCATATCCGTAAACACCATTTCCCAATCCTTCACCACTTTAACTATCCAACATCCCAAACTTCTTGACCAAACCTCCACGAATCCAAGCCACGGTATCTATACCTTTCCAAATGAATATGCCCTTTCTCACTACCTCAATGTAGTTGAGCCTATGATGACTTCCATCAGTGAACCGAGTGTTAGCATGATAGAGTCAGACATCAAGTATCTTAGTCAAAAGAATAAGAATAAAAATAAAAAGAAAAAGAGTTTTGAGGGTGAAAACCACTTTGTGGTAGTCTCAGAACCTACAAAAGTAAAAATAAAAGATGTATCCGAAGGTGAAAACCTCTCTGAGGTGCCTAAGGATGAGATATTTGATGTCATTCCGAGTCATTTACAGGAAAGATCTCCAGTACTGATTGAGCCCACTCAATCTATCAACTTGGGAATAGTAGAAAAACCATAGTTGATCCATGTAGCACAATCCTTATCAGAAGAAGAAAAGAAAACATTTACTACATTCCTAATAGAGAAGAAGATCAACTTTGCATGGAAATATTCAGATATGCCTGGTTTAGATCTTGATCTTATAATGCACCATTTATCTATAGCTCTAGGATTCAAACCTGTTAAGCAAAAATTGAGAAAGATGCATCCACATGTTGCACTCTTGGTCAAAGCTGAATTAGAAAAACTATTGAAAGCCGGATTTATTTGAGTTATTGATTATGCTGAATGGATCTCTAACATTGTTCTAGTATCAAAACCAGAAAAATCTATAAGAGTATGCACAGATTTTAGAGATGTAAACAAAGCATGCCCGAAGGATGATTTTCCATTACCTAACATTGATATGATAGTGGACATGACTGCAGGCTTTGAGATGTATTCTTTAATGGATGGTTTTTCTGGATACAACCAAATAAAAATTGCTCCGGAGGATCAAGAGAAAACTTCTTTCACATGTGTGTGGGGTACCTTTTGTTGGAATGTCATGCCATTTGGCCTTAAAAAAGTTGGTGCTACATATCAAAGAGCTATGAAATCTATCTTTCATGATATGATGCATCGAACTATGGAAGACTATGTTGATGACACCCTAGCTAAGTCTATGATAAGATTAGAACATTTGAGTGACTTGAGAAAAATACTAGATAGAATGGAGAAGTTTAGTCTCAGACTGAACCCTAAAAAGTGTGCTTTTGGTGTCACTTCTGGAAAGCTCTTAGGCTACATTGTTTCAAAGAAAGGTATTGAAGTTGATCTAGCTAAGGTCAAAGCTATCATGTAGATGCAACCTCCCAAGAACATCAGTCAAATGATAAAATTACAAGGGAGAGTACAATCTATTAGATGCTTCATATCTCATCTAGCAGACATATCACAACCTTTCACAAAGACATTACATAAAGGTGTGACTTTTGCATGGAATGAGGAATGTGAAAAGAACTTTGATCATATCAAGAAACATCTATCAAATCCTCCTATTTTGATGCCTCCTATTTAGGGGAAGCCATTGATCTTATATGTCTCTGCCATAGATACATCACTGGGGGCATTGCTAGCACAACATGATGAGGACAAGAAGGAAAGAGCTATATACTATATCAGTAGAACATTGGTAGCATATGAGAAGAACTATTCAATGATTGAGAAAGCTTGTCTAGTTGTGATCTTGGCATCACAGAAACTGAGACATTACATGTTAGCTCATACCACACATTTGGTAGCTAAGATTGATCCACTAAAGTACCTACTAAGCAAAGCTGCCCTCACAGGTAGATTAGCTAAATGGGTGATGCTATTAAGTGAATTTGACATTGAATATGTTGAAAGAAAAGCTATCAAGGGACAAGTCATTGCTGATCAATTGGCTGATGCACCATTGTTTGATGATACACCAATGTAAATGGAATTCCCATATTCCTCTATCATGAATCTTTCTTCTAGAGCATGGAAGTTATTCTTTGACGGATCCTACACGTAGAATGGATCTGGAGAAAGCATATTATTCATCACAACTCAAGGGTACTCAATACCTAAAGCATTCAGACTAAAGTTTCCTTACACAAACAATATTGTTGAATATGAAGCCCTTCTTAATGGCATGAAAATAGCAATTGAATGGAGGGTAACAGAGCTACACATTCATGGAGACTCACAACTTGTAATACACCAATTCAATGATGTGTACCAAATAAAAGATGAGAAACTTTTTCCATACAAACGCATGGTAGATGAATTAAAGAAATATTTCATATCCATCACATTTGAGCAAATTCCTAGATTGGAGAATAAAGTTTTTGATGCTATGGCAATGCTATCTACTTTATTACAGTAGCCCGAATATGAGCTACGCTATGAGTTCCTGGTGGAAGCACTATTTTATCCTGCATATGATTCCCCTTAAACTCGCATGATCTGCATTGTTGTTGGTCATGATTCATCTAGATACAAAAACCTTTTCTCCTATCTCCAAGAACAAATCATCCCAGATACCTTCAACTGCCATGAGAAATGATACCTTATCTATAACGCATCCCGATATGTCATCATTGGTAACGATCTGTACAAATGAGGTCTAGATGGTACACTCCTTAGATGTTTAGAATGGGAAGAGTCTCAATGTGCATTAGAGGAAGTCCACGAGGGTTTATGCAGATCACATTCCAATGGTTTAACACTAGGTCAAAAACTTATTAGGGCTGGGTACTATTGGCCTAAAATGGAGAAAGAGGCTATCAAATTTGCTAAGAACTGTCAAAAGTGTCAAGTCCATGGAAACTTAATTCATGCACCAAGGAGAGATCTAATTCCCTTTACTACACAATGACCTTTTCACCAATGGGTATTTGATCTTATAGGAGCCATATATCCTCATTCTTCTAATGGACATACCCATATTATTACAGCTATAGACTATTTCATAAAATGGGTAGAAGCAGTCCCTTTAACTCAAGCAACTGGAAAACAAATCTCTATGTTCATTTTGAACTACATCATATGTCGGTATGGTATTCCACATTCTATAGTCATAGATAATGGTGGCCAATTCAAGAACAAAGACTTAGATGAGCTATGTAGCAAATTCAAGATTACAAAACATTGGTCATCAATATACTATCCTCAAGCGAATGGACAAGCAGAGGCTTCAAACAAGAATCTATTGAAAATATTGCACCATACAGTTAATAAAATAGGAAGGGACTAGCATCTCATGATCAATCTAGCTCTCTAGGCCTACAGAACAAGTATCAGAACACCCACTAGGGCTACACCATTTTCTTTAGTTTATGCGTCTGAAGCGGTACTACCTATTAAGGTTGAAATCCCATCACTAAGAATCAGAATGCATGGTCTAGTAACTGATGATGACTACAGCGTGTCTAGGTTGCAAGAACTTGAACTAATAGATGGGCGTAGACAAGCAGCATATGATCATCTTAGATTATATTAAAAGAGAATGTCTAGAGGCTACAACAAGAAAGTTAGACACAGAGAATTTCAAGTTGGCGATCTAGTCTTGAGAGAGAATCCTAAAAATCAATCACATAGAGAGCACAAGGGGAAGTTTGAACCCAACTGGCTGGGTCCCTTTGTTGTCACTACTACTTTTGGCTCTGGAGCCTATCAACTCTCAACGACTGAAGGAGAACAGCTCTAAGAACCAATCAATGTTCTCTATCTGAAGAAATTCTACACCTAAGGCATTTAGTTTTTGCAAAATGTCCTAAAAAAATTATAAAAATTGGAAAAAGTCCTGAAAAAATGAACATCTTGGTGAAAACCTAGCAATAGGCACCTTAATGATTCACAAAAGAAAAAATACAAAAATACAAAAGTACAAAAGTACAAAAAAATTGAAAAAATAAAAAATACAAAAAAATGAGAAAAAGAAAAAGTACCTTGGTGAAATCCTAGAAATGGGTGCCTTGGTAGCAAAAATAGAATCTCTACCAAGATGGTGAAAACCCATAAAATGGGCACCACTTGTTCAAAACACTCCATCTATTAGTGCAATCTTGGTCTTTCCCAACTTTGAGTCTGCTTTAGTCTGTATATATCCTTGT
This sequence comes from Chamaecyparis obtusa, assembly GCA_027943335.1. Classification (NCBI taxonomy): domain Eukaryota; kingdom Viridiplantae; phylum Streptophyta; class Pinopsida; order Cupressales; family Cupressaceae; genus Chamaecyparis; species Chamaecyparis obtusa. The sequence continues at coordinate 586,273 of BSBK01003939.1, read as the reverse complement.
TTCAATAAAGTCGGTCTATACACCAATCAGCTCAAGTGTCTGTATCCTACCAATGTCCAAACTTGGGGGCAATCAAAGTCATATCCTATAGTCCTTAGTATCTCAGATGTGTCATATCTAGTTAGGGTCCTTTGAAGCTACATCTGAGTCAATCTATCTATCTCCTCTCTAGAAATGATTTTGCATCTACAACAACGCAATCAAACATCAACAACAAAATGAAAACAATCTATGCTTCACATGCTTTTATTTCCTTGTATGCTTACTATTTCACATTGAGATTTTTGCATATTTTGTCCTTTTGAACTCTTCGATGATGTCCTTTACAGGATTTAGAGAGTGATGATTGGGGGCATAATCTTTTCTTTATTTTTTACTTTGAGTGAAAATCTAACAACTTTGGAAAATCTGGATTGAAATGGTGTCCATCTGTAAGAGCCTCCATCTCGTATTGGATGGCCATGAGTACCTCGACCATTGATACTCAGATAATTCAAGGAAGTTTGATCTAACTATTGTCTTTTGAGTGAGTTCTTACTCCTACTGTGAAACATGATCTTGACTAAGGATGTGAATGATAAAGGGTCACTACGGGTAATTCACATTGGATTCAGAATGATCTCTTGATTGCTTGATGTGTTTGCACCGCAAGAAGTATTCAGGTGATCACGATGTTTATGTTTTGATGCTTATACAAATTGCTATATCAAAATGGACATGATATTCTGGTCATCTTGGCATTTGTGCTTTGGTGCTTATATCTAATCTAACATTCCAAAACCAAAATCAATATTCATATGTCTATGGTTGTATAGCCAGTGGGCATTGTATTGATTTTTGCGCACACAAATCAATATTCATATATTCATAGTTTCCTAACTAGTGGATGTTGTATTGATTTATCTGGTTACCTAATAAAAATTCAATGATGAAAATGACCGAAACATGATCAGTGACTAGGTCCTAGGTCTTAGGTTTGCATTTCATTTTGCACTTTGTGTCATGCCCCGCAAGGGAACCGGGGAAGAGAACAAAGATTCTCTTTGTTAAAGAAAAAAAAACCTAAGTAATAATTTATGAAAAATTTTGAACTTTAAAAAGAATTATGTGAACCAAACTTAAACTTAGATTCCTCCCAAGGTTCCCTTTTCATTTAAATGCATGATTCATTCAAATCCATTAAGTAAACTAACAACAAGATTTATTTCTCAAAGCAAACTGCATCATATCTTTAAGAAATACAAAATATTTTCATTTCAACTTTCCATTTAAAAATCATCTATATTCCTAAGTATCCTTTATCCAACTCATTTGATACATTACAAATATACTACATTTGATTTTTCAATAGCTTCACTTAAACAACAATAATGAAAGCATGTTACAAAATTTGGAATGTTACAAAATCCTTTTCTTTTCCAACATACATCTTAAACATAAAGTTCACATCTCCCTTTCCCTTTTTCCTAAATCTACCCATTCCAGATACATCATTTTAAATTACATCAATGATTACATTACATTCATCTCCGCTCAGGAGGTAACAATAACTTTACATCATGAAAGATAATTACAAAGCCTTTATTCTTCAAAAATTGGTACATAAGCAAGCATGAATCTTCAAACACTGCATCCGCAAAAGATACCTTGATAAAATATTTACCACCCAACCATGTGGATACCCAAAGGCCCACTCCCCCGTGCTAGGAGATAAACACCAAGGTCCACAAAGAAGGAATAGCTAGGCCAAACCTAGGGTCAAGTTACCTTTCCCAAATAACAAATGAAAAGAAGGTCAAAGTATAAATCTTTCCCCAAATAGGTTCTAAGGCTTGGTAGAAACTCTAAGCAACAACCTAAGTGAGTGTCATCGCATAGCCCTCACTCCTTGGGTTGTCTTGGTACTAGCCACTTCGGCCCCGGCCCCCAAGTAGGCACATGCGGGATCGAATGCCTTTCGTACTGACAAGTGTCATTCGATCGTACCTACGCATAGGTACCTTCTCCCACTCCCATCCATAGCCTTTACTAGTGCTAATGGCATGGGCAAGGCACATTTAATCTTTTTAATGTTTGAACCCATTCCCATAAGTTTGTTTAAGTTTTCACTTGTTAAATAACTCTTCAGTCGGTTATCATGGTTCTAGCCACTTAGGGCCCCGGCCCCGCACTGAGAGCCACTCACTAGGTGTCGTTAGGTTTTCTACCCTTAACCCACATATCACAATCACATCATGCATGTAGTAAACACACATTATAAACACATTGGGAACTGCTACAAGGATAGAAAATAATAAGATAGATTATGAACATTTAGGGAAATTAGGAACGTTTAAGGATGTTTAGAATGTCCTAATCCTTTTAGACAACTCTAAACCCTACACTGTTTCCTACACACATCCTGACCCTATTAAGGCATCTAAATGCACTGGATGTAACCTCCACTAAACATGTTTAAGGTTTACATAAAAAGTCCATATGCTAAAGTTAATGTCCCATCAATTTCAACCTAAGTCTGAAATTTGACTAAGTCTGATTTTTATTAAAATCTAAAATTTTAGAAGTTACAACTTAACTCCTAGGAAATTGAAACCTTTTCCAATCAATCGGAAGGGTTATACTTGTATAAAGCGATTATTATTAAAATCCATGTTTAACATTTATTAAAAACTTAATAAACAAACATAATTTTCATTTACACATCACAAATTTATAAACTAAACTATACTATGAGATTCCTATTAAATAATAACTAAATTTCAATACTCTAAATTTAATATTCCCTAAAATCTAAAAGCATTTCAAAACAAACTACCACAAAATAAAAATAAATTTAAAGTCATTTTTGGGGGGGACCCTTGCAGAACCCGCACCCCATTGACTTGCGCCCTGCGCATTTCCCCAGCCCGTGGGCCGTAGCAGGGTACTACTACCGCAGTACCTGCTGTCGTAGGAGTCAGGTATTGCCATAGCAGTGTTTGCCACTGCTACGGTTGGGAACCGTGAGGGGAGTGGGGAAGGTGGTGGCCCCCACTTCCCAAACCCTTTCATTTTTTTTTTTTTGGTTTTATATTAATTTTTATTTTTTTACATATCATTTATTTTTTTTAAAACATAACTTTATTCAAGCATCTATAGTTATTTATGCATAACTTTATAACTATATAGTTTTATTTTTACTTTTATATATATATTTTTTAAAAGAAGAGAACTCAAATAACTTTATTGAAGCGCACATAATTTTGACAGATAATAGATATATATATTATTTATTTGATAGAAAATTAAATATAAAATACAACTCGTATTCCTTACTGATAAATAAACTAAATACAAATAATCTAATCCCAGATTCATCCTATGCTTAAATGAGTGGTTGCCATTGATTATTGCAATTTATATGTTTGTGTAAATAGCTACTAGGATATAGAAATTAATGATAGAGTACAATAATGTATTTACACCTAATAGATTACAATAACATATAAACGGCTCACAGAATATAATAATGTATAAACCTTTTGCACATATGGATACAAATAAACACACAGAAGCATTCAAACAGAACAAAACATTCATAATATAAAAGAGAATAATCTCTTAGTATGGATTCCAACTTGGAGTCCTGCGGAGACCGGTTGATGAAGGAAGATCAAATCCTCTCCAACGTTTCCAGCACTCCTTTGGATCCCTTTTCTTGCAATCTTCTAGCCTCTACCCATAACAATCCAAATGCCAAACTCACAAAATAAGGGACTTCTCTCCTTAAAACAAATATATAAATTTTCTACAATAATAATACTAATCCTCTTCTCAAAATCAACTCTTCTCCCAACTCCCACACACAGGAAAGCCTTTCCTGTAAATAGAATGGAGGAGGTGGTTGCACAGGTAATCCAACCAATGCAACCATCTCAACTATCCATTCGTTAAAAGTTAATGGGATGGTTTGCAAAATCATTCCCGTAAAGGTGAATAAATTTTAAATAAGACTATAATCTATGTTCCCTAAATTTAAGGGAGTTAAAATAAATAATATAATCTCAAAATTAATTTACTAACTTATTTAACTATGGTAATAGAATTTACCAATCATATTTACCACTTATAAAAATAACATAAGAATAGTTTCCTTCACACAAATAATTAATTTATTATATAATAATATATATTAATATATGTATACATAGGCATATGTGTGCACCCATATGCTTATGGTACATATACCATAAATAAGACACATTATTATTAATATTAAATATTAAAATAACATTATTATAAAATATATTATTTATCCATACACTAATCCACATTCTAAAATATATATCAGGTAGCTACTAACATAAGTTAGATTTTTCCACTATTTATTTAAAATATTTTATTATTACTATTGTCATAGTCACTTTGTTATTATGAGCATTATAAAATAATACCATAAAATTATTCATTATTATAGGTATTAAAATCACATGATTTAAATCACATACCGACTCGTTCCTAACGAGATATGCTAGTATAATAGTAGCTACTACAAAAGATAAATTGCTAAATCCTACCTTCAATGAACAATAATTAACGTCCATAATCTACTAATAAAATTGAACATACTATAAAGACAACTAGAACTACTATACTCAAAACTTCATTCTCAATGAATACAAAAGACAAGAAACTAACTACAAGATCCACAAAACCAATAAACTAAGAGATCACCTAATACATTCACACAAGGGACTGACTCAGCACTTCCTACCTAAGGATAAAAGGATCAAAGGTGAAGTTCCTTCCTGTGGAACCTGGTGATATCTCCGTACAACAACAATGATCAAGGATTTTGAGGGATCGCTCAGACCTGTGAAACCAGGTGGAGATGATATCCAGTACCTGCAATCCTGCATCACCAAGAAGAGATACATATACATACATATGGATATACAAATCAGATATATGCAAGCAGATGACCAGGATCGATACATCGTGTGGACCTCAATTAAGTGAGTAACTACGACTTCGTCCTGAGTCATGAAAACACATCAGACACATATCCATGAAACATAAAACATCATGATAATGGTTAGATTCAAATCATTGGGTTAGATCCATAAAACATATAAAAAATCTCATAAACATATAAATGATAACCATAAATGAGCATATCCATCATATCATCATTCACAAAACATAAATGTAAATGTATAGTCTTGACCATCATAATAAAATGTCCAAATCAGCAAAGTCTAAGTATCACCATAGGAGAGGTATTACATCCTCCCCCCCTAGAGTTAGGCTTACTCCTGGAAGCCTACAAATAAATATGGATAGGCATCTCTAAGCCTAGTAGCATCTTCCCATGTGGCAGAAGAATCATCATTGGGGTCCCATTGGACCCTTGCCTGCTCTATGTTTTGACCCCTGAGGGTCAGTGTCCACTGCTCCAAAATGCATACCATCTCTAAAGCCAGCTGCCCGTCCGCTACCTGTAATGCATTCCAATCCAACACATGAGTCACATCAGGAATATACTTCCTAAGAACTGAAACATGAAATACATCATGAATACAAGCAAGGCTAGGTGACAAGGCAAGCCGATAAGCTACTAGTCCTATCCTCTCCAAGACCTCAAAAGGGCCAACAAATCAAGGTGCCAACTTGGAGCCTTTTCTGTAACGGGTTGGACTCTTTCGTGGACGCACCCTCAAAAAGACTCTATCACCAAGAGAGAAGTGTACATCGGTCCTGTGAGCATCGACATACTTCTTCTACCTGTCCTGAGCTGTCAAAATATGCTCTCTGATACGCTTGACTTGTTGTTCCATATCCTATAACATCTCAGGGCCTAGAAGGACCCTATCCTCCAATCGGTCCCAACTTAAGGGAGTGCGGCATGGACGTCCATACAAAGCCTGAAAAGGGGACATACCTATGGAACTGTGATAGCCATTATTATAAGCAAACTCCACCAAATATAGATACTCTTCCCAGTGGGTTTGTCTATCCATAACATACATCTTGAGCATTTCCTCAAGAACCTGGTTGACTCGCTCCGTCTGCCCATCTGTCTCAGGATGATAGGTTGAACTAAAGTTGAGCTGAGTCCCTAAAGTATGCTGAAGTGAAGTCCAAAGAGCCGATGTGAATATTGGATCCCGATCAGATATGATTTTCCTAGGAATACCATGGAGTCTCACAATGTCCTTCATGAATACTCTAGTTACAGAAGCTGTTGAGTAGGAGGACTATATGGGAGAAAAATGGGCTACCTTGGTGAGTCTATCAACTATTACCATGATAGCATCATGTCTCTTGGGAGTAATTGGAAGTCCCATAATAAAATCCATGGAAATAATGTCCGATTGCCATTCTGGCACTCGGTGAGGTTGCAAAAGGCCAGCGGGATGTTGATGCTCTGCTTTCACTCTCTGACATTCCAAACATCTAGCCACGTAGTCTCCAATATCCCTCTTCATTCCTAACCAATAGTACATGTGACGTAGGTCAGCATACATTTTCTTCACCTCGAGATGTGTCGAATAGGGAGCCTTGTGGCTTTTTGAGAGGATAAGCACACGAAGATTTCCTTCCATGGGCACATAGATTCTATTTTGTTGTCACAACAACCCAAGGGTGTCTAAGGAATATCCTGAGAAGCGACCTTCCAAAGGTCTTCCTGACTCTATTTCTGCCTTAACCTCTTGAAACGAAGTGTCAAAAGTGAGAGCTTCCCTGATTCTTTTCTCCAAATCAGTGCTAAAGAATACTGCTGATAAAACATGTCTGCGCCTGCTCAAAGCATCTGCCACCACATTCATCTTCCCTTGGATGTACTTAACCTCAAAATCATATTCACATAGGAATTCCATCCACCTGCATTGTCTGGCATTTAGGTTAGGTTGAGAGAAGATGTACTGAAGGCTCCGATGATCTGTTTGGAGTTCAAACTTGTGACCCAACAGAAAGTGTCTCCACTTTGCTAAGGCATGAACTACTGCTGCAAGTTCTAGGTCATGGGTGGGGTAGTTAAGCTCATGATCTTTAAGCTTCCTTGACTCATAAGCCACAACTTGTCCTTCTTGCATAAGAACCACCCCAATCGCTTCTAGTGAAGCATCTGTGCAAACTATGAAGTTTCCTGATGGTTCAGGAACCACCAAGATTGGAGCACTAGTTAATCTTTCCTTCAAACATTGGAAAGCGACCTCACATTTTTCTGACCAAACAAACTTTTTGCCTTTCCTTTGCAAGGAAGTAATGGGATGTGCTATCCGAGAGAAATCTCTGACAAATCTTCTGTAATACCTAGCTAGTCCCATAAAGCTGCGAACTTCAAGGACATTAGTTGGAGTTGGCCACTCCACTATGGCTTGAATTTTGGCTGGATCAACAGCGATGCCATTCCATGATATGACATCTCCTAGATACTTAACTTCAGTTTGAAAGAACTCACACTTTTCTGCATTGGCATAAAGTTGATTTTCCCTAAGGCACTGCAATACTTGGCGAAGATGAACCTCATGTTCTTCAAGATTTTTAGAGAACACTAAGATATCATCTAAGAATATTATCACAAATTTATCCAAGTAGGTTCTAAAAACTCCATTCATTAGGCTCATGAATACAGAAGGAGTGTTCGTCAACCCGAATGGTACCATAGTGAACTCATAGTGACCATACTTAGTACAGAAAGCTGTTCGATGAATATCAGGCTCCTGAATTCTAAGTTGATGGTATCCTAACTTGAGATCAATCTTTGAAAATATTTTTGCCCCTTTCATTTGATCAAATAGATCATCAATGCGGGGTAAGGGATATCGATTCTTGATTGTGACTTTATTAAGTTGATGATAGTCGATGCACAATCGAAGAGAGCTATCTTTCTTCTTCACAAATATTACTAGTGCACCCCATGGTGACACACTAGGCCTGATAAATCCTTTTTCCAAAAGGCCTTCCAACTGAAGCTTGAGTTCTTCAAGTTCTTGTGTGGTCATACGGTATGGAGCTTTGGAGATTGGTTCTGCTCTTGGAACCAACTCAATTCGAAAGTCTATGTCCCTTTTGGGTGGCATTCCAAGAATTTCTTTGGGGTAAACATCCAAGTACTCTTGTAATAGGGGATGATCTAGTGATACCTCCCCACTTTCTCCTTGGTCCAAGTCCTCTACCGATATTGCAAATAATTGGCATCCTTTGCGCATGCACCTCTTGAGCTGCATTGCGGAAATCATGCGGAGAGAGACGGGTCGTTGCACCCCATCAATCTTCTTAGGTTCTCCTAAGTCATCTGAACATTGAATGCTTTTGTTTCTACAATCCAAAGTAGCTTTGTGAGCATCCAACCAATCCATACCCAAAACTATTCCATACGAACCTAGAGGAATAACTCGAAGGTCTACTGAGGTAGAAAAAGGTCCAAGTTCTAACTTGCAACTATGGACACAAGAGTCAGAGGTTATTCTTGTCCCCGAGGCTAGCTCAACCTGCCACCTATCTCCCTACCTTACTGCCTTCAACCCACATTGCTCTACTAAAGAAGGTGAAATGAAAGAATATGTTGCTCCTGAATCAAATAGTATGGTGGTAGAGATACCCCTTAACAAACCTGAGGTTTCGATGACTGTTCCCTAATGATTGGCTTGTGCATGGTCTAAGGTGGCAAATACTCAGTGAGTTCTTCCTGTATTGCCTACTGTTGGTTCTAAAGAGGCTTGTTTATAACTAGCTGCTGGGGTAGACTTCTGAGGGCAATTAACTGCAATGTGACCATGTTGGCCACAAGAGTAACATCCATTATTCTTGACAAAATTCCTTCCTACAGAAGGTGCGCTAGACTGCTGATAGCTACACCAACTAGAATTCTGAGGCATACTCTGAGCTGGCTGAGGGTTCAGGTATCGCTTTGCATGCTACCAATTGCGAGGATGGTTGGATTGAGAACCCCCACTTTTATTATTGTTTCCATTGTAATTGTTTTTGTTGCTGTTGTTGAAAAACTTCCTTTTTTGGTGGTTCTGACTTGCTTTAGGAGGATAGTTTTTAGGTCCAGGTGCACCTTGAGATTGATTTCCTTTGAAACCTGACCTGGCTTGGAAGGCATTACCCCCTTGGCCACCTGTCCAACCTCCCAACCCCAAGGCTATATTTTGTTCCTCAAGGCGAGCTTTGATGACTGCATCATTAACTGTCTGAGGTTCAAACATTCATACACTACCGGCCAAGCGACCGTTGAGTCCTGTAAGAAAGTGTTGAGTCAACATGGGTTCATCATCCTTATATCCTGAGTATGGCTTGAGTTCCAAGAACTTCCTCTCATAGTCATCAACTAACATAGTTAGCTACCTTAGGTTGTGAAACTCTTCGGCTCTTTCCCGTCTCCAGTGATCAGATAGAAATTTGGCTCGAAAGAGTTCTAGGAATAGTTCCCATGAAAGAGTGGTAATATCTATGTGAAGTTTCTCTCTCTTTGTTTCCCACCAAGTGGATGCAAAGTCTCTAAGGTGAATGACTGCAAACCGAGCCTTAGTATTGCTGCTATAAGGATGCATGGAGAAAAGTCTTTCTAGTTCTAGCAACCAAGTCTGTGCGGTAGATCCACCTTGAGTTCCCTTAAATGGGTTAGTCTTAGTCCTAAGGAGATCTCACATGTGAGAAGCACGCAAAGCATCTTCTTCCATTGCCTGATCTCTCCTCCTAGGCCTCCTTTCCCTTTCCTCATGGTGAGTGTTAGACTCCCCACGGTGTCCTCTATCTTGCCCTGCATCTAACCTTTGTAGTATCTGTTGTAGGAGCTCTTGTAATTGAACCCCCTGAGAACCTCTGGATTGGTTATTTGATTGATCCCTCTTCCCTCATATTGTTCTTCTTCTTGAGAAATTTCATGTTGAGATCTAGGAGGGGTGTTTTGGGCACCTCCCCTTCTACCACGGGTTACAGGAGGCATCCTAGACAAGTAAGGAGAAGGATAAGTTTAAGGGTCCTAGTTTGATTTTAGTCTTAAGTTTTCCTAAGATAAATAACAAGTTTAAGGAGCATGGGCCAAATCCCCTGGGCCCCAGTGTAGCAACTTAGTGCTCTGATACCAAAGATGTCATGCCCCGCAAGGGAACCGGGGAAGAGAACAAAGATTCTCTTTGTTAAAGAAAAAAAAACCTAAGTAATAATTTATGAAAATTTTTGAATAAAAGAATTATGTGAACCAAACTTAAACTTAGATTCCTCCCAAGGTTCCCTTTTCATTTAAATGCATGATTCATTCAAATCCATTAAGTAAACTAACAACAAGATTTATTTCTCAAAGCAAACTGCATCATATCTTTAAGAAATACAATATATTTTCATTTCAACTTTCCATTTAAAAATCATCTATATTCCTAAGTATCCTTTATCCAACTCATTTGATACATTACAAATATACTACATTTGATTTTTCAATAGCTTCACTGAAACAACAATAATGAAAGCATGTTACAAAATTTGGAATGTTACAAAATCCTTTTCTTTTCCAACATACATCTTAAACATAAAGTTCACATCTCCCTTTCCCTTTTTCCTAAATCTACCCATTCCAGATACATCATTTTAAATTACATCAATGATTACATTACATTCATCTCTGCTTAGGAGGTAACAATAACTTTACATCATGAAAGATAATTACAAAGCCATTATTCTTCAAAAATTGGTACATAAGCAAGCATGAATCTTCAAACACTACATCCGCAAAAGATACCTCGATAAAATATTTACCACCCAACCATGTGGATACCCAAAGGCACACTCCCCCATGCTAGGAGATAAACACCAAGGTCCACAAAGAAGGAATAGCTAGGCCAAACCTAGGGTCGAGTTACCTTTGCCAAATAACAAATGAAAAGAAGGTCAAAGTATAAATCTTTCCCCAAATAGGTTCTAAGGCTTGGTAGAAACTCTAAGCAACAACCTAAGTGAGTGTCATCGCATAGCCCTCACTCCTTGAGTTGTCCTGGTACTAGCCACTTCGACCTCGGCCCCCAAGTAGGCACATGCGGGATCGAATGCCTTTTGTACTAACAAGTGTCATTCGATCGTACCTACGCATAGGTACCTTCTCCCACTCCCATCCATAGCCTTTACTAGCGCTAATGGCATGGGCGAGGCACATTTAATCTTTTTAATGTTTGAACCCATTCCCATAAGTTTGTTTAAGTTTTCACTTGTTAAATAACTCTTCAGTCGGTTATCCTGGTTCTAGCCACTTAGGGCCCCAGCCCCGCACTGAGAGCCACTCACTAGGTGTCGTTAGGTTTTCTACCCTTAACCCACATATCACAATCACATCATCCATGTAGTAAACACACATTATAAACACATTGGGAACTGCTACAAGGAATAGAAAATAATAAGATAGATTATGAACATTTAGGGAAATTAGGAACGTTTAAGGATGTTTAGAATGTCCTAATCCTTTTAGACAACTCTAAACCCTACACTGTTTCCTACACACATCCTGACCCTATTAAGGCATCTAAATGTACTGGATGTAGCCTCCACTAAACATGTTTAAGGTTTACATAAAAAGTCCATATGCTAAAGTTAATGTCCCATCAATTTCAACCTAAGTCTGAAATTTGACTAAGTCTGATTTTTATTAAAATCTAAAATTTTAGAAGTTACAACTTAACTCCTAGGAAATTGAAACCTTTTCCAATCAATCGGAAGGGTACCTAATCCCTTTATACAAGTATAACTTAAAGTATAAGTTTACGATACTTTAATTCCAGTATAACTTAAAGTATAAGTTAAAGTATTGTATGAATTAAAGTATCGTAAACTTATACTTTAATGTTATACTTGTATAAAGCGATTATTATTAAAATCCATGTTTAACATTTATTAAAAACTTAATAAACAAACATAATTTTCATTTACATATCACAAATTTATAAACTAAACTATACTATGAGATTCCTATTAAATAATAACTAAATTTCAATACTCTAAATTTAATATTCACTAAAATCTAAAAGCATTTCAAAACAAACTACCACAAAATAAAAATAAATTTAAAGTCATTTTTGGGGGGGACCCCTGCGGGCCCCGCACCCCACTGACTCGCACCCTGCGCATTTCCCCAGCCCATGGGCCGTAGCAGCGTACTACTACTGCAGTACCTGCTGCCGTAGCAGTCAAGTACTGCCATAGCAGTGCCTGCCATTGCTATGGTTGGGAACCGTGAGGGGAGTGGGGAAGGTGGTGGCCCCCACTTCCCAAACCCTTTCATTTTTTTTTTTTTGGTTTTATATTAATTTTTATTTTTTTTACATATCATTTTTTTTTTTTAAACATAACTTTATTCAAGCATCTATAATTATTTATGCATAACTTTATAACTATATAGTTTTGTTTTTATTTATATATATATATATTTTAAAAGAAGAGAACTCAAATAACTTTATTGAAGGGCACATAATTTTGACAGATAATAGATATATATATTATTTATTTGACAGAAAATTAAATATAAAATACTACCCGTATTCCTTACTGATAAATAAACTAAATACAAATAATCTAATCCCAGATTCATCCTATGCTTAAATGAGCGGTTGCCATTGATTATAGCAATTTATATGTTTGTGTAAATAGCTACTAGGATATAGAAATTAATGATAGAGTACAATAATGTATTTACCCCTAATAGATTACAATAACATATAAACGGCTCACAGAATATAATAATGTATAAACGTTTAGCACATATGGATACAAATAAACACACAGAAGCATTCAAACAGAACAAAACATTCATAATATAAAAGAGAATAATCTCTTAGTATGGATTCCAACCTGGATTCCTACGGAGACCTTTTGATGAAGGAAGATCAAATCCTCTCCAACGTTTCCAGCACTCCTTTGGATCCCTTTTCTTGCAATCTTCCAGCCTCTACCCGTAACAATCCAAATGCCAAACTCACAAAATAAGGGACTTCTCTCCTTAAAACAAATATATAAATTTTCTACAATAATAATACTAATCCTCTTCTCGAAATCAACTCTTCTCCCAACTCCCATACACAGGAAAGCCTTTCCTGTAAATATAATGGAGGAGGTGGTTGCACAGGTAATCAAACCGATGCAACCATCTCAACTATCCATTCGTTAAAAGTTAATGGGATGGTTTGCAAAATCTTTCCCGTAAAGGTAAATAAATTTTAAATAAGACTATAATCTATGTTCCCTAAATTTAAGGGAGTTAAAATAAATAATATAATCTCAAAATTAATTTACTAACTTATTTAACTATGGTAATAGAATTTACCAATCATATTTACCACTTATAAAAATAACATAAGAATAGCTTCCTTCACACAAATAATTAATTTATTATATAATAATATATATTAATATATGTATACATAGGCATATGTGTGCACCAATATGCTTATGGTACATATACCATAAATAAGACACGTTATTATTAATATTAAATATTAAAATAACATTATTATAAAATATATTATTTATCCATACACTAATCCACATTCTAAAATATATATCAGGTAGCTACTAACATAAGTTAGATTTTTCCACTATTTATTTAAAATATTTTATTATTACTATTGTCATAGTCACTTTGTTATTATGAGCATTATAAAATAATACCATAAAATTATTCATTATTGTAGGTATTAAAATCACATGATTTAAATCACATACCGACTCGTTCGTAATGAGATATGCTAGTATAATAGTAGCTACTACAAAAGATAAATTGCTAAATCCTACCTTCAATGAACAATAATTAACGTCCATAATCTACTAATAAAATTGAACGTACTATAAAGACAACTAGAACTACTATACTCAAAACTTCATTCTCAATGAATACAAAAGACAAGAAACTAACTACAAGATCCACAAAACCAATAAACTAAGAGATCACCTAATACATTCACACAAGGGACTGACTCGGCACTTCCCACCTAAGGATAAAAGGATCAAAGGTGAAGTTCCTTCCTGTGGAACCTGGTGATATCTCCGTACAACAACAATGATCAAGGATTTTGAGGGATTGCTCAGACCTGTGAAGCCAGGTGGAGATGATACCCAATACCTGCAATCTTGCATCACCAAGAAGAGATACATATACATACATATGGATATACAAATCAGATATATGCAAGCAAATGACCAGGATCGATACATCATGTGGACCTCAATTAAGTGAGTAACTACGACTTCGTCCAGAGTCATGAAAACACATCAGACACATATCCATGAAACATAAAACATCATGATAATGGTTAGATTCAAATCATTGGGTTAGATCCATAAAACATATAAAAAATCTCATAAACATATAAATGATAACCATAAATGAGCATATCCATCATATCATCATTCACAAAACATAAATGTAAATGTATAGTCCTGACCATCATAATAAAATGTCCAAATCAGCAAAGTCTAAGTATCACCATAGGAGAGGTATTACATCCTCCCCCCCTAGAGTTAGGCTTACTCCTGGAAGCCTACAAATAAATATGGATAGGCATCTCTAAGCCTAGTAGCATCTTCCCATGTGGCAGAAGAATCATCATTGGGGTCCCATTGGACCCTTTCCTGCTCTATGTTTTGACCCCTGAGGGTCAGTGTCCACTGCTCCAAAATGCATACCATCTCTAAAGCCAGCTGCCCGTCCGCTACCTGTAATGCATTCCAATCCAACACATGAGTCACATCAGGAATATACTTCCTAAGAACTGAAACATGAAATACATCATGAATACAAGCAAGGCTAGGTGACAAGGCAAGCCGATAAGCTACTAGTCCTATCCTCTCCAAGACCTCAAAAGGGCCAACAAATCAAGGTGCCAACTTGGAGCCTTTTCTGTAACGGGTTGGACTCTTTCGTGGACGCACCCTCAAAAAGACTCTATCACCAAGAGAGAAGTGTACATCGGTCCTGTGAGCATCGGCATACTTCTTCTGCCTGTCCTGAGCTGGCAAAATATGCTCTCTGATATGCTTGACTTGTTGTTCCATATCCTGTAACATCTCAGGGCCTAGAAGGACCCTATCCTCCAATCGGTCCCAACTTAAGGGAGTGCGGCATGGATGGCCATACAAAGCCTGAAAAGGGGACATACCTATGGAACTGTGATAGCCATTATTATAAGCAAACTCCACCAAATATAGATACTCTTCCCAGTGGGTTTGTCTGTCCATAACATACATCTTGAGCATGTCCTCAAGAACCTAGTTGACTCGCTCCGTCTGCCCATCTGTCTCAAGATGATAGGCTGAACTAAAGTTGAGCTGAGTCCCTAAAGTATGCTAAAGCGAAGTCCAAAGAGCCGATGTGAATACTGGATCCCGATCAGATATGATTTTCCTAGGAATACCATGGAGTCTCACAATGTCCTTCATGAATACTCTGGCTACAGAAGTTGTTGAGTAGGAGGACTGTATGGGAGAAAAATGGGCTACCTTGGTGAGTCTATCAACTGTTACCATGATAGCATCATGTCTCCTGGGAGTAATTGGAAGTCCCACAATAAAATCCATGTAAATAATGTCCCATTTCCATTCTGGCACTAGGTGAGGTTGCAAAAGGCCAGCAGGATGTTGATGCTCTGCTTTCACTCTCTGACATTCCAAACATCTAGCCACGTAGTCTGCAATATCTCTCTTCATTCCTAACCAATAGTACAACTGACATAGGTTAGCATACATTTTCTTCACCTCGAGATGTGCCGAATAGGGAGCCTTTGAAATTTCAACTTGGACAACCATGGTCAAGTCATGGTCAAATCTAGTCAAACTTGGTCTCCAAGACCTTCAAACAATGCATAACGCATTTTTGAACGTGTACAACCAATCCTCAAATCAAAGAACATGCTTCTAAACCATTCAACACTGACTTTTCTTGTCATATTTTAATTTTAATCCTGAAGGGGGCATGGTATTGCACATCATTCAAGTTTGTAAATCAATCAAATCTTTCTTTTAGTGATCAAGACAACAACCACGTCTAGTTGTTGATTCATTAAAAGACCTCATCGCTTGGGGTACATCGCTTGGGGCATATCAGATTCATCGAGATCCATATCAATCTGGTATTCTCTTAATCTTGTAAACTGTATGAGCTTTTTGTAACCATTGATTCATTAGTGTTATTTCCTTGGTTCTTTGTAACTGAAGGGTTCATATGTGATACTGTTTCGATTCCTTTGGACAATTAGGTCTGGAATCAGGTCACTCGCTTCTTCATAATCATAAGGTTCAGAATTAGGCATTTTGATACTTTTTTGTAATCACTGGTTCATTGTTGCTATAGTTAACATCATCTTTGTTCAATCAGGACCTAACATCTTCAAATCTTTCAATTGGTTTATGTCTTGGAATCGGTTCATCTTTCAAATCAGTTTCAAAAACAAATTAATCTTTGAACCACTACGCTTCGCACAGTGATTCAAAGAGGGGCAATATGTAATACCCCAAAAATGGGCTATAGGTTCATTAACCTCTCACACCAACAAATAGAATGAAATCGACATCAAAGTCCTAACCTAAGGCACATCTGCACATCAACTTATCAAAAATTGATTATCCTAATTCTGCATCGGGGAATATTCCTTGAATATTCCTATTATCATAATTATCCTAATTTAATATTATTTGGCGATAAATCCTATTTATCCTAAAATTTGATTAATTAAATATTCTAAATATTTAATTAATTAAGTTTAATTCTGCCACTTAATTATTTAATTAGATTTAATTACATTTATTCCTAAATTGTATTATTTAATTTTGATAATAAATCAAAAATCTTATGACTAATTGATTAAATTCTTATTTAATTAATGTCAATTGTCAATATTTAATGATATAGTTTTTGAATAAAAGTTTGATTAAATAATTGATTAACCCATAAATTAGTTGTTTTAATTCAAAAATCAGTTAAGTTGAAGATAAATCATTTTATTTATTTAATTAATTCATAATTATCTATGCACATTCAAAGAGCAGTTAAACTTTAAATCAGAAAATCAATTCAAGTTGTTATCTTTTTGAAACTCAACATCTATTTTGAGTTGAAAGCTGATCTAAACTTCTGATTTAAGTTAAAAAGTTGTTTTGCATGATTTTGTGAGTTAATTAATTCTGATTTCTTGTTAACTCAAAAATCAATTTGAGTTTATCAAGAGTGATTTATGGCTTTTCTCAATGCATCCTCAAAGCCATGGATTTCTATAAAAACAAAGCTTAGCTCTTCATAATCACATCTCTCGAATTTGCACAATTACTCTGGAGAAATTGCACATGAAGAATCAAGCTTCTGCGACAGGCGACTTTGTGAAATCAATTCATAGTTTTTCATAGCTTTGCATAGTTTTTCATATCAATTCATATCATTGTTTAGAATAATCTGCATATCATTTCAATTCCCTTCTAGCTTAGATTCATACAGTTTTTCATCCTAATTGCACAAAAAATACAAAAATATAGATTAATCTGCATTCATTCTACATTCATCTTTTTGCATTCAAATCTTTCGTTTAGGTGTTGCATCATCACTAATCTCGATCTGATCGGAGAATACCATACTCGCACCTACTAGAAGGCAATAAATCGCCTGGTTAACTTAGTTTCATTTATATTGCAGATTTCAATTTTGCTAACCTCTAATGTTTTACTGAAGTGTTGTGTCCACAGCTAGGTACAATTTTCACACATACAAAGGTAATTACTTTAGCTTGCAGAAAAAAAAGATTTTACTATGAAAGTAATGTACTAATTTATTACCCCAGAAAATAAAGTTTCAAACAAGTATGTTTCCTGGTTGTAAACATGTTTGTAGAAATAAAGTAAAAACACACACACACACACACACACACACACACACACACACACACACACACACACACATATATATATATATATATATATATATATATATATATATATATATATATATATATATATATATATATATATATAGTTCTAATCCATTAAACAATATATATGTTCTTAAATTAAAAAAGAGGGTTTATTAGATAGCTGGTAAAGTATTATTTTATGAATGAGGAATATATATATATATATATAAATTAGTAAATATTATTTTAATAAAAAAAAGAAATAAAAAAATATTTTAAAAAAAATTAAAAAAGAAAAAGAAAAAGAGGGGTCTTTGGGCATGCTATGGTTGTTATCACAGTCCACGACCTAAGTTGTGGCTGTGGCAACCCCACAGCCCACAATTGTGGACTATGGGATATCATAGTCACGACCAAGGTTGTGGCTGTGGTATCACCATGACACGGTGGGGAGAGGGGCGGGGTCGAGCCTTGGCGCCCCCAAAAAGCCCTTCTAACAATTTTTTTAATATTTATTTCATAGTTTAAAATAAAAGAAAGAATGTGTTGCTACATGTTAAAAAAAAGACAAATAAGGATTCAAATACCAAGTTGGGTATTGAGCAAAAGAATCTGGATTACCTTCTTTAAAGAAGAAATGGGCAACTGATCTTGACTGACCGAGGTTTTAAAAAAAATATGAATATATGTAATAATACACTTATAAACATATATACAACACATATATATGATTATAAACATATTATTCATATGGATCTTGACGTATCCATCAATGGATTCCTCCAACTACCTGCAACAAAGAAAACAAAGAATATGATAAAAAATAAATAAAAAACCCATGTAGGGTTTGGGAGAGATTTGTTTTGGAAGGAAAATGGGGGTTGGGGAAAAGTTTTTGGGTATTGACACTTCTACCCTAACCCTAATTTCAAAATTAGGGTTAGGGAAAAAGAGTCAAACCCAAATTTGACCTTTTTCTTTTTTTTTCAATTCCCTCCCAGAATTGTTTTAAGTATGTAACTTAATTTCATCTTTGTTTTCTCCATTATTTATTATTATTATTATTATTTTTACCTTTTTGGTGGGAAATGGATTTTCAAGTATTCCATTAAGTTTATGGTCTAAAATTTATTATTTTCTCTATTGAGTGTATTTAATTTTGAGTGGAGATTAATATTTCTTTTTCTTTTTCCTTGTAGTATTTTGTTAATTCTATTAAGTAAGGAAATTTAATTTTATGGGGAAATTTATCTAGTAATTAAAGTATTACTTGGTGCTAGGGGCTTAGTTCATTAAAGTAAATCTTTATCTTTAAAAGAAGACCATTCGTAGAGAGATGATCTTATCTTTAGAAAATGGATTATTAATATAAAGGTTAATATGAATTTTAGATTTAATTTTTAGCCAATGTAATAAATGACACTTTGTGGTTAAAAAAAAATACTTAAAAGGTGAAGTAAGCGATTTGTCTATTAATTAATTCTTTATTATCTCTTTAATATTAGAAAGTTCGAATTAAAATGATATTACTTTTTCCTTTTAATTAAGTTTATAGTCCCATAGTGGATATATATTTAAACATGTAGAATAACTAATTGCAACTTGGTTATAGACTTAGGTTTAGAAAGGGAGGTGCTAAATGTAATTTTCTAACAAAGCCCTTATTTTGGCATAATCTTTTAATCATTTAGACTAGGGTTGACTAAGTTAGCTAACCCTAGGTTCATGTTCACTCTCTTATCGTACGAGGGATGTTGGCGGGTTTCAAGATCCTCTTGCCATGATACCCCTCTAATGATCATTTGATATCTAACCCTGATAGAATTATTTATCGTGCAGTCAACCTTCCTTCATTAAGTAATTATTTTAACTTTAATTATTTATTATTCCAACCTTAAAAAAAAAATAGTGTGTTTTTCCCTGTAGAAATATGGGCATGACACCTCTTACTCTATAATTAAACATAGTAGAGATAATGTGGCATCATGCACTATGTTCTAAGTCTTAAAGTTTTTAAGTGTGGATCATATGATTAAATTTCCTCCATAATTGATACACCATAAATTTTCCAATATTACTAAAATTTACAATGATTAAATAGAACCAATAATTTCTATAAAAAAACTTACCCACATTCTCAAGATTTGAAAACCTAGATTGCATCCAAATTGGTACCATATTATTGTTATTCCAAAATCTATCTATCTATCAATTTATATATCTATCTACATATGCTCACATTTTCCTAACTTACAAACATGGTTTACAATCAAATATAACTACATTATCTGTACCATACAATATACACTCACATTCTTCAAACTCACTTTAACATGGTTTAGAATCAAATCTAACCACACATTTGTTACCATACAATATGTGCTTATATTCTTCAAACTTACAAACATGATTTACAATGAAAATTGATTGCACAAAGGGTTCAATATGAGAGCTTGATGATTCCATTTACTATTCCAAACATATTTTTAAATCTCTTTTAGCTATAGATTACACACTTTAAGAAAGATGGGGGAAGAAATAAAAAAATGCTTTTTTCCATAAGAATTGTTTACTTAGTCATTAAATGAAGAAGATTTGACATGAAGGAAAAGGTCATAACTTCCTTTTCAATTTAATATATTATGTTTATTCCGAAATGTTATATAAATGAATTTAATATTAATATTATATTGTAAAAAATCCTATTGTTATTGAATTATGAATATATTTATCATATTATTGTATACATACCATACATTTCTCTCTATATCTAGGTAGGGTCTCTTTATCTCCCTCCATATCTCTCATTCATAGATGCACACAACCCCCCGACCATATCTCTCACTCATATATGCACACAATCCCTCCCCCCTCTCTATTCCCTTATTCATCTCTTTATCTCCATCTCACTCTTTCCTCCTTTGTCTCTATCTACCTCTCCCTCCCTTCTCTATCAATACCTTTTCCAACATTACATTGTGCTGAACCCATGATAGATAACTCTTTCTTTTACGGTGTTAGATCTTGCATATATTAGATTTCTTTTATGTGTTTGCATCTCATATAAAATAAAAATACAAAAACATTCATTTGTTCTTGCTTTGTGTTTTCTTAGTTTAGTTCATTTGCATTGCATTAGTATATGAGCTTTACTACCTCTAGTCCTACCTATAATATTTCGGTTAGACGAAGTCGTAGACTTATGGGTTCCTTTGATCCCAAGTCTTCTTCTCCTTTTCTTAGGATTCCGGATGACAATTTGATTCTTCATGATTCAAACCCTACCATGGAGAAAAACTCTTCTCACTCATCTCATGATGAGGATGATACTTTAAGAGTTCCTCCTGAACAAGTCCAAAAACTTTCAACTGAACTTGATAAAATGGGTAATTGGCTTATTCAAGAAAACCATAATCAAGATTCTATTCAAGCTATAGAGGCTCTTAAGAAAGTTCTTCATGATAATGATCAAGGTGTTAATCTCCTCCGTGGTATCACTCACCTTGTGCATCCAAATGTTAAACCTTTAGTTCAAGAAGCTCAAGATTTAGGATTGATTCCTCCTGTTACTAGTGTGGAACCTTCTTCCGTTCCCTTACCTAGTATTCCTACTTATACCCCTCGTTTGGTGACTACAACAATTCCCTCTATTACTACAAGTGTTCCTCCTGTATCTCTTCCTACATCACAACCTTCTTACCATAATGTTCCTTTTACTTATTCTAATCCTCTTCCAACTGTGGTTCCAAGTGTTCCTCCAATTGTGTCTTCCATTCCTGTTGCTTCATATACTTTACCTAGTGTTTCTAATGTTGCTATGCCTCCTATTTCCTCTAATGATTCAACAATTATCAATTTGGCTCAAACTGTGTCATCTTTACAACAACAACTTGCGTCCTTAACTCAAAACAAGTTTAGCATTCCTACATGTGACATGGGCAGTCCTTTATCCTTAGACATCATTCATACTCTTGTTCCTCAGCAAGCCAATATGCCTCATCTTGAGAATTATAATGGTAAGGGAGACCCTGTTACTCATGTTAAAATATTTCAAATCCTTTTTAGTGATTATGCTCATGACCATAGGATTTTAGCCAAGTTGTTTGCTAGAACTTTTCATGACAAGGCCTTACAATGGTATTGTTCCTTGCCTCCTTATTCTATTGACTCTTTTCCAAAACATGCCAATACTTTTATTCAACAATTTCAAAATAACATTGGCTTGCAAGTGTCTTTAACTGATTTGATGCATTATAAACAAAACACTAAGGAAAAATTGACTGAATTCATTGGTAGATTTAAGCATTTGCATGCTCAAATTTCTTATCATTTTCCTGATATGGATATTCAACATATGTTTATTTCAAATTTACTAAGGGATATTAGAGATAAGATTATGCTTACTTAATTTACCTCTTTTCAACAACTTTGTGTAGCGCTTCATCATTATCAATTACAAGTGAGTCAATTTGAGAGCAACACTTCAATGGCTCCTATTCCAGTTGATAAGAGTGATGTTGCTCCTAATCCAAACAAATTTCAAAAACTCAACAACTATGTCAAGATAAATAAACAAGTGAATACAGTTGTTGATCAAGTTGTCGTTGCATCTCACAATGCCACTTCTGCATCCACTTCTTTTTTTTTGAATCATACATTTACTCCTCTCTCTAAATATTTACTTTCTATTATGAATAGGTTGTTAACTGCTAATATGATTATTTTACCTCCTATTCGACCTCTTTTACCTACTATGATAGCGTACAAATCCTTTGATCCTAAAGCCTTTTGTCAATATCATCATCAGAATGGTCATGATATTGAGAAACTTTATTATTTAAAGCATAAGGTTCAAGACTTAATCGATTCTAATGCCTTATCTATTGATAATTTTGATGGTAGTGGGAACAAGTCTGTCTCTCCTCCTAATCAAAACCTTCAAATCTATACGAATCCTTTACCTACACATGATACTAATACCATTGCTCAACCATCTTCTATGGATATTGTTTATGATTCAAAGATGGATGATCTTAATCACATTGTTAACCATGTGGAGCATGTTGTATTGTCTCAATCTATGTCTCCATGTCAACCTAAACCAAAACTGCAACCTAAACTAAAATCTCAACCCAAACCTCGAAAACAACCTAGGAATAAAAGACCTCGGGAATTCTTGATTACCTTTGTTGATTCTGAGACTATTAAAGCTCCTATTGGTCCCATTTACATTTATGCTAGGATTTCTCTGATACCTATGCATGGTTGTCTTGTTGATCCTACATCCTTAGTCAATGTTATCACTAAAGAAAATATTTTTATGAAAAAATTGCAACATGATTCTTATGATACATCTGATGTATGGATACAAACTTGTAATGGTTTTCTTTATCCATCATTTGGTTCTATTAACTTGCTGGTTGAACTTGGTGGTAAAATTGTGAACACTACCTTTGTTCTTGTTCCTACTTTTGATCAATTTTAAGTTAAGCTTGGTTTGCCTTGGTTGAATGACATGCATGTTGTTGCTTCTCCTATCCATAAGTGTCTTAAATTTTTTCATGATGAAGAAGTGAAGACGGTTAATCATAGTTTATATCAACCTTCTAGGCCCAGGGATTGTGCTACACTTGACTTCTTTTGGCCTTCAATACCTAATTCATGTCCTTCTCGACTTGATAATCTTTTTCACTCATCTCAAGCCTATAAGCATCGCAAGATTCTTGAGTTAAGCATGCCACTAATGGATCTCAATCATGGCCTTTTGCCTACACCTTCCATACCTCCTTTATCTATGGCTTCTAGTTCTGTTAATCAAGCTCCTAATGTTGCTTGTCAGTCTGCTGAGAATCCTACTAATCCTCCTATAGAACCTATGAAGGATCCGATAGTTGTTCCTCCTAGTTCTCAACATATTTCAAACAAGACAAAATGTAATCGATCTACTAATGAACGTCGTAAGAAGCGTCGTGCTCAAGCTAAAGCCCATACTTCTGTTATTTAAATTTCTCTACCTTCTTTTAATCAATCTATGCATGAGGTGTTAGAAGAAGTTATTATTAATAATGATGTTAAGATGCAAGATTATGATGATTCCATTAGTATCTTAGATCCTATTTTGATTAATCTGGATGAAGAAGCTACTCTTGATGATACTAATGATGTTAATGATGAATATGAGACTAGTTGACATTGACATTGACATTGATTTACCTAATATGCTTTCATCACAATTGACACTTACACCTAGTATCGAACATTATGATTCTCAAGAGGATCCTTGTTTGGAACTGGCTATAATTCCTACGGTGTTGGATATAGTCCCTCTTGTGAGTTACCCACCTTCCCTAAATGATATAGAACAAGATGAGGAGAGTAGGCAATGCGGTTGATTGGCTAGTCCTTCATGGTAGCTTTTTTGTGTGTTTGTTTGTTGTATTGTGATTCTCCCATAATGTGTTTGCTAAATTTTGTTAGATTCTTTTATATGACCCTTGTTACTTTGTTGGTGCAAGATGATAAAGGAATATAATTTATTGTACTATTCCTCTATATGTATCTTTACTCTTCTATATGTTGTTTCATGTTATGTTGTACTTGTGCTATTGTTCATAAATGTTTCCTTGTGTAATCTGCTTGGATTTGAGATGTGGTAGCACTAATTCTTTTTGGTCTCCATGTCATGGCCCGAAAATATTCTTCTTTGTATCTCTTATGTGATCTTTCCTCCATTGTGATTGTAGTTCTACTTTCTTTGGGGAATGATGTCAA
Organism: Chamaecyparis obtusa; assembly: GCA_027943335.1. Lineage (NCBI taxonomy): Eukaryota > Viridiplantae > Streptophyta > Pinopsida > Cupressales > Cupressaceae > Chamaecyparis > Chamaecyparis obtusa. The sequence continues at coordinate 561,641 of BSBK01003939.1, read as the reverse complement.
TTCATTTGCAATAATATCATATCATATATATATATATATATATATATATATATATATATATATATATATATATATTATGATCATACTTGTATGCACCCTAAAATGGTCACCTAGATTTTGGGCCCCATTTTTGCAATTTATCAAATCCCTGAATCAATATTTTCAAAAATCAACATTTTTCAAATATATCAATTTCCTTGATCAAATCATAATCAATTCAATATTTCCTAAGGTTTGAGCCTTATTTAATTTTAAAAAAAAAAATTAAAAAAAATCTTATTTAATTAAGAGAACATGCTCCCTTTTAATTAATTAAAAATCTCTTTTAATTAAATAATAAAATCACTTTATCCTAAGCCTTTATTTAATTAAAACGAATTTCCTCCCTTTTTATTTAAATAAAAAATCTTCACTTTTCTTCTTATCCTTGTTGCACAAATAAAGTATTTAATTCTTATTTATAAAGAAAAATAAAATAAAAAATAAAAGAAAAGTACTTTTTGTCTCACATGGACATAAATTAAATGCTCAACATAAAGTAAATGCTTCTAATTTTCTTATTGGAGGATATTTGTGCACAAGGATCAAGCTTTTTTTTTTCTCTATCGTTGATTAAGTCTTTTGTCTCTTAATCTCCATGGTCCATTATTTTTCACTTCCTATAAAAGAAGAGCTCTCTTCCTCATTTGCACACACAATACATACTTGAATTATTATGCTACAGGTTTTCTAAGTCATTGAAGCTTTTGGAGATATTCTTGCATCAAGTTTTGAAGATTTGGAGCATCATTGACATTCATCTTGCATCTATATCACATCCTAGCTTGCATCATAGTTGCATTATCATGGTATCATTTCTTTTCATATTTTAGATTAATCTCACATAGTTTAATTAGAGGGTTTGTAACTCTTTCATTTCTATTTTCATAGCTTAATTGCATTTTCATTCTCATAAGATTAATTTTCATTCTCATATAGATTTGAATAGCATTGCATTCATTTGAAATCTCTCATTGTGTGGTTGACTAGCAAGGTCATGAGTTTATAGCTCTAGCTGAGAGCAATTTTATAAATCTTGCAACTCCATGCATAGAGAGCTATGGATCGATTTGTGAGGGCTCATTCTTGAGTTTTCTTGCATGTAAGGATTCATAAAAGTGTGACAACATTTTAGCACACATTTTTGGCACCCACCATGGGGCAACCCACTTTTTACATGCTGGTTTTGATTATTTTTGGAGTTAACCCTTGTGCAGATTTGTTTGAAGATAAAAAAACCCTAGATTTGAAAGATTTGATCATATCTCCCAAACGGCTTATTTTTCTAGTCTGAAATTTTTTTGGAAGGTTAGTGACATATCAGAGAAGCTCCAAAAAAAATTTCAAAATTTTCAAAGGTGATTTGTGTTTTTTATGATTTTTTCTTGATTTTTCATAAAAAATTGATTTTTGGCGCAAATCAGAGTATTTTTTGGAAATTTTTACATTTCTAGAAAGGTCTTGGAATTCTACAGGGGGTCCATTCACTGTGTTTTTAATTTAAAAATCATATCATAGCTCATTTGGTCAATTTATAAAAACTGGTCTATTTTGGTAAAATGGGTCTCTAGGGCACAAATGAAGAGATTTTTCTAAAATTTTTACATTTTTAGAAAGCTCTCTATTTTTTGATAGAGGTCTCTTTTTAACATTTTGGATTTAGGGTCTGAATTCATGTGGTAAAAATCAGATCTTGTTGACTAGGTCAAATGCAAAAAAAATAAAATTTTGTGATGGGTATGCACTTATTTTTCATTGTTCATTGCATGATATGAGTTATCATTTGGATTATTTGCTGGTTATCATTGCTCCTAACAATTAATTTTTAGATCTAACCCTAGGGTTTGCATAAGTTGGATATACATTGCATATCTTGTTTGCTTGTTTTCTTGTCTTATTCATTTGAAGGTGCATGATGAAGGGTGCTCCCCTTAATACCACAAGCACATAACAGAAATAGAGAAACAACAACAATAATATGCAAGAATAGAAAATTGGCTTCTTATTATCTCCACAAATGTGGAATTACAAACTTTCAGAATTACAATATGCAAAGCCACATGGGCATTCCCTTACACTATTCTGTAGGACAAAGCCTCGAATCAATACCCAGATCTACTACCCAGAACTATTCTGAACTACCTAAGACAATAATACAGCCTTCCTTATATAGGCAATTTTCCACCGCCTGGGAAGGTTCCAGAGTTTTAGCCAATAAGGCCGACCAAACTTAGAATTATTTTATTTTACATTTTATTACATCATAGTCGGCTCAAGATAACTTTTGAAACCCGAACAGAAATTTTGAAGAAAATTATTTTCTTCCATTTCAGGTGGCCCAACTTCCGAAGACCATAAGTCATCACCAGTTGACCCGATCGACTATTATAACCCCATTTCAGAAACGTCACGAAGCGCTCTACAGGCTTGACCCACACAAAGCACCCGTCACCCAAATTGTTGACCTCATCCAGGGGCCTCTAAGGCCTTCAAAACTGAGTCCAAAGTTTTTGTACCCTACTGCCAATACCGAAAATCTTCAATATCTTCAAAACTAGACCTGATCTAACCATGAAACTTTGTTGGCAGGCTGATATGACTGAGATGAACCTCCAAATGTAAAATCAAAACATTCCGAGATCGTAAGACCACTTACTAAAAATAGCAAGTCTCCATAAATAACAACTCTGCACAAGATAGCCCTTATTGAATACAAAAATAGAAATATTTTTGGGTGATGCAAGATTGCTCTTACACCCAGGATGCTCCTGCATCAGTGCATGACTTGCTTTTATGAAAAATGCTTAAAACAAATAAAAAAAGGGTGAAATCTACTAAGCGCGTTGCGTTGGACTTGAGGTATTTTGTTACAACTCTACAACATTTGGATCTTGGGATTAAAATTGAACCTCTCATGTGTTTGGCTTGAGTGTTTACATGCTTTCATAGAACACATTTCAATTGATTCTCTTAATGGGAAATGAAAGAACATAAATTTGTTTTTCCAAGTTTGTGTAAGTGAATGCTTGTGTTTAAACCTTAAGTAATTCTTGGTTTCAATATCAAATATCTCATTGAGTAATTGAGGGCATGGATTCATTCTTTGTTTACATAAGGAGTTAAATGCACCACTTTGTGGACTCACTCTATGTTTACTTGGAAAATTAAATATTCCATTGATTCAATCCTTTGTCATTTGTGAGTAGTATTGATAAGCAACTTTAGATTACTTGTGATTGATCTAGATTGCTATCTTGTGTTATTGGACTTGCTAATCTGTCGGCCCCTCATTTCCACCCCGTGGTTGCAAGATCAGCGCCACATTAAAGGGGAGGGGTCTACAAGAAAGAAGCGTTAATTGCTCCACTAGGCAACCCTTTTGTGCTTTTTGGAACTCACTTGTTTTCTAAAGTGTGGACTCACTTTGAGTTGATGTGAGGAGTTAAATATTCCACTTTTGGACTCACTTTGAGTTGGTGTGAAGAGTTAAATGTTCCACTTTTGGACTCACTTTGAGTTTGTGTGAAGGGTTAAGTGTTCCACTTTTTTGGACTCATTTCACATTCTCTTGAAGGGTTAAATGTTTCACTTTTGGACTCGCTTCACATTATCTTAAAGGGTTAAATATTCCACTTTTGGACTCACTTCGCATTTACTTGAAGAGTTAAGTGTTCCACCCTTAGTGCTCTAAATACTTTTGATAGTGAATTACTTAGTTTTTATTTCTAGAAGGTCTGCTTGGGGACACACCACCTCAAGGGACGACCTTAACTCCTGTGTTCCGGTAGAGTATAAATATCGAGAGGTGAATCCAAAGACACCTCTCTTGGGAATTGAGTTTGATATCACTCTTGGCTAAGCCTCAAAGAACTTTATACCTTTGAGAAGTGAAGGAGGAGATTTGGGTTACCGTCTCCCCTCGGCTGTGTGATTTTGAATTCTTCTCATCTACAGATTTGGGCCTCAAGTACCTTATGTATATCGAGGACTCCTTTTAGAAAGCCACGTATATCCTTGTAGACAACTTGTTAAGGTGTTGTTGTGTTCTACGTGCCTGCTAAAATATTTTCAAGAAAATACACAAGTAGAATCTTTAAGGAGTAGCATACTAAGTCACTATCTCTATTCATGCGCAAGGTTTCTTTGTCCCTTGCTCATTGCTTGAAGACCATTTGCTTGATTCCTTGATTGTTGTTCTATGTGCTTGATCATCATTGCGAAATTTTTTGAAAGATCTATTTGGAATATTGAAACTAAGTTTCGTCCTGCTGTAGTGAGTTCTCCTTAGAAGCTTGGTCTTCCTTGCCCAGTCCAGGTTAGATCCTAAGTGTTGTCGTGTTGCTCAACATCTCAATGAACGTTATGGTATCAATTGTACAAGATGACTCTTAGTCTTCTTCTTTCTTCTTCATTTCCCATATTCTTCTAAAATCTTCTATTCCCATGGGAAATTCTTCTTCTTCTTTTTGATTCTTTTCCTCTTACTATCTCATCTACCTTCTTCTATTCATCTATTCATTTCTTCCATGCTTGATTCCTCCTCTTCTATAACCATGAATCTTGACTATCTGGTTTTGGAACCTTTATTAAGAATAGATGATCTTGAGCTCATTGACATATTCGAAAAGTGTTGTTCCTCCAAAATTCTCATGAGTGATAAATTTATTAAAAAAAAAAAAAGAAGATAATTAAATCAGATGCCTTTGCTAGAATCATAAACATGATCATATCACGATCTTCTTCCAAACATTCTTCATCATCTAAATCTTCTCATTCTTCTTCACCTTCCAAGTCTTATCATGACTCTTCCAGACATCATTCTCATTCTTCATCTTCTAAGTCTTATCATGATTCTTCTAAACACTATTCACATTCTTCATCTTCCAAATCTTATCATGACTCTTCTAAACATCATTCAAATTTCTCATCATCCAAGTATTCTTCTTCCACTAGGTCTTCACCTTCCTCTTCTTCACAATCTCATTCTTCTTCTACTTCTTCAAAGAGTCTTACTTCTCTTCAGAAGACATACCATAAAGAGCAACGTGATAGTCCTTATGATGTCTCTTCCACAAAGAGTGACGCACCCACCTATAATAACTATGATGACTATGATGATGGACAATGTAGTGATACCTATGACACCTCTATTCCTAAGAGTCCTCCTAGTTGTGTCCTTGTGCTTACTGAAAACACATTGGAAAGATCGTGATGGTGATCCATATGATTCAGATTTTGAAATTTTTTTTGATGAGTTTTGTGAACAATACCTTGATTATAATCCAGCTACTACTGTTGAGGAATATAAAATGCACCGTGCTGATTTGAAACGTAAATATTACAAGAATCCTTCCTCTAGGAACTCTCATGCTGAAAATAAAGATGACACTCTCAAGCAAGATCATATTAATGTTGAACCTTTGTCTTGTGATGGTTCCCTTCCATCCTCTACTTCCTCCAATGCCCATACATTTCCTAAAGCTTCCGAGTCTTCCAAATCTTTCATAAATCCTTCATCCAACAAAGATCCTAATGATTTTCATGCGGTTCCCTATAGTTATCCTCAAGGGCTACCTCTTAAAGATACTCAAGCTAACCTTCACTTGGCTACAAATACTTTCAATAATGCTAAACCTAAAGAGCCTGAGCCTTTAAATGCTATAATGCCTACTTCAGCTATTCCTTCACCATCTCTGCCAAAGTCTTCCATACAATTCTAACCTGCTTCCTTGTCCTTAGAAGTAGCTTCATGTCAAGAGGACTCTAAAAATGATTAGAATATAAATAAATATCAAGATCAAGAACCTTCCATATCATCCAATTCTCTTCATGATGTATCTTCTCCATTGCATGGTTTTTTTGATCCTCTACGCTCTTCCGCATTCATTCCACCATCTCCTAAGCAAGATCAAGCTACTACTTGCACCATTGAGCTTATTGATAATCAAAATAACCTTACCACACTTGCGCTTTCCAAAGATGATACTTCCATTAAGGTTATTAAAAATGATGTTGTTACTTCTGATGTAAAGCCTATTAAAAATTTAGAAAAAAATGATGTGCTTATGCTATCCAACGATACTTGTCAAGATCAAAGTCTTCCACCTTCTTGTTCTACCGCTCCATGTTCACTTCCACTTTCTACTCTTCCTAAATCTTCGCAAGCTTTGAATGATCCTATCAACGAAGTTGCTCCTATTCAAGATGTTCATGATACTATTGAAAATCCTAATGCTCACTCTAAAGATGCTGATGTCCTTGGTTGTCATATAGATGCTGATGAACTTATTGATTATCTTTTTGTGTCTTCCACTTCCATCCTTAGACCTCTTCCACCATTTCTAAGGGCTTCATGTCTTCCTTCCATCTTGGGCTCTTATGTCCCTTCACTTTCCCCTCCTAACTCTCCTAATTCATCATCCATCTTGGGTCCTTATGTCCCTCCATCTCCCATCTTTCCTCAAGATCAACATAGATGCATACCCTTGAATCCTTTTCATCCATCCACCCATCTTAACCAGTCATATTCTCCTCCTTGCACAAATCCCAAGTCTTTTGGAAGTAACTTGAATGTTCAATATAAGAAAAAGAAGCAATATAAGAATCCATCAAAAAAAGATCACCATGTCCCCTCTAATCGACATGGAAACATAAAGTCAAAAGAGATATCTAAGAAGAAAACTACAAGACAAGTATGGGTTCCAAAATCCATCATTCAAGATATTCTCTCTAAATCATCAAAAGGAAATAAAAATCCTAAGACTATATGGATTCCAAAGTCTCTCTTGAGAGAGTCTACTATTGAACAAAAAGTGAAGTTGACATTCAAGCTTCCAAAGGCTTCCACTTCATCTTCTTCCAAAAATATTCTTCCATTTCATGCGCCTAAACTGCAACCTCTGCTAAACATTCACCATATTCCTTCACAAATTCCTTCATTCAAGTTTCCTCCACCCTCTCGCCACCTTTCAAGGTGTGTGTTGATGTTGATCTTGCCTTCCTTTTCATCTACCCTTTCACAATCCTTCCATTCATTATCCTTCTACCTTCTATCATTTTTCTTCATTTGCCTATTCTTTATATCTTCCAACCTCACTTGCTTTACATAAAGCCTTATCCTCCATTTTTTTTTCTTCCATATTCCTTTCCCTATCAGCATTTTTGAGCATATCATTTTGAATCCTTGGCATATCGTGATTTATCCTTTCAAGGAGCATTATCTAAAAAGCTTGCCTTCTTCCAAAAAAGAAAAAAAAATTTCAAAAAAATTCAAAAAATAAAAAATAAAAAATAAAAAAAAAAATAAATTCAAAAATTCAAAAAAAATAGAAAAAGTGCCTTGGTGAAAACTTGGAAATAGGCGCCTTGGTAGCAAAAATACAAAAAAAAGAAAAAAGAAAAAATTGCAATAAATCCAAGTGGTGAAAACATGGAAACAAGCGCTACTTGAGGCCTTTGCACCCCTATTTGTTAGCATGTGTCCTCGACACTTAGCCACTTTCCATCATGCCTTGACCTTATTTGCCTTGGTCTGGAATTGGTCTTTGTCTTTGTCTAAAGGGCATACCTGTTAGCATTGGTCCTTTAGGTGCGTTTGTCTCTTGGGGCATTTCACAACAGGTGTTTTCCAACACCACCCCAAACTGTGTTTTTCAACACTACCCTTGCGTCGAGTGTTTCTTAACACTTATCAGATGTCTTTCACAATAGTCTAGTATGATGCGACATTGCTCATTTGCAAATTTGATCCTCAAAGTTTGACTCTATGACCAACACACATACACTTAAACAATCAACTTGTTGAGATATGATGACTTTATTTTTCTTTGTGTGCTGTCTATGAGGATTTCTTTGATGAGTGGTCTCTCCCTGAGAAGTTTTCGATGATGCATAGCTAGAAGACTGAGGGTATGAGAACATGTTTTATTTTTTTATCTTCTTGTGGGTATATTTCGTTGATCCTAACTGTCATGAGCATTTATGCTGGTCTCACTTGACACTATGGATTGACAAGGTATTATCCTTGACTATTTTGTGAGTGCATGCTTCTAGCTATCCTGACTTTCATGTGTCTTGATACAAGCATAATCTTGCCATATCAAAATTAGGTAACCTCACTGCAAGTGCTAGTCATCTTGACCTAAATGTCTTTGATGCCTAGGTGAGATTTCCACATTTCTATCTAATAAAGATCATATTCATATCCACATAGTTATGCTAGTGTGCATTGTATGATCTTACGACACTACCAATAACGCTCGATGATCATAATTAGATGTCTATAAGCATTGTGACCTTAGAAGTCAACCACTTTCATAGTAGCTTGCATTCTTAGGTTCATCATAGTTTAGTTTTTGCATCTTGCATATGGAGAGAGCTCTCATTTTTATCATTTACGGACTAGTTGGTCAACTGTGCTCATTTTTTGATTCTTCTTGATCATATCTTTCATTTCTGATCTTTCATGTCACATCATTTTCTATCCATTTAGGACTCGAAACCGAAATCTGAGTCGCGTTTCTAAGTTTTCTCATTCATCTACGTAGTTGACTGACCTTTTGAGGCACAATTCTTTGATCTTTGATGAAATTTCTTCCTTTCCATGTCTTCCAAACTTCTAGTCTTTCATTCACCCCTTTCACTTCCTCTCTCTGAGGTTTGACTTAATCTTTATCCTATATCTTTCCTAGTCAAAGCTAGTCAACCTGGGGCATATCTTCACTGTTTGATGGTTATCCTATCATGCTCCATCCTTCGATTATGATTTATTGTGACTTGATCAGGTTTATCAATTTGTTGTTCTCCTCTATTTGATTTCGATTTCGATTCCGAGGGGGCAGTACCTATCAGCTTTAATCTTTGATTCAGCTTTATCATTTAGCTCAGCTTGAGATTCTTATCTCTTATTTTGGATATGATCCCGAATTGACCTCATGTCCAGAATCTTTTGTTTATGTTTGTCCGGATGTGATCCCGAATCGACCTTACATCTGATTTGTTTTGTGATCCCAAATCGATCTCACATTTCAATTCTTCTTTGACCACATGTGTTCCCAGAATGATCACACATTAGTCAAAGAGGGGCAAATGTATGCACCCTAAAATGGTCACCTAGACTTTGGGCCCCATTTCTGCAATTTATCAAATCCCTGAATCAATATTTTCAAAAATCAACATTTTTCAAATATATCAATTTCCTTGATCAAATCATAATCAATTCAATATTTCCTAAGGTTTGAGTCTTATTTAATTTTAAAATAAAATAAAAATAAAAATCTTATTTAATTAAGAGAACATGCTTTCTTTTAATTAATTAAAAATCTCTTTTAATTAAATAATAAAATCACTTTATCCTAAGCTTTTATTTAATTAAAATGAATTTCCTCCCCTTTTATTTAAATAAAAAATCTTCACTTTTCTTCTTATCCTTGTTGCACAAATAAAGCATTTAATTCTTATTTATAAAGAAAAATAAAATAAAAAATAAAAGAAAAGTACTTTTTGTCTCACATGGACATAAATTAAATGCTTAACATAAAGTAAATGCTTCTAATTTTCTTATTGGAGGATATTTGTGCACAAGGATCAAGCTTCTTTTTTTCTCCATCGTTGATTAAGTCTTTTGTCTCTTAATCTCCATGGTCCATTATTTTTCACTTCCTATAAAAGAATAGCTCTCTTCCTCATTTGCACACACAATACATACTTGAATTATTACGCTACAAGTTTTCTAAGTCATTGAAGCTTTTGGAGATATTCTTGCATCAAGTTTTGAAGATTTGGAGCATCATTGGCATTCATCTTGCATCTACATCACATCCTAGCTTGCATCATAGTTGCATTATCATGGTATCATTTCCTTTCATGGTTTAGTTTAATCTCACATAGTTTAATTAGAGGGTTTGTAACTCTTTCATTTCCATTTTCATAGCTTAATTGCATCTTCATTCTCATAAGATTAATTTGCATTCTCATATAGATTTGCATAGCATTGCATTCATTTGAAATCTCTCATTGTGTGGTTGACTAGCAAGGTCATGAGTTTATAGCTCTAGCTGAGAGCAATTTTACAAATCTTGCAACTCCATGCATAAAGAGCTATGGATCGATTTGTGAGGGCTCATTATTGAGTTTTCTTGCATGTAAGGATTCATAGAAGTGTGACAACATTTTAGCACACAATACTGACCCCACGACAAGTAGATCCCTTTTGTGTTCTCTGTATGTTTATGTGGTATTTCCCTTGATTTGTCTTCATTTGGGGGCATCTCGTAGTGGAAACGTAATAAGTGGAGTTGTTTATATTTTTGTTAAAGCCATTGCTCCTGTTAAAGTGTTAGCAATGACTTTAACGTGGGGGCATACGCTCTGCTCACCTGTTGCACACACGCACTTTCAATATACATATTTTTTTTCAAAGCTCTTCTCTCCCTTTATGGATTAGTGACTAATCCTTAAAGCATGGATTTTTATTTTATAGGATCTCTTGATCCCTCCAGTTTCAAAATTTTTGATTCATTAAGGTCGAAGGTGTCCTTAAGACTGGATCTCTTTTTCTTTTGATTTTACTCCTATGGAATAGAATATTCCTAGGGGTGAATCTTTGATGGGTTGACTAGTGAGTAGCCACATTCACTGGGCGGTTCAATTCCATATTTCCAGTTGTGTTGTTTCCTTGTGTGGTTCACAATGGGACATAGGTTCTCATTGGGAGAGATAATCTCTCTCTCTCTCTCTCTCTCTCTCTTCTAGAGATGTCTCTCTTATTGTGATCTTGGAGTTGATGAAGACTTGAGTCCCAGGGGGCTTGATGATTCTTTGTCCTTTTGATTTCAATAAGATTATCTTTTCATTATGATCTCCTTTACCAAAAGTTTGCATCGAGTCCATTCTCTTACTAAAGTGGGGGCTCAATGTATCATCGAAAAATGGAAGCACTTTCATTTAGGACAGGTTTAGCCCTCTGAGTAAGTGGTCTGGGGTCATGTCAAGCACCTTTGAGTAGATCTTTGACCAGATCTAGTTTTTTCCCCCTGTTCTACTTCTCTCTCCACCTGTTTCTAGCCTTTTTCTGGCACCTTTTTCTGAGAAATTAAGATCTTTGACTTCAAGGTCAAGGACAAACTTTTGGGTCAAGGTCAACCTTGACTTTGACCTAGGTCAAGGATGACCTCAAATTTGACCTAGGTCAAAGTCGATCTCAACCTTGACCCTAGGTCCAAATTTCAAATTTCGAAGGTTTCGGGATGTCGTGCTTCGAAAAGTTTTATTTCCCACTTCTAGGTTGGCTGTTTTAGATTTCGAAACGGTAAACTCTTAAATTGTATTTAATCTAGGCCATTTTTAGGGGTTAAGGCTTAATTGGAATTTAATTCTCCTATGTCGGCCTCTCTAGAAGTTTGTGCCCTAGACTAGTATAAAAGAGGCCTTCCTCTCCCATTTTTACATCCACACATCTCATAAATCCACGATCAAGTCATCTATCTCTCTCAAGTGATCAAGCAATCTTCAAGCAAGTAAGAAGGAGAAGGAAAGCATTCAAGCATTCATCCTCTAGCATTCAAGCATTCAAGATCCAATTAATCAAGGAGATCCATTGATATCCATTAAAAGATTCAATCTCTTTGGAGCCTTCTTGTTGAAGATTCCTCCATCCACATTCATCCAAGCTTCTTCCTATTCCAAGATCCACTCAAATGTGGTGTTGCAAATCTAATGCAATTGATTTGAGACATCCTACCTTCAATTCTACATTCATTTGGAGCATCCATACTTGTGGATTCAAGGATTTGAATCCTCCACAAGGATTTCAACATAAGCAAGGTGAATAGTTCTATTTACTTTATTTATATATTCCAATTTCAATTACATTTCAAGGTTGATTCCAAACCGGGGTTTGACCAAGGCAAACCCCTCATCCAACAAACAAAACCCTTTTTCTTGCAGATCTAGGTGCGGGACAACAAATATCAGTGTAGATTTGAGTACCCTTTTTGGTGAACTTCCAAGATCCTCGAACATAATTTCTATCAGAACAGTGCAGGTCAAGGACGACCTTGTGGGGTAAGATTGTACCTCGGGGTAAGATCTTACCCCCGTCTTGGGTCAAGGACAACCTCACTCAGAAAAGAAAAAGGTTTCTGGGTTTTCTCTGTTTCTGCATTTCCAGCCCAGATCTAGTTGCAGAATTCTCCGAAACTGTACACAGGAATCATAAATCAACATTTTCCAGATCTATCCTACTTGAGGTTAGTATTTGTTTTCAATTCAATTAAGATTTCAATACACACTTACTATAACGAAATATAAGGTTATCCACATTCTTCATATTCTCCATCGATTGATTCCTCTATGTATTGACCATCCTCTTGTGGTTAATCAATTTGGATCTTCCTTTGAGAATTTGAGGTTAAGAAGTACATCTTATATTCCCATTTTCATCATATTATCAACACAACATTTCAAATGTAATGTAACACAATTTGGTCATTTACATTTTGGGTGACCACAATTTCCAACATTACAGGTTTAATATGAGAGTTTGATGATTCCATTTACCATTCCAAACATATTTATAAATCTCTTTTAGCCAGAGATTACACACTTTAAGAAAGACGTGGGAAGAAAAAACAAGATGCTTTTTTCCATGAGAATTGTTTTCTTAGCTATTAAATGAGGAAGATTTGATAGAAAGGAAAAGGTCGTAACTTCCTTTTCAATTTAACACATTGTGTTTATTCTAAAATATTATATAAAATAAAATAATATTAATATTATATTGTAACAACTCCTACTGTCATTGAATTATGAATATATTTATAAAATTATTGTCTACATACTCTCTCTCTCTCTCTCTCTCTCTCTCTCTCTCTAACACTTTCCTCCTCCATCTCTATCCACCTCTCCCTCCCCTCTCTATCAATATCTAATCATTTGAGTATTTGTCTCTTATTCATTCCATCTATCATGCTCTATATCTTTATCTCTTTATTAATGTCTTGATCTATTTCTATCTATACCTCTCTACATCTATCTCCCTCTCTTTAAATGTCTACTTATAAAGAGAGGGAGGTTATTGGGAATGTCAAGTACAATGCTCACATGACCCTCCACCTTCTCTCTAATCTTCAATTATTAGCTCGTCTTTATATAAATAGATGCACACAAGCCATGTATGACATAGTATTGCAAAAGTAAATAGACCTATTTCATCATTTAAGAGTGGATGTAACTATTTTATGTTGAACTACTATTAATTTTGAATTTTCTTCTGCTTTTGGAATCTTTTGTGCATTCTTTAATTTCTCAAGCTACGCCTACTTAATTTAACAAATCTATCCTAAACAGATTGTATGATTGTATGATTGCAGGTTATTCACACAATGTATTTATTTCAAAAGCTTTATAAATTTTCACCAATTTACATGCTACCGAACATTAACAAAAAAAACATAATATATAATTCCTACTTCAAAACACAAAAAGTAAAACTAATACAAAATACTATTACATTTAACAATCTATAATTTCTTTCTTTTCATTTCAAAAAATAACTTCTATTGTCCCCTTCCACATATCTTCTTGTACCCATTACACACCAAGGTGCAATTGCTAGTTTTAGAAATTTTAAAACAAAATGTAAAATAACATGTAGTCCTTCAATAATATCAGAAAAGGTAATGTGTTTGATAAGATAAAGAAAGAACCAATAGCGCAGTGAACGAAGCAGCAAATGGATGATCTTCAATCGATATCCTAACTGATCCATGAGAGGGAAGAAAATGGATGCTACGTGGAAAAATTCTAATAATGAAGTTGAACAAATATTGCTTTCGATAAATTTGTATGTTTTGTCGGGGAACGTGAGGACCTGAAACCCGCAAATATTTTTCTGAGACGTGAGCAACTTAAAATTCAAAACATTTTTCCAACGTTTTTATCAAGCCAGTATATTAACAAACGCCATTCCGAGCAAAAATTGTTTCAGATGAAAAAAATACAAAATTATTCCTTCTTTACAGCATAAAACAATGCCTTCCCTCTACTTCAATTTCCCCTCCTATTCAATATTTTCTCCCCCATCAGTAAACTATTCTCTTCGACTTAAACTCTCGATAAATATACATTTGCGAAAAATTTCTTGCAATTTGCACTCAACAGAACCACATTTTGAGACGAATTCCAGTCAAATTACACTTTTGAAACCCTGCAAGGACGACGGTAACAATGGCGGTCCGCTGTTCGTGTATGCCCCTGGCATGGACTGCACAGGCCGAGGGATTCGCAAACAATTGCCCTCAATTTGTTCTGCCGGGTGAGTTATTTTCTTTTGAAAAGATATATCGAAGTGATGTTTTCGGTTTAAAGATTGGATTATTCCTCTGTCATCTCGGAAAACAATTTGTATATATATTGAGGTTTCTACTCCTTTTTTTCCTGTCTTGTGAGTCAATTTTGACATTTTTTTGGCACTAATATTCTTTTCTTCTCTGATTTGAAGTAAAAAATGAGAATGTTATGATCAAAGTTTTAAATTGAAATGCATTTTTTTAATTTTGAAGATTGAAGATTACAGTGATGAAGATTGATATTACTAAGTATTTTTGGAAATGTACATGTAACATATTTATGTAATTAATATAATATAATTGTTAATTGATCTTAACAAGGGAACTCAACTCATCCTTACATTGATATAATAAATTTGTTAATTGACCTTAACAAGGGAACTCACCTCATACTTTAAAAGCACACCATCCATCAGGGATCCAGTTGAAATGGTTAAACAATAACACATTGTTCACTACAAGACGTAAACTTGGTGTTTATCACCAAAGAACCAATAGACATACCACTCCATTGTACGTCCATGCGCAAGTTAATAACATTATTAATTAATACATATATATCATATTTAAATATTTACTTATATATTTTGTACTTCGTGTTGTGTAAATTTAATAAAATGAAAATATAAAAGATATAATTTAAATATTTAAATATTATATACACTAATTATTAATTTTCAATTTGATGTATAAATGATCATCAATTTTATGTTTTAAGTGTTTTTGTTATTCACTCATTCCATTACAATCCTCCCTTGCACCCATTGTAGCCTTTTGTCATAAATATTACGTTAGTTGGTCTCAATTGGAGTTGGGATAATGTTTCATGTTGCTTGTGTATGCTTTGAGCTAGGGAGACAAGAAACTAGATTTAGCTTTAATGAACAATTTTGTTACCAATTTACATCACAAATTAAAAGGGTCATACAAATATAACCAAGCATGATAAATAGCTCCCCCTTGACCAATAAATGCCTTGAATGAAAATGGACATCGAGAAATAATAGTCATAAAGTGGACTTAACTGAACTTGATGTCCTAGTTACCTTTGTACGTTGTCATACTAGAACAATCACTCAAGATAAACCCAAACAATGTATGCCATGGATTAAAAAGGTTATAGAGAAATAACTATTCATAGTTTGAGTGCTGAGAGAAATAACTATTCATAGTTTGAATACTTTGCAACTTGCCAAGTTCACAACCTATTGCATTTAGCTACACAATTGTTTGCAAATGCTATATTGCATGACATGGACGGCCTCATTGAATTTTTTTGTGATTCACTAAATTAGTTTGTAGAGAAGACTTCTTTAAAGTCTATAGGCATTTTTCTAATGCAACCAATGATTATGAGGTTTTATATGTACTTTTAAAGTAATTCTTAGATTATCTATTCAAATTCTCACATTGGATGACTGTTTATCATAATTAATTGTTGTTTTCTAAGGGATATTAGTCCTCATTAGAGGTGATACTTTAACAACACTTATATAGGGACATGAACTAAAAAATCCTTCAATGTGCACGCTTTTGTTGGGAAGTTTATATTCTTTCCACTCAGTTGAACCTTGTAGAAGTCAAAATCACATTGGCAAATCCACCTCCCAAAAAAAAAAAAATTCCCAAACTGGTGCACATTGATTCATTGTGAATTTAAACAACATTCTCATAGTTAACATTGTAACTTGTAAGTAGTAATGAGCTGTAAAATTCTTTTCACAGGTAATAAAATCATTGTATCTCTGTCTCAGCATAGAGGAAACAACTTAAAAGCATTGATCTTTACAGGTATGATGTTCGATGCATCTACATTCCAAGTACAGATAGATCATCTTGGACTGAGATAGTGGATACACTAATTCCTTTACTGGAAGGGGAATGCCAATATAAAGCACAAAATCGTCATGTCACATTGATGGGCGAATCTTTTGGTGCGGTGCTTGCTCTACACATAGCTTGTGCAGCTCCCAAACTTATTTCCAGAATGATAATTGTATGTGATAGATATAGATGTTCAGTATTGGCAATTTATTGTTTCTTTGTTCTCCTGTGATGACTGCAACTATAATTTTTTTTGTCATGTTATTAATAAACTTGTTATATTTGTTAATAAAAATTTAAAGAGTATCTAGAGAGAATAGATATTATAAATCATATCAAGGTGCTTGCTCCTTAATAAATCATTTTCATGACTTGCAGATTAATTCAGCCACAAATTTTAAATATAGTAATCCATTTGCAAGCTTCTTTGCCCAAACAGGCTTGTTAGCAACTCTTCCTCATAATATATACACACTTTCTCAGGTTTGTTTCCTTCCTTGTTTGTCTAACATTTTTAGAATTATCTAAGCAGTTTGTCAAATAATTCCAATTCCATTGACTAGCTATTGTGCACTATAATCATTTGGGCCACATAAATCTTCTTTGCATCCTCACTCATTGCTGTTTAGGCAGATAAAAGCCTCTAATTCCATATATTCTTTTCATTCATGCATATGATAATATTGTATCTTGTTCATTGTCCATTTTTAACCTTACATGGATAGAGTTTTGCAGCGTATTGCACTAGCCCTCATGGTGAAGTATGATCTCATTTACAAGAGAGGCATCGGAGATCTACACCCCTTCATTGATTTTTTACCTGCTGATTGTGTAGCATGGAGATTTTCAATGTTAAATGATGATGCTGGTCTTTCGGAAGATGATATTCAATCAATAAACATACCGACACTTGTGGTTTGTGCAATAAATCTCTTTCTGAATACGTCAGTTGTTCCATTTCCAATACTGCAATTTATCAGTTTTTGTCTGTCAACTAATGCGGAAAAATTGAACATAGAATATACCACTTAGTTCTGATGATTTCGGTTAGATGACATTGGTTTTGTGGTTTGAACTTGTCCATTTCAATTTCTTATGGCAAGACAAATGAATGTGGATAAGCCAATACAGAGGCAAAGTTTTGTTTAGCTCTCAGGTTATAGAGGTGACCACATAGGGCTAAAGTTCACTTTTAGAAAAGGTTTGTCTTGGTACTTCAAGGTCACTGCAGATTATGATTGATTTCTGAAGTAGTGATAGAACAGCTTAATGCCTTTACATTGGTATTGAAACCATTGTAATTAATTGCAATTGAAAATTATCCCAATTATACTTGTTAAAATTTAGATTTATATTCTTTACCATTCTCATATATCTGATTTGATTTGGTGAATATGGTCACAATTATGGAGCTATCCGAAACCTAGGAAGGCTTGCTCTTTTAAGTTATGCCTTAAACTTGAAGGCATGCACATAAGGTATTGGCTCTTAATTGAATCCCAACAATAGTGTTGGAAAGCAATAGACCTATAGGAAGTTTAATTAACAATAGGTAAAATGGTTCCTCATCTTGAATTATCTTTCATTAGTAAGTATTCTTCCACAAAGTGCATACCTAGTTAGCAATAACATAGCATGTGTACCTAGATTAGTTTATAAGAGGATTGTAACTCAATGATCCCAATGAATGGGCATACCTTTGAGATTACCTTAATTTTGACCATGCCACTACTACAATTGGCATGTCAACTGAAATAAAGCATATTTTATGAATTTTATTTTAATTGCATTGGCCTATCCCTGTGAATGTAATTTTCTTCTTTCTACAATAGTGACTTGTTTTTGTTTTCTTCAATTTGTTCACAACTTCAATGATTTGCTAGTGAGCCATTGCCTTTGTAACTTCCTTCAACCTGTCAATCATTTTGTCGTACATGTGATTCTCAAGTCAAAGTCGGTTCTATTCCAAAATCTTTGTTACTTGTTCATCATCAAAGACCTTAGGATCCAAGTTCTATTTGGATCCAATTTGGGCCCTAGGATGGATCTCCTATGGGGCTATCCATGGTCTTGCTAAATGGATTTGGATTTGGCTAGTTTTGGTGGGGGGCAAACATGGGCACATTTGGGTCCATTTAGTAGTACCTAGACAAAACCTAGATGAACCCACCCACAAAAAAAATGATTTTCAATTTTTAATTTTTCTTTTCTTTTTGTGACCCCTAGCCTGTAAAGTGTCATCTAAGTCATTTAAACACTAAATCAAACTCAATTTACCTCATTTTGAATGCAAATTATGTTACTGGGTATGTCTAGAAGCTGCCCCTCATACATACTAAGTGCGTGTAGCTAAGGGTTTTGTCAGGAGTATGCTTGGATATGCTAGGGTTCATGCCTAGGTGTACCCAAAGGCATTGAGTGCCAAAAAGTAACACAAAAGACATTTTAAAACTTTTTTTGGCATCCAAAAACCTTAAAATGCCCCTAAAAGCATCATTTCACCCAATACAAAGATTATTGTCTTTCTTCACTCACTCTTTTCTCAATTTAGCATTTTGAAGGGCAACTGATATATATTATATGGCATATGAAATAATATTGAAATTCTAGAGGACATTTCATCATAAAAAATAAAGGGCTCTGCAACTAGGGTGATCTCTTGCATTTGATAGAGGAGGCCTTTTGCATGTGCGAGTGTATGCTTGTTCTGAGTTGAGGGCAGACTTCCTTATTGGTGGTCTTTTTTATCCCTTATTTTTGTTTTTTATGGAAAATGACTTTGGGGGAAGACCTTAACTGCTTTTGTCGTTGGTGTGGTGTTCAGGAGGTTTGGAGAAAGGTCATTCAAGGAAGCAGTGGTCGCTGAGTGTAAACTTCCTGAGGGACATTACAATCCTCAACTACAGGAGCTTGCTAAAATGGGGACATTACAATCCTCCCTCCCCAAGATTGCTTGTCCCCAAGCAATCACAATCTGGGGTGCTGAAGTATATCCTCAGGCTCCCAAGTGGCATCCTCAACAGGAAGTCCCTGCCACTTCACCAGAAACTCTCTGATGATCCGCTGACGCAAGTGCCTCTCCTTCGTATCCAGAATAGCCTCAGGGACCAACTCCAATCTACCCTCATCATCTAGAGGAGGTAATGTAGAAGATGGCACAACATGCTGGCCCAACACCTTCTTGTGGCACGATACATGGAATACATTATGAATCCTGCTGTTCGGAGGTAAATCCAACTCATACGCAACCTCTCCCACACACCGGACTACATCGAAGGGTCCATAATAATGGGGCTTGAGCTTCTCAGCTCCACTCTTCTTGATGGAAGACTACTTGTAAGGCTGTAACATCAGATAGACCATATCACCCACCTGAAAAGAACAAGCAATACTCCTCGGATCAGCATACTGATTTTGCTGATTCTGAGCCCTCTGAATATTATCTCTCAATGTCCTCATGATGTCCTGATCATCCTGCAACATATCACCTTCACTGGGTACTCGACTATCACTGCACAACAAATCCAAAAAACTAGGGGGATCGTACCCATACAAAGCCCGGAATGGTGACATTTGAATAGTCATGTGGTGAGTGGAGTTATAACAATACTGACACAAGTGTATCCACTTCACCCAAGCCCGCTGCTGAGAAGAAACATAGTTCCGTAGATATCCCTCCACCCATTTATTGACTATCTTAGTCTGACCATCAGTCCAAGGATGGTAACTAGTGCTCGGAGTCAATTCTGTCCCACATAACCTGAAAAGCTCCTGCAAGAAATGACTCATGAAACGGCTATCATGGTTGCTCACAATAGTTCGGGGTAAACCATGTAATCTAAACACCTCCTGGAAGAATGTGGTGGTGATCAGAAAGAAGTGAGAGTATTTAGTGAGTCGATCCACCACCACAAAAATACAATCTCTACCTTGGGCTTTCGGCAAGCCCACAATAAAATCCATAGACAAACAGGCCCACTTCCGTTCAGGAATGGGCAGCGGCTGTAATAACCTGGTAGGATAGGTATGCTCTTGTTTGTTCTGCTGACAAATAGAGCACTCATGAACATACTGCTGAACATCAGTCTTCAGGCCCTTCCAGGTGAATCTCTCCCGAATCTGTCTATAGGTTTTAAAGAACCTTGGATGTCCAGCTAATGGAGAATCATGAAGGGCCCAGAAAGTAATCTGCCTGACACATGATCCAGGAACTAAATATATCCCCCCCTTGTAAATGATCAACTCATTTGCAAGGGTATAACTGTTGTCCTGTATACTACCATCAATAATATCAGTTGCCCACTGATTACGAGCATACTCTGCAATGATCAGGTGTCTCCAATCCTCTTCTATCTTAGTAATCACACACAAGTGGGGTCTTTGAGAAAGGGCATCAACAACCACATTTTGAGTACCTTTGATATAGGAGATATCAAAGTCATAAGACTATAACTTACCAGGCCACTTCTTCTGCCTCTCATTAAGATTCCGCTGTCCAAGGAAATGCTTCAGGCTATTGTGATCTATTTTGATACAAAATTTTCTGCCAACTAGGTACTGCCTGAGTTTGGCCAAGGCATGCATAATGGCCAACATTTCCTTATCATAAATGCTAAATAATCTCTTAGGACCTCTGAGCTTCCGACTCTCAAAAACTATAGGATGACGATCCTGAGAAAGCACTACTCCAATACCCTCTCCTGAGGCATCACAATGCAACTCAAAAGGTCTCGTGAAATCTAGCAATGCCAAGACTGGGCATGAAGTCATGATCATCTTGAACTTCTCAAAACACTCTTGTGCCTGAGTAGTCCACACAAAAGCCCCCTTACGGGTCAAATCAGTAAGGGGAACTGCATGTCTAGAGAACCCTGCCACAAACCTAGGGTAGAAAGCACATAATCCAATGAATTCCCTCAGCTGTGTCAGGTTCCCCGGTGTAGGCCAATCCAAAATAGCATGAACCTTATTAGGGTCCATGCGAACTCCCTCTGCACTGATGATGTGTCCCAAATACAATAACTCAGTCATGCCTAAGGCACACTTGGACTCCTTGGCATACAAGGAAGCCCCATCAAGAATACCCAAAACTGCATCCAGATGTGCTACATGCTCATCCCAAGTCTTACTATAAACTAGTATGTCATAAAAAAACACAAGAACAAATCTCCGCAACTGACTATGGAAGACTGTGTTCATAGTAGAGTGAAATGTGGCAGGGGCATTAGTGAAGCCAAAGGGCATGACTAGAAACTCAAAGTGGCCACAATGACACCTGAATGCTGTCTTCTCCACATCTTGATCTCTGACTTTGATCTGATGGTACCTTGATCTCAAGTCAATCTTGGAGAAGTACTGTGCCCCATGCAACTCATCAATAAGCTCACCAATTCGAGGGATAGGATATCGGTTTTTAATAGTCTTTTTATTCAACATTCGGTAATCTATACACATCCTGAGTGTCCCGTCCTTTTTCTTCACCAAAACAACTGATGAAGCAAAAGAAGACTTACTTGGCCGAATGTGTCCCATAGCGAGAAACTCCTGAATGGTCTTCTCTATCTCATCCTTCAGCCGCTTAGGGTGCTGGTAAGGAGTAATCATATTGGGCTTAGTGCCCTCCTCTAACTCAATAATGTGTTCAATCCCTCTATCCGGTGGTCTGCCATAAGGTAAATCATTAAACACCTTAGAGTGTTTAATTCTGAGCTGCCGAATATTCGGATGATAAGATGTGCCATCTGTACTATCCAAGGTAGGCAACATCCTACACTTTGCTGCCCGATCAACAGTGTCATCATGTCGTACCAAATACTGCATATGGTTGAAAGGAATCATCTTCAGATCACCACTCTTGATAGCCTTAAGAATGTGAGTTTTGTCATCCTTAATAAATCTCAACTCCATCTCTTGGTGTTCATGTAAATGTCCTTGAGAGTATGCAACCAACTGATGCCAAGAACTATATCAGTGCTGCCCATATCAACCACATAGAAATCTGCCTTGAAGGAATAATTGTTCAACTTTACAGAAAGCTCAGAAATCATTTTGTTACACTTAAGAGAGTAACCATCAGCCACCTGTACTCTAAGTCCTTCAAAATCTTTAGTTTCAAACCCTCTCTTGGCAACCAAGCGTGAATCAATAAAATTATGCGTAGCACCTGTGTCAAAAAGAGCAATGACACGCTGCCCTGCCAAGAGTCCATGCATCCTGAAAGAACCTTCCTTTCTCATGCTAGAATGCTAAACAACCTTAAAATCAGAATCATCTATCTTCTCATCACCATCACCAGAAACCTCATGTGTGTCATGCTCATAATCAGCTTGTTGTCCCTGAAAATCAGAATTATCTTCATCATCAGAAAACCATTCCATCATCTTATTTTTCCCTTTTGGTTTCATAGGGCAATCATGGTTCAAATCATAAGGTCCCCTACAATGAAAACATAATTTTTTCCTCATTAGATCATTCAAAGTTTCTTGATCTAAAGGGGCTGCTGTAGGACGCTTAAATTCAGCTCTATCATCCCTTTTAGGTGCTGTCCTGTCATAAGATGAACTAGAAGGTCTCGCAGCAAACTTATTTCATGGAGTAGATGCTTCCAAATTCCTTTCTTTTTTCATAGCTTCCTGCAAGGTGGGTGGATCCAAAGACTTAACCCACCCTTTGAGGTGCTCAACCAAACCCTCTACAAAGAGCATAAATCTCCTCTCAGAAATGTCATAAACCATAACAGACAACCGCTAAAACTCACTGATAAAGGCCTCAAGGCCACTTGTCTGTCTCAACTGAGCCAACTCTCTGAAGTAGGTTTTAGGGTCCTTTCTATCAAACCGCTCTATTATCCTGTCCACAAATTCCTGGTAATAGATGATCTGATCGTGTCGAAGTGACACTAGCTCATGGTACCACCAATCATGAGCTACTCCATCTAGATGCAACACAACAAAGCAGATGGCGTCCTCCTCAGTCATGGGACGCAAAGCTAAGTAAGTGTCGAGCTTATGAACCCAAGCTCGTGCTGTGACCTTACCACTGCCATCATAATGGTCCAATATCATCTTGTTGGTTGCCTGATGCTGATCTGTCTGTCTAGGCCTCTGTCTCTCAAGTGCAAGCCTACCTCTAGAATGCTCACGCTTTTGTGTGAGGAATTTGTCAAAATTCATATTCTGCTTGATTGCATGTGGTAGAGCATCCCACTTAGTGTAATGAGCAACGATGTTATCTGCAAATGGTGTGACATCAGTCTCAGTGCTAATTGCATCAACCTCAGGTCTCAGAAATGTAGGCCGCTGTGGCCTATCATAAACACTAGTATGATCAGTCCTGTCAAATCTATCATCATATCTAGTCTGGTCCTCAGCTCTCATCTTGTCACTGACTCTAGACGAGTCATCTGCTCTGGACCTATGTGAACTAGAAGACACACTCTAGCACCTCTCTCTATGCCACGGTCGCCAGGTAGTGCAATGCACTGTAGAGTGTCGAATAATTGTTGTAATACAATAGCCACATGATGTTGACCATCTACTATATTCCGGAATGCATCCCGGGCCTCTCTGTCAACATCTGAAGCAGTACCTACATATCTAGTACTTGTACCATCCAGTCCATCTGAACCACCATCACCCCTGTCACCAATACTGCCAAACTGAATCTCAGCTTCTCCCTCACCAGGTGGAGAATTAGGACCTCTGCGGGTGTAGTGCATGCCAGGTCTGAATCTATGAGCCATGCTGAACCCAATTCCTTACAGGCTGGCAAGAAACCGCTCTGATACCACTGTGAAGAACCTACATGGCTCTTCTTAAATATAATTTCTCTTTCTGAATTACTTGCAAATTATGTATCTTTGTGTTTTGATAATGCTTGTTTTTTTTGAAATTTTCCACTGGAATTGAATAACATAAATTACATCTATTTGAATAATTCTGAATGTTCACCAATAATTAAATTAAAGATTTGATATAATTCATAAACATCAAATTATTTATTCATGTTATTAGCACCTGACAAATTGAGATGAATGCTTGATAATGGAAGCAACACTCTACTAATGTTGACGCAGCCTGAAGAAATATTTTGCAACCTTAAGAGGAATGTCTGCAGCCTTAATTGAGTTCCCACAACTCTCCAAGATGGTGACGCAGCCTCCTTGCTAAGTCACGCAAGCTATTGAGGAGTCTAACAGCCCAAACATAAAGTGACACAGCCTCTATACTAGTCATGCAACCATTAAAAACAATTCGCAGGTCCTTAAAAAGGTGACGCAGCTCCTCCAAATTGTTACGCAGCCTAGAATTATTAATTCTTCTCCAAAATAATTAAAAAAATGTAGCACCTTGAGTTCTCTCCAATTTCCAGAATGATATCGCAGCCTATCAGGAAGATATAACAGCCTTCTAGACAATGAATGAATCTCTGAAGAAAATCGAACCACAATGAAGAATTTCTTAAATCCACTGTATTGAACAATTCTTCACCAATTCGGTATACAACAACACCAAATTGTACTTCCAGAATCAGAATTGAATTCTCAAAATTTCAGTAGCAAAATTCATCATCAACATGTGATGATTCAAATTGCAAAAGTGAGGAATCAGTCCTCAAACCCTAGCCATATTTCTCCACTTCCAATCTTCAAAAAAAACATAAGTTCATGAATGAATTCGATTTTCTCCAAAGACTCTTTAAAAAAAATTAAAAAGATGTGGCTTCTTCCACACACTTTTCACTTAAAAGGCTTCTTGTTTACACTTTCAAATTATAACATAAAGATAAGTTATTTACTAACTTCAATTTTTAATAAATAACTTTAATAACATTTAAGCCTCATTAAATGCTCAATAAATGCACCCAACTGCTCACCTCAGAACTGCCTCCACTGCCCTGCTAAAATTAGCCACTGCCCAAAATAGACTTACTAAAAATAGTAAATCTATCATAGAGACCCTCAAAACTCACTGTCAGCTCACGAGGGTTGCGATGATGAACTGACCATGCTCAACTACAGGAGCTTGCTAAAACGGGGGCATTACAGTTGCACGCATTGAGAGTCTTAATGATCCAAAAACTCCACTTGCTGCTTCTACTTCTTCAGTTGAGATCACTCCTATTGTTTCTCCTGAGGATGCTTGTATTCCTATAGCCATGGTTGCTTGCGATTCAGTGCAGTAGGATATTCCTTATCTTCCAGTTATAGTTCCTTGGGATGACTTCTTGACAGACATTGCATGCTTGTTTATGGAGTCCTACATTAAAGATTTGGGAGACATTATTGATGACATTCATCTTCTCTTTGTTGAGGATGATCCTTCTTCAGTTGTTGCGAGGGAACACTCTGACTCTCATCATTCTCCACTTGATCCTTCTTTCGAGTCTGACATGATTGTGGATCCTTTGATACAACATTTGGAGGTCTCTTTATTTTTAGAGAAGACATTTGAGTCTTTGGAGATTGACATTTACGAGTCTTAAACTTCACTTGAGCTGTCACATTGCATAGTTTAGGTTGATCATACTCATGTGTTGGAGATTCCTATTCAGTTTTTTGAGACATCATACATTTTGAGGATTCTTCCTAGAGATTGGGGAGGATTCCTTCACACACCTATGACATTGTTTCTTCCTAAGGGGAGGAACATTATTCAGTTTTCTTGGTGCAGTTTGTACATTGATCCAGGAGCATCTATCATGGGTGTCCATTCTACATTGAGGGGGGGCTACTTTGCTTCTCTTCTTACTTCATATTTGAGGAGACATCCTTGTCTTTGGAGTTTTCTCACAAGAAGTTACCATTGGTTCCTTGCTTGTCACCTTCTATTAGGCTTGATCTTGATTGGTTTGTGGCATCTTCATCAACCAATGACATGACGACACATGAGCACACTTCAGTGGCATCATACTTCATTTGGATTCCCCTTCTTCCTATCCACAATGGAAAGCCTTCTTGCATCTATACTTGGTTTATCTTCTTCCTAAGGGGAGAAACGTTGTTTGTAGGCATTGGACTATGTTTTCCTTCAAGCACTCAACATCCTTGGAGGATTTTATTCCTTATGGGGGGATATCATGTCTGTTTGTTTCCTTCCTATGCAGGGATTCTTGATTGTTTAAGCATGATGTATGTCAAATGGGGGGTCTTGATTACTCCATCCATTCACACATCTTGTTTATTTTCATCTCTCTTTTTGGGGGAGGATTTTTCCCATGAGGTTTTCCCTTTCTCTGCTTTATGAGAGATTACATTGCATATCTTTTGTACTTGCATAGTGTACATGGGTACCTAACATGACCTAGTAGCCAGGACCCATCATGCATTGTCATCTAGCATTGCGAGCTTAAGTGCATTCCCCCAAGATGCACATAAGGGGGGGTGTTGGTGTAATTAAATATTCCTAATTACACTTTACTTAAGTTTACTTAGGATAATACATTTTTATATTAGTTGTCATGTAGACACCTAGGAGTTTGCATTTCATTTTAGCACATGGTGTAGGAGATTTTCATATTAGGTGGAGTTAGTTGTTATCTCATTCCACTTTATGTGTGAGATCCACCTTTAGTGCTCTTATCACATTATCATCCTCTCATTGTTGCACATGTTTGCACATACTTTGTTGTACAATGGAGGATGATCCACCTTTGGTGGACATGTGATTGAACCTTGTGTGATTGATAGCTTATCATTTGCATATCTCCTAGTTAACATGCTTTGCCTATATATTCAAACATATCTACTTTGTATTTATTAAGTGCGTATCCATTATTATTTGATCATTATCGAATCAATCATTTGATCATCTCATTTGTCTATCTCTTTTGTGCTATCTATTGAGCTTCTAGATCTTGGCATTTTCAATCTTAGCCTTAGGAAAATTCTTGCAGAATCATAAAAAATCTTTATTCCAACTTCAATTTGACCTTAGAAAGCTAGAATAGGTTTTTGGGGATAACCCTGCTAAAAGTGTGCTGAATCTTGAAATTTGACTAAGTCTGAAATTTTTAGAGAACTCCCAAAATCTAGAATCTTTATTATAACTCCTATGAAGCTGAAACCTATCTGAAACATTTTAACAATATTTATTTAAAATATAACTTGAAGTATAAGATACTTATACTTGAACGTTACATTTAATATAAATCCTCCCACCTTCTGAGCTGAGAAATTGACTA
This sequence comes from Chamaecyparis obtusa, assembly GCA_027943335.1. Classification (NCBI taxonomy): domain Eukaryota; kingdom Viridiplantae; phylum Streptophyta; class Pinopsida; order Cupressales; family Cupressaceae; genus Chamaecyparis; species Chamaecyparis obtusa. The sequence continues at coordinate 534,249 of BSBK01003939.1, read as the reverse complement.
AGTATGGAAAATATGTTGCAAAGAGGAAAATTCCTCTAAGGCTAGCAGAATCCGCCATGCCTCGAGGAAAATTCCTCTCCCCTATCAAAATACTTCCCTAGTTAGGATTGGCCAAACTTGACTGTCCCTCCCGTCCAACTTGCAAAATAACCAAGTAGAGTGCATAAGAAAGTGATCAAACAAGTTTTAAAAGGCATTAGGAGAGGGCAGAAAATTGGGATACATGAGGAGAAATCCTCAAAGGGTGGCAGATTCCGCCACCTCAAGAGGATTCTTTCCTCTCATAAATGTGATTTTCACCTTAGATTTAAAAAATGGTAGAACATATTCTTGAATTGATGGTTGAGGTCTGAACTTGCAAGAGGGAGTTGGTAGGATTTGGAGGAAGGTTTTGAGAGGACTAAGATGGTCATTGCAGATTAAAGCTTGAAGGCTGATTGAAGCAATTCCTCAGGGATGGCAGAATCTCGCCATCCCCAAGGATATATTCTTCTTCCCCCTAGGATTTCCGCCTGGACTTAGAGAGGCCCACCATCAACTCAATAGCCCAAGTTTTGTTGAAGAGAGAAAGCAAGAGGAAATTAAAGAAATATGGTGGAGTTTTGGTGAAGCTTTGAGGTGATATAACAAATTAAAGTATTATGGGAAGATTCCTCAAGGCTGGCGGAATTCTGCATGCCTTGAGGAATCCTCAATTCCTCTCTTGACTGAAAATTCTGTCCTCATGTTGGAGGAGAGAAAGATCGAAATCAGAGACATGGATTTGAACAAAAAACTGCCTTGATGACAATTTGATCCGAAGGGCAAAGATTGGACTAAATTGGACTAATTTTGGGAGAAATGGAGATTGAGGGGCCACAAGGAAGAAAAAATCTTCCTACCATGCTCATTTCTGCCTCACATTTGGGGATTGAAATATGATGCATTCTCTCTTGAGAACATGCTAATTGTAGAAGTGAAAGAGTTGAAGTGACTAAACAATTTTGAAAGGACATTTAATGTTGGCGGAAATTGGGGTTGAGTGATGAAAAATCCTCAAAGAGTGGCAGATTCCGCCACCCCAAGATGATTCTTTCCTCTCATAAGGGTGATTTACGCTCTTTGATATGGGAAGTGAGGAAGTATGTTGGTGGCTGGCCCAAGTGGTGGATGAGACCTTGAATCACATAAGGAAGGCGATGAGGCTTGGATTGGTGTCTTGAGGGCTTGATGAGGGTGAGGAGATACAATTTTGAGACTGATTCTTGGAGGGAGAAAAGAATCAAAATCCTAGGCACCCCCTTAATTCTGCCTTATAACTATGACCCTTGGAATGCACTAAATCATAAACTAAACATGAGAGGTGAAAGAAGAAAGGGACGATGACATGTTTGAGGACTGAAGCCAAGTTGAAGAAGTGAAGAAATTCCTCAAGGATGGTGGAATTCCGTCATCCCTGAGGATAAAATCCTCAAATCTATGAGATTTCCACCCCAAGAATGAAGGCCTCACCAAACTGCATATAAGGGGTAGTGATTTCGTTTAGGAATGTTAAACATTTTAAAAATCATTTTATCTCCTAATCCAAGTTGGCCTAAGCGGCTAAAAGGCAAATTAATTCAAATGATTTCATTGGATGAGATGAACCAAGTCGGCCTACCTAGAGGGCTGGGTCTCTTTAAATGCTAGATCACCTATATAAAGAGGAAAACAAAATCATTTTCACACCAATTCAAAACAGATTCATCCCTGCCTGTAGACAGCGAACTGAATCCAAGAGCAGCTATCTTCTTTACATTCTGAAGTTGCAAAATCTTCATACAAGGCAGCGAATTACCTCTGCTGCAGGCAGCAAGCTACTTCTTGATTAACAGCGAATTCATCCTCATTGAGTAGCAGTGATTTGTGATGGCAAGAAGTTCATTTTGAGAGACAAGGAGGCAGTGATTTTGCACAGGAGAGCAGATTTCTCTCCAAAAATCAGAAATGAGGCGATGAAGAAAGTGAAATCTGGGCATGTTGCTCATTAAAGACTTACTTATTTTCCATATTTTAGCACAATTTTATCTCAGGATTTTCAATAAAATGGAAGAATCTAGCTTGTAAATAATCCCTGATTTAATCCATTCTTGTTTGATGTGATGTAATTTCTTTTCATGAAATTTTCAGATTTCTTACATGTTTATGTGTCATCTCATGAGCTTAGTGCTCTTTCTCTCTTGTTTTGCAAGGTTAGTTGTGAAGGAGAAGCTAGAAGGAAGGGAGATGTTCAAGACCTAAAGTGTTGAGATCAAACTCAAGATTTCAAACAAGGCAGGCTCAAGCTTGAGGGCTCCCAATGAGAAGAAATTTCAAATCAGATCATCAAAACGCCAATTCAAAGATCAAGAATCAAGAAGAAAGAAAATCAGAGATTTTTTTTTTATCAACTTGCATTTCCTTTGGAAATCCAAGTTTACCGTGAAGGGATCTAGCTAAATGGAGAAGAATAAAAAGACACCAAGTTTACAAGTACAAGATGCAAGTTCAAGTCATGACAATGAGAGGATTTCAAAATGAAGATGGAGAAGGATTGAAAAGATGAAGCAGTTTGGGAATATGCCATCACTATTGAAGGCTTGGCAATGTTGAGTATCAAGAGATATTTTCCCATCACAAAAAGGATTGATAAAGTCTACATGATCGATGCTGAGGTGGTACCTAGTTGTCTTCTACCAATTAGGAAATTCCAGTTACACATGTTTCAATCATATTGTGCCAAGAGTACAATTTTCTTGTTGGCTCTCAAAAGCATTGTAATTTTCTTATTGGTCCACAAAGGGGTGCCTTCATGTAATTGGTTGATATTGTGGCAACCCTAATTAGGGTCTGTAGGGATTAGTCTTGGCTTTTGATCTTGAATCTATCTTGGCCCTTCATTGTAATTTAATAACTATAAAAGAAGTTTTCCATTAATCACCTTCTCTTATTCTGATTTGATGATAACTACTCTTCAAGTCAATCTTTCTGAAATACTTAGCTCCACTCAAGCAATCCATTATGTCATCCATCCTAGGTAAAGGAAACCGGTACTTGACTGTGTTCTTGTTTATTGCTCTAGAATCAATACACATTCTCCATTGTCTAGCTTTCTTTGGTGCCAATGCAACAGGTAGTGCACAAGGACTCAAGCTTTCCCTAATTAATCCCTTCTTCAATAACTCCTTCACTTGTCTATTCAGCTCCTCATTCTCTGCCGGGGTCAACCGGTGAGCTTCTTTGTTAGGCAAACTAGCTCTAGGAATTAGATCCATATAATGACTAATACTTCTAACCGGTGGCAAACCATCATGTACATTATCTGAAACCACATCAGTATACTCATCCAACATGTCCTTAATCTCTTCAGGGTAATCATCTTTCAGATCTACATCTGCAACTTCCTTAGGAACAATAGAAAAAAAAACATTCTCATGTCTTATACCTTCTAAGAACTTTCTACCATCCACCATGCAAATCCTAGTATTGGTACACACTTCCCATTTTTAAGGTTCGTCCAAAGGCAACAATCTCCGTTTCATACCATTAGCCACAATAGTATATTAAAAACATTCTCATGTCTTATACCTTCTAAGAACTTTCTACCATCCACTGTGCAAATCCTAGTATTGGTACACACTTCCCATTTTTAAGGTTCCTCCAAAGGAAACAATCTTTGTTTCATACCATTAGCCACAATAGTATATACATTTTTCCTACCATCATGTATAGCTTGTCTATCAAATTGCCAAGGCCTTCCCAACAAAACATGACATACATCCATAGGCATAATGTCACACAATTCTTCATCATGATAATTCCCTATTTTCAACTTAACCCAACATTGTTCACTTACCATTACCCAGTGATCATCTCTTATCCATGCAATCTCATAGGGTTTTGGATGTTTCAATTTTTGTAACTGTAACTTACCTACCATTTCCTCAAATGCCAAATTATCAAAACTACCACCATCAACAATAACCTTACATACCTTTCCATTAACAAGACATCTAGTTCTAAACAGATTCTTCCTCTATAAAGTGTCTTCTATCTTTTCATCATGGTACAGAGTTCTCCTCATGATCAATGTCTCTCCCTTTTCAGCCTGATTGTTGTTAAGGGATTCAGAAGATCCTTTCAGATCCCTTTTATCGTCTCTCTGGTAGCCCTCATTCCTATAGCCAACTCTGTAAGAACTTGTTTCAGGAGTTTTCTCCTCTAGCTTCTCTTTATCAGAATCTTCGACAAATCCACCACCTTGGCCTCGCTGAAATCTTCCACCTCTGCCTCTTTGTCTTTGTTCTTGTCTCCTACTTAACTTGTCTTCAGCCTTTAAAGCATACTAATATGCATCTTCTACATTCTCAATCCTGATCATACTAAGCTCCTCTTGAATTGCCATCCTCAAACCACTCAGGTACCTTACAACTCTTTCTACTTCATCCTCCTTAAAACCAGATTTGATATCCAACTTGTAGAATCCTTCGGTATACTATTTTGTTGGCATTAACTGGTAAGGATGTAACTGGTACATGGCAAAGAGGTATTGTCATTGATTGGAAAAGGTGTTGTCATTTATGACTAGGGATGCCAACACTGTTCAATTAGGAACCAGGGACAGGTACATATGACAAGCAGGTAGAACTGACTATAATAAGTGCAAGGAGAGACTGGTTTGGAGACCCGTGACATAGTGAGCAAGAAGAGGCACTGTCTTTGTTACTGATAAAGCTCTAACTGATCATCACAACAATTGGTAACCAAGGAAGGCGCAACTGGTAATCAAGGTTTCAGTACTATGACCGATAAAGTGTATAACGGAACCAAGGATCCAATTGGTACAGTAACTGAAACCGAGGATCCAACCGGTACAAACAGAGAAAGAAATGGTGAGAGGTGAAGGTATTATCTGTGCACAACCTAGGGATATAAACCGATCAGTGAAGATATCATCAAGACCGATGAACCGGGGAAACTCATAGTTGACAAACACTTGTGTGACTCTTTGATTGGGATTTGTTGCACAAAATCCGGATGACTTTGTGTTATCAAGAAGATCGGTGCAAGGTGCAATTGAAGGTTTTAATGCTGAAGTTTGTGGCATTAAAACATGTAGAAATCTCTAGTGAAGGAAAGCTTTTGGAACGCATTTGTCGTATCCTTCATAAAGAAGAAAAAGCACATGGCATGCATCAGATGTTTCCTTAGTGAATTGAGAGTCCATTGGGTGATGGATCCAAAGGAGATTTTTAAATAGGTCATGCATGTAAAAAGCGGAAAGGGAAAGAAGACTATATATTCTTCAGCCTGTGAAGAATATTGTTTACCTTCATTCTGTCAAAGAAAAAGAATGAACCTGTAAGCTGAAAGAAGCTATGAAAAGGTGAAGAGAAGAAGAAAAGAAGAGTGTGCAAGGAAGCACAACAGCCAAAGGAGAACATACCTGCGGTGATTGGTGACGAATCTCAATTGAGAAGCACAAGGATCTTATCAGGCTCAACAAATCCATTTCTAAAAGATCAAACCCTCTATTGCTCTCTGACAATTGCAATAGAAAAATCCCATTATTTTGGGTGGACATTAACAGGGCCTTTGTACTAAATCTCTTGACTGGGTGACATCTGTGTAGATGTTTTAAGTCCTCTAACTAGGCAGGTTCTAACAGACCTTTTTTCCTAAATCCCTTAACTGGGTCGCATCTAATAGTGCGTTTGTAATCTTTTAACAGGGAAGGCTCCTTACAGGGTGCACTTTAGAAGAGTGCAAAATTTGTGAGGTTTCCTCACACCGTGGTTTTCTCCTGATTTGGGTTTCCACGTGATAAATCTGGTGTTGTTTACTATTTGATTGTGTGATAGCAATTTCTGTGATAGAATCTATTCTGCTTACAGTTTTAGTTAGATTATATCAGATTTTGTTTCTTAAGTTTTAGTGGGTGCTGATTCACCCCTCCCCTCTCAACATCGGTTGGGACCATCAATTGGTATTAGAGCCGAGTCCCTTTTCTAAGCTGCTTAACCACAACAGGGAAAAGTTCTGATAATGAGGAAGGACCAAAGTTTTCTAAGGAAAACTTCACCTTATGGTGTAGCAGAATGAAGCTGTACATGAAGACCACCGAAGATCAATACTGGACTCATGTAATCAATAATTACATTGAACCCACCGGTACCTTGACACCTGATCAACACAGAACACAAAGCTGCAATGGATATGATAGCAAGTACGCTACTTGATCATGTATTTCAGAGATTGAAAATCTGACTACTGCTTGCAAGATGTGGGCCAAGCTACAAGTTGTGTATGGTGGTGACCCACATGTTCAAAGAGAAAAGGTAGAGAGCCTCAGAGACAGATATGATGATATGAGGATGAATGATGAAGAAGATATTGGGCACTACAACAATAGAATCAAAGAAGTGATGAACTCCATCAAAAGCGTTTGAGGAACATTGAGTGAGGAAGATGTGATAAGCAAAATACTGAGGACGCTAATGCCACAATACGCTATCAAAATCTCAGCCATATAGGAGCTCAGATCAGTGAGCACGTCTCAAGTCACTCTTGACTCCCTAATCGGTAACTTGACTGCATTTGAATTGAGTAATTTTGATAACAACTTACCCATGTTAGAAGCTTCTTTTAAGTCCTCTATTAATACTTCTTCCACCAAGAAAGTAAGAGAGACCGGTAATAGCTCTACCAGTAAGTCTGGAAATTTTGTTGAAAATCTACTCTTTGAAGAGCTAGAGTAGGATGAGTTTGAAGCACTCATCGCAAGGAGATTTCCAAGAGGAAAAGGGAAGTACGAAGGGAAACTTCCATTAAAGTGCTTTTCTTGCAACAAGATAGGACACATTGCTGCAAGGTGTCCAGATAATGAAAATAAAGAAAAGACCAACCGATTCAAGAACAAAGGAAAGGAGTGCTACCTTGTTGAGGAAGGAGTCACCGACAATGAATCTGAAGATTCTGGAGATGAAAAAATTGCCTCTGTTGCACTAAAAGAAGAAAGCAAAGTGATAAGTGAAATGACACTTATCTCAAGATCTCATCAATATGATGACTGGATTATGGACAGGAGGCAGAACTAGATTATGGAGAAACCTTTGCACTTGTAGCCAGACTAGGAGTAAGAATCCTACTCGCTTATGCTGCTCATAAAAGGTTCAAAGTATACCAGATGGATGTAATGTCTGCATTCATGAATGGTATATTGGAGGAAGAATTTTACATAGAACAACCAGAAGGCTTCTCATCCACAAAGAAAAATGGTATGGTCTGTAAACTGAAAAAGGCACTTTATGGGCTAAAACAAGCCCCAAGGGCCTGGTATGAAAGGTTACATTCATACCTCCTGACCATAGGATTCACAAGAACAAGAGAAAACAACAATATGTATCTCAAGACTGACAAAGAAGGGAACTTGATTGCTGAAATATTTGTGGATGACATCATCTTTGGAGGAGATAACAAAATGAGCAAAGACTTCGCTGAGGAGATGAAGAAAGAATTTGAAATGTCCATGATTGGAGCCATAAAATTCTTCATTGGATTGCAAGTCCATCAGCTAAAAAAATGTATTTTTATTTCTCAGTCCAAGTATGTTAAAAAAATTCTTAAATCCTTTGGGCTAGAAGAATCCAGACCGGTTGGCACACCAATGATAACTAACCTCAAGTTATCAAAGGAGGATGATGCAAAAGATGTAAATGAGACATTGTATCGGTCAATGATTGGCAAGTTACAGTATGTTGTGCATAGTAGACCTGATATTGCACATGCAGTAGGCATTGTAGCTTGATTCTCTGCTAACCCAAAAGAGACACATCTAATAGCAGTGAAGAGAATTTTCAGATACCTAAAGTGTACTGAAGAGTATAGCCTATGGTTTCATCACAAAGGAGGTTTTGAGATAAATGTATTCACTCATGCAGATTGGGTTGGTAATATTGATGACAGAAAGAGAATAAATGGAGGTGCATTCTTTCTTGGAGAGAGGATTGTGTCATGGACGAGTAAGAAGCAAAATTGCATTTCACAGTCTACAACAGAAGCTGAGTATGTTGCTGTTGTAATCAACTGCACACAGGTGATCGGGATCAAACAGATATTTGAAGGAATCCAAGAATAGGTACCTGGACTAATTGCAATTTACTGTGACAATACAAGTGCAATAAATATATCTAAAAATCTTGTCATGCTCTCTAAAACAAAGCACATTGCTATAAAGTACCACTATCTGAGAGAGCAGGTGCAAAATAAAGAGGTAAAATTGGAATATGTTCCTACTAGGCGCACTTCAGAAGAGTGCAAAATTTGTGAGGTTTCCTCACACTGTGGTTTTCTCCCGATTTGGGTTTCCACGTGATAAATCTGGTGTTGTTTACTATTTGATTGTGTGATAGCTATTTCTATGATAAAATCTATTCTGCTTATAGTTTTAGTTAGATTATATCAGATTTTCTTTCTTAAGTTTTAGTGGGTGCTGATTCTGTAATATCCCCGTTATAAAATAAATAAATTATTATTTATCTCTTATATGCGGACCGATTGATTTAGCTTATCTTGGTCTCTTTTTATTTTTCTTTTTGTCTGTTGTTGTTTGCCGTGTCAGCCTCTTTTGTAAACCCTCGGGAGTTTCTCCGATGGGGTATTTATGACCGGCGTGTAGGATGTAATTGGAAGGTTGAGATTTGATACTTTATTTGTATTTTTGCGAATTCCTGTTGGGCTCCTGCTGTCCGCCATTTCGAAGGTGTAATATCCTCCCTATTTGGTATTTCGCAGTTTCGGTGGGATTCAACCCTCACCCTACTCTGCTTGTTCTCTGGTTCTAGATTTGGCAATCTGAAGCGATATCTATTATTCACATTTCATCTTGCAAGTGTTTAAATCCGAATTGTGTGGTGGTATTAAAAACTGGAACATATTAAGGCCCATTGTAGGACACTCATCCCTCGGTGTACTCCCAACTCAGTTTGTACCGCCTCCATTCTTCGCTATACGGCCCATCGTAAGACATCTTCATTGCACCCCCCCCTCAACATACACCGTACGACCTTCCATGTATGGCCCCTCGGCTCCACCGTACGGCTTGCAGCCTCCACCATACGACCTGCAGCCTCCACGTATGCCCTCCACCGTTCAGCTGCCTCAGACACCGTACGACCTTGGGTGTTTTCTCTGGCACTTCCAGTCTGTATGGCACCCCAATGGACGACCAATCACCGTACGACCATTTTCAGCCACCTTGTCGCGTAGTCGAGACCTCATCCGAGTTTGGAACATTACAGATTCACCCCTCCCCTCTCAGCACCAGTTGGGACCATCATGTTTCACATTCATGTCCTTTTGCCTCAAATTCTGTAATGTCTCCAAATTGATAGAGAATAGATAAATAAATAAATTGGTCCCAATTTAAAAGATATTATTAAGGACCTTTAATTAATTAATAAAGGGGCTCATTTTTATTATTGTTGTCTTTAGTTGTTTTTCCATGTCAGCATTCTTTTGTAAGCCCTCGGGAGTTTCTCCTAAGGGGTATTTCTGACTGACATGTGGATAGTTGTTGATATGCGATTTGGAATTTTTTTATTTGTATTGTGAATTCTAGTTGGAGTTTTGTTGTCCGCCATTTTGGAGGTGAAAGATCCTCCCTATTTAGTTTGTTGCAGTTTCGGTGGTTTACAACCACCCTAGTCTGCCGTTGGAAATATCATTCTGATATTTCACTGTGTGCTCCAAATTTGTGAAGTCTTTTGTAGAAGACAAATTTGTAATAAGCAACGATATGTTATATTTATCCAAGATTGTGGATCTATGCGAAATAATCGGAAGTACTATCATTATTGTGTTTCTGTGACATTGATCTATATTGCTCCATATTACACTCTGGGGATACAATATTACTGACAACACCGACTGCACAAAGAATCCGTACCTATTTAGTCTTGGTAATACCGTTGTTGGTTGCCGAACTACACGGAGGGAAATCGATTTGGGCAGCACGGTTCCCATACCATATGCCAAGCCTCTTACCATCATCGTACGACATACATATACATAATCGTACGACAATTTTCTTTCCACCATACAATCAATGTGTTTCCACCATACAGCTTGGGTCTCTGTTGATCGTACAGGTGACATTGTGGGCATTGTACGGATTGTTCAGTCAGTATGACTTTCCACCAAAGGGCAAGACTCGGATCAGGTGTCAAACACAAATATCGCCGCACAAGGGTCCATCTTAGGAGATTGTTGGGCATAGGGAAGTGTTAGCCGTCCATACTGTACGGTCTTGTGACCATACTGTACGGTTAGCAATCTTGCTCGTACGACAAGACTACTCGCCTACACCGTACGCTATCTCCACCCTTCAGATTTTGCTAATAAGATCGTGATGGGAGTGTAGGAGTTTGCCAGCTATGTTGGGAACATTACAAATTCTGCAATTTTCTGATCAAACTGACCTGATAATTAGAGGTTAAGAACTTAGCCTTTATTTTATTTACCATCCTATTCCAAGATTTGATCTTCTCCTTACCTTTGCTCCTATCATTTTGCAAATGATCTCACCAAAGTGAAGCATGACCTCTTCACTTAGTACAAGCATACTTTACCTTTTTGTCTTCATTGGTGCCTTTAAAATCAAAGTACTTGTCCATAGATGAGATCCAATCCAACAATTTAGCGGCATCCAATCTGCCATCATAATCTGGTGGGTAAAAATTTGGTCTAGCATTAGCCCTAGTAAGAGCCCTAATAAACCTTTCTTCTCCTTGATTCAATTCCGGTTGTACTTATGCTTCTCCCTCAGCCTGTTCTTCATTCTCCTCTTCAACATCACTTACCTCTTCAATATGTCAACCTCTCCTTTGGGCCATTTCAACTTCCTCCAATCTTACGACAATTTGTCTCAACATTTCAACAACATTAGGGTCTGCACCTCTTCCACCTCTAGCACCTCTCCTAGCCATCCCAAATGAATCTTCTGAAGCCGCGGATTAGATCCTCACTTTGCCACCCCATGACAAACTATTTTAGGAATCACACACTTAGGAGACATGATTGCTCACCGCAATCGAAAACCTTTGCTCTAATACCACTTGACGCAGTCCAAGGCAAGAGAGACCAAGGATGATCGATCCCACCTCGCAGCAAGAGTAAACACAATGGAAAACAACAAAGAAATGGAGAGAAAATGCAAGACCCATTATATTAACTGAGATCAAACTATTGGCAATTTGCCTTCATACATGTTGGGCTATAAGGCCTACCTAGTTGCAACCTTACAATATAGCTAAATCAACCTTCCGATCCATTCCAGATCTAGAATCATTCCTCTATCACTTATTCTCTTAATGAATACATTAGGTAACAATATTTAGCCATCGTAACACACAAATCGACTCTAAGAAAGATTTCATTTCCCAAGAACAGGAAAATGTGTTACAACAAATAGGGCGAGTCCTAAATCATAAGAACTCGATCCATAAACCATGCAATCCCAGATTTAGGTTCACACGTGATCTAAGAACATAAAACAATGCACCACCATTCACCGCAATCCATCGATTGTCACCACAAGATCAAAATCCACCAACGGTCAGGAACAAGCAACGAAAATGCTACTAGAGAGCAGATGAATCATAACTCAAGCAAAATAGATCCAAATGAAGTGCGATCATGGGAAAGTGATCAAAGATAGGTCTTGGTTAAGATGCTATGATTACACATGCTAACTTGAACGTATGATGAACCGCCAACATGATCTCTCAGACAGAAAAATAAGAATAGAAATAACAAAACTATTTTTGGTTGATGCAAGATTGCCATGAATCCAAGATGCTCCTGCATCATAGAAGCAACAATGTCTATCACTATAAGTGATAATAGATCATTCTTCACAGGATACCCATATTAACATCTTAATTAGATATTAAGAACTATATCAGGCCACATAGAAATTGTTGATTAAATCTAAATAACAATTGCTATTGAGCCAAATCACCACTACTTAGTTCAAGTGCTAGATTTAGATAAAATAAATATGAGAAGTTAAAGCTATCACCCTGAAGGTACGAGTCACTCAAACTAGGGTCATTACATTTGGATGCAATCCTGGATGTGTTGAAAATTACTTGAAATCGGGTTTCTAAGATCCAATTACAAGTGCAAGTACCTCCCCACACATGTTCTTCCTAACTTCTGATTAGGATTCTAAATCTTGATCACAAGTCCATTCCTCAAGAAAAAGTAAAGTTCTTCCCCTACGTACAATCAAGATTTTAAAACCTGAATGCGAGTGAAAGATCTTCCCCAATACATGTAATTGGGTTTCTAAATCCCGATTACAGATTCCAAGATTGCAGGACACAAAAAAAGAATGTCATGACAATGTCATACAAGGGAGTCATGGAGAGCATAGAATGCTTTCAAGAAGATATGGGAAGATGTAATTTTGATGTAGAACAATTTAGGATGCAGGCCTTGTTCTGGGACAAAATACTTTCACTGTGTCTGGAATCTTCAAATTGTTAGCATCCTTTAGCAGTATGAAAAATGACCTCTCAAGATGATCCATAAGTGTTTCGGACACTTAAACATTTTCCCATGCTTTCTAGGTAGTGGTAGTTTTGATGACAAATTACATGTAGTTGAAAAGCAAGTTGTAATTACAGGGGTACTTTCACCTGTAAAGTGATTCCATGTAATTCAATTGTAGGTCAAGTTAGTTAGGACCTGCACTTTGAATAAGTCCAAGTTAGTTAAGGAAATAGTCATAGTTGTTAGGGTTTCCCCTTCTTTCTCCATCTTTTTCTCCCACTCCTTGCCTTTATAAACGAGTGGCTTCATTATAAATAATCATCTTTTGTTTATGCAAGTAGGCTATGCAGAAATTGTTTGTGAAGTGAAGACTTTGTGTTTCATTCTACAAAATTACCAAGTGAATAATAAAGAAGCAAGTTTTACCAAACTTTGTGTTGTGAGGCTTGAGAGTGATTTGTGTATTCTTATGTTGCATGAGTTATTCTATCTTTGATTCACTAAGTGGTTTACTTTCATAAATCTTTTGAGGGTTCAATTTGAGTTTCTGGAGACTTTGTGTTGCATAAGGGAAAATTGATATAGTTGATAGTGGCTTCAAATCCTTAAGGCTGAAAGACTTTGTGCTTCAGTGTTAAGTAATTTCATAGAATTCAATGAGTATTTGGTAAGAGACTTTGTGCCTTATTGTTTATTTAAGTTATTAAATCATCGTTCGGAGTAATTGCAAAAGGCTTTGGGTTTTTGCAACTGTTCTACTCATATAAAATTAGATTGCTGTCTTATGTGTTGTTCTTATGTCAACTCACAAGCCATCGATATTATTGAAGCAACGGGTACTTTTTGTTAAGTTTTAGTGCTGTTCGTAAGTTGTTTGTAAAATCATTGTTGAAAAAAGAGGAATAGATTAAGAGAACCACCCTATTTTGTAATTTTCAGTTAAGTCCTTGTTGGAGCCACCTACGGTAAGAAGGGAGCCTCCCCTATTGCTGAGAGGAGAGAGTAATCTCACTTGACATTGCCTAAAGTTATAGCTTTGTAAGTTGTGGTCACAGTGACATACAAAACTTTTAGCCAACATTATCACCTTCCTTGAAACGGAAGAGTCATATCTCTTCCCACGGGTATCTCTAAATAAGCGCACTCCTAAGTTATTTTCTCTATTACCTTTGACTCAATCACACCTTTGGGAAATAATTACTAACACATTGTTGGCTTTAGTGGAAAATAATCACTGTTTTCTTTGTAAAGCATCAACCTTGTACTTATCATTTAATGATCCATTGTTTATCGGTTGCCTAACCTTCTCAATGGAAACCATGGTACAGGGTTACAAAATTTCTAGTTTTCTCATGTTCGATCGCTGCCAAAAAGGGAGTTTTTTCACTGACATAAGGGAACATTATAGTCTACATTTGAAGGTTGTGATTTTTATGAGGATTCATTGATGCAGGCTGGCCGATTTATTTGAGATTTCTATTTATTCATTATTGTTGCAGTCTTCCTATGATCTTTGGAATTTCCCTTCGATTGCTATTCTCAGAAAATCGTGATATCTTTTTTATTTAGGCTACAGGAATCGGGTTTAGCACCCCCTATAAACTGTAGTGCACTGAGTAAACTTTTTAACGTGACCGTTGACACTGGTGTGACACATTAAGAAGAGAAACCTTAGTCTTGATTGTTCTATTTTTCTCAAGAGAGAAATATTTTTTTCCAGAGTGGAATCCTTTTTTTTAGTTCCTGATATTACTCTTGCTGTAATGCTCTGGGATGACGTCCTTTTTATATATGCTTTTTCTATTTTTCAGATTGTCTCAGCAGAAGACTATGTCCTTTCTTCCTTAGCTGAAGGTGCGCGCTTGCAGAACTTGCTAGAAAATGCAAAACGAGTTACTCTTCCACAAAGGTTGATTTTCATGTTTTTGTCTCTTTTAATTAGAAAAAATATTCTTGATGTAGGTCTTGAGGGGAAATTTTTCATGACCTGTGATGAACTATAGAACGGGACAGTGAAATCATTGTTTTTAACTTCTAGCAAATCAATTATATACATTTTATATTAATTAAGCCATTTGTTACATTGACATTAATAAATAATTCTGAATAAAACATATGACATTATATTTGATTCTTAAACTATTTTTTGAGTAATGTATTTGCAATAAATTTTATTTTTTTAAATTGTTTTAGGCGCTTTTGTGTGGGATTTCCAAGTGATCGAGGACCTATAGGCACTTGATCAATAGCTGCTAACAATTGTATGTTACGTTCATCTTCTGAAATTATCCAGGAAGCTTCCTTATATTTCTACCCATTGACCGTGTACTTCTGAGAACTTGTATATCCAGTTGATAAGAGTAATGCCTTTATATATTTCAACAAGGAAGCTGCCTGGATAATTTCAGAAGATGAATATAACATACAATTGTTAGCAACTGTTGATCCGTTTGACGATTACCATCAGGAATCTAAATGCAAAATAACACTTATTTATAATGTTTATACAGCTGTTAGATGAAAACAAATAAAAAGTCAGCTGCTACTTATACTCTTAAGAATAATTGATTGCATGAAATGCAATTTTATTACACAATCCTATACTCTAGTCCTGAAATTAAAACTATGAGACCTGTAGTTAAGTTGTAGATTGAATTTATTACAAACTATTACTTAGTGTTCACATCTCTTGCACAATAAGAGATCTAGAAATAGTTAACTCCAAGCTATAAATAGTGAATTGTATAGCTAGTAGAAGGCTAAAAATAGCATGGACTCCTTGCATTAAAATAGAGACCACTAAAAATCACATTGGCTATAAAGAGCTTTGGCTAAAAATAGAAAATCCCAAAATATATTCTTTCTTTGAAAAAGGTGATGGTAAAAAATAGACTTTTGTATAGGCAGCTTTCGACGACTTAGATAATTTTGCAATTTTTTCTTAGATCATGGCCAATCCTTTGAAAAATCCTGAAAAATTACTTTTCTGTTTTTAATTTCTTTGATAGGCACACACTTCTATTTTACAACGTACCAATATACTATCAAATGAACTTTAAATTAGGCGCACCCTTTCCTCTAGGTGTGTACTTGACAATGGAGTTCTCAAACTTTGATGTGAAATGAATTTTTTTTGGTTAAGTGCACCCTTGCACCTAGGTGTGTACTTGATGATTTGTTTGAACTTGTTTTGGAATTTTCTTCATTAAGGTGTGCTCCTCATTGCAGGTGCACATCTATATGTTGAGCATTGAATTTTCAAAATGAAGCTGCCTCATTTATGATGTGCAACCCCCAAATCAAACGTGTACCAACAATTGATGATGAATTTTGATAAAAAATATTCTTCACATAGGCTTGTGCTTGACAATGGATTTTGCAAACCAATCCATTTTTCCCTTTATGGTGCTGCCTTAGTCTCAGGTATGCACCTTTGAATGTAAGGTATTCATTGTTTGATTTTCCTTCTTTGAGGTGTGTCTTCCCACCCAATTGCACACTTGTGCATTAGAATGCGATCATGACTTAGATTCTCAATGCATGCTTAAACATGGAGTTGGACTTTGTTATTAAACAAACACAAAATGAGTTGCCTTGTAGGATGTGTTCCTACGTTTCCTTGTGTCTAATAATTGTCTTCTTTGTATAGGTGCATCTTCATTCCTTGACACTGTTAGAACTACGATCATATTACTGAGAGGGGGGGTGAATTAGTAATCTAACAAATAATCCAACTTTTTAACCTCTTAAACTTAAACCAACATTCACAAGATTAACTTTAATTACAACAAATGAAAATCATAAACATGCAAATCCATCCACAAAGTTGACACACATATTTATCTTGTGGAAACCCAAATCGGGAGAAAACCATGGTGGGAATTAGTACCAACTAAATGATGCACTCTTCTAAAGTATGCCCTGTGAGGAGCTTTACCTTGTTAGGAATTTACAACAACATTGTTAGGTGCTATCTGATTAAGGGATTTTCCTTAGGCCTGTTAGGACCTTTACCCTGTTAGTGGACTTTGAACACTTGACAAAGTGTCACCTTGCTAGAGGATTTACAAGAAAGATCTGTTAAGATCTACCCAGTTAAGGGATTTAACCTGCTACAACTGTTAGGGAACAACATAAAGAATGATCTATAGAATAGCACTACCTCTACTTGATTAGATCCACTGAAGCACACAATCTCTTCTCAACATTATTAACTCTTACCTGGCTTGATCGCAATTCGCACTTTACAACCGCAGTTTCCCAACACATGATCAACACACAAAGACTTTTAAATTCATCCATTATATATTGAACTTTTAAGTCCACCGCCTTAATCAAGCCCTAAATTTGAAATAGATTTGAATTTCAAATATCCTGCTTAGATCCAACACGCCACAAAACAAAATTCAATATACAAAACATATTTCCAAGACCGTGTCGGTCAATACAATGATTTACATAGAATTTTGTGTCAAGGGGTCAAACATGTTTAGACCAAACACATGCTTCCTCTAGAATCTTCTCCACACGCTAGCATCGAACAATGTGATGCTAGATCATCACCTCCAATCATGAAGACAAGTCACCAAATCTTGACTAACTCATTTGATTCCACCACAACCTCAACACCGATCACCGATCAAAGATTTATCAGTTGTCGCTCAAGAACACAAACCCTTTAACCTATTAACAACTTTGTCTCTTCTCACCAATCACCTATCCTGCACACCGGTCAGTCAAATTAGTTGTGGTCACCACTGTAGCATCTAAACATTGTTGACCATCATAACTTGTGACCGCATCACAAGACACAACAAAGATTTGACAAGACATTCAAATCATCTATCACCTGTCATTAACTGTTCTAGCAGTTGCACTGTTATACTTCAATCGATCACAACTTTCACATAAGATCACTTCAGCAATAGCGGACATGCATTAGACATCCAAAAACACACCTAAGTCTCCCATAAAGATAGCAACCACTGAAACTCACTGAAACCCTTCATTCATCACAACTATGCTTGGCAACACACTAAGAACACAAGGTCAATAGTTGACATCAATGACAACATAATAATTGATCATCCTGTAATCAAATCTGCACCATGACATCTCCAAAAATCACTTACCATGACTGCATCAGATATGCCAACAATCCCCCCCTTTGGCATTGATGACAACGCTTTCTTCCTCTCTCCAATATGATACTTTATGCACAAACTTGCTCAACATCAACAACACAAACAACAAAAAGATGTTTCCACTTTTGTCTTTCACATGTTCTACAATTACTCCCCCTTTCACTAAACTTCTCTCATATGCACTTCCCTTCTGCAACTCTGAACATTCTCTCCCTTTGTTTCACTATACAATTTCCCTCTTTATCATACATAAATTCTCCCCCTTTGACAACAATGCCAAAGGTGCCAAACACACCTCATATCTGCTCTGTTGTACCTGACTAACCAAAGCACATTACTACATAGACTGCTCCCTCTAAGGAGTAGCCCCACAAAATCAACCCAAACATAAATATATTCAATGGATACACTTGGATTGATGCAACTGCATCTTCTTTTAATGCATGCGTGATTTATGGGAGAGTTTACAGCTTGGCGGAACTATGAGATGTATTTTTAATAAGATAATTTCTTATAAATACAGGTCGAAAGATATAAAAGATGTGTTGTTGAATATCAAGAGCATAGAGAGAAGGAGAGCAGGAGAGCAGAATCTTCTGAGAGGAAACACAGTCACAAAAGGTGAAAGGAAGAGAAAGATTCAACAACCAAGCAGAGGAAAGGGTGAATAGGTATGATCTGAATCGACAAAGATAGTATCATCATAAGATCATTGCTTTAAGTTGTGAAGAATAATTAAAATCTCTCAATTAGGGTGAACCCTTACAGGTTCTTTGTATAAATCTCTTTGCCGGGTAACATCTTTATTGGTGTTTTAAGTCCTCTGACAAGGTGACTCCTAATAGGGTCAACATCCTAACAGTTCTTCTATTAAATCCCTTAACCGGGTAGCACTCTTACCAATGCTTTGTAAGCCTCTAATAGGGCAACTTTATTACTGCAGTAGTGGAGTTTGTGGGTTCTGTCCCACCGTGGTTTTTTCCTTCTAACCGAGGGATTCCATGTATAAATGCTGTGTTGACCTGTGTATTCAATTTTTGTTTATTGGTGTTATAATATTCTTTTAGTTTCTGTATTAGAAAGAATATCTGTTTGCTTGAAAGAAGAATTAGAAATTGAAATTATTGATTCACCCCCCTCTTAGTAACTGGTTAGGACTAACAATTAGTATCAGAGCTCGGGTTCTCAAAAATAGTAAGCTTAACTGCTTGAGAAAAGATCATGGAGGGTTATAGGTATCAAAAGCAGCTTGAGGAAGCCAATGACATGATAGCCTCTCTTGAGAATAGACTGATGAGGTCTCTTGCCAAGAGGAAAGAGCTGGCTCTGCAACTGAGTGAGAGTCATGAAACCATTGAGGAACTCTCTCGGCAGAGTGGATGTGATGAAGCAGAAGAAGTGGTCTTTCATCTCATGGAGAAAAATTAGAATTTGACTAATCAAATCTCAAATCTGAAAAGGGAGCAGGAAGGTCATGCTCTAAGGATGACTGAACTCATCGAAGCCAAAAGAAAAGCTGAGGATGAGAAGACCAGTGTCATAGAAGCACAGTTAAAAGAAATTTGGGTGAAGATGCACTAAGAGAGAGTGATGCTCTCATATCGCAACTGCATGTAGACATGCAAGGCATAAATCAGGAGAATGCAATCATGCATGAGCATTTGCATGACAAAGATGAAGTATGCAAAAAGATGGCTGCTGAATTGGATCAAACAAAGGAACAATTTGACAGTCCCAATCGGTGTTGAGAGGGGCGGGGTGAATTAGCACTTGTAAAATTCTTCCCTTTTTGTTTAATCCAGTGAAGTAAACTTACAACACAAAAGCAAGCAGTTCTAAGCAAGTAAAATAGTAAGTGAACAAACACAAAGTGACACCAGATTTATCACGTGGAAACCCGGTTAGGGTGAAAACCACGGTGTGAGGAGACCTCACAATATTTGTACTCTTCTGAAGTACGCCCTATTAAGAGCCTACCCGGTTAAGGGATAAAAATGCACTTGCTAGGTGCGATTCAGTCGAGGGATTTGTTACAGTAAGGTCTGTTAAGACTTGCCCGGTTAAAGGACTTCAAACACCTTGAAAGATGTCACCCGGTTAAGGGATTTTGATACAAGGGACCTGTTAGAGTCCACCCAAATACTGAGATTTATCTATTGTAGTTTGCTAGAAGACAATAGAATCAAGATCTTTACAGAAAGCTCTGCTTACCCAGATGTGATCTCTATTTGTGCTCGACTGAGAATCATCACCGGTTAACACAGGTGTATTCTCAACTATTGTTGTGCTGCCTTGCACAATCTATTATTTCTCTTTTTCGATTTTCTCTATCCCTTGCTTCTGTAGCATATAGGTTCACTCTTTTTATTGGTAGAATGAAGGCAACTATTATTCTTGACAGGCTTAAGAATATATAGAGTTATGTTGCTTTGATTTCACCTAAAATGCACGATTTAATCTTGAGATCCTTTGATTACATCACTCATTTGAGTATTGGTTCACTGAGCAAACATCCAATACATTCTCTAGCTTTATTCGCTTTATGAAGAAAACAATAGTTGTGTGCCAGGCAACTTTTCTTCATAGGAGATAACTCCTTGATTTAAAGCCACTGAATCCGGCTTTAAATCCTTCAGTAACGCCTCAAAAGCCATTTATTTCGGCTTTAATTCCTTTAACAATGCCACGAGCCGATCATCGAGACAACTCAAGGTCACCCAGATTTATTGCAATAAATCTTGATAGGTTGGAACAGATAATTGACAGTTGACTATGACTTCCTCGGTTCATACCGGTGTCTTGTAATATATCAGTTGAGTTCTTCGATTTGTTGAAGTCTCTTTCATGTCTTATCGGTTGCATTTGCATGGACTACCGGTTACACTGTCCCGGTTGTGCTATAGACACTTAGTATGATTATTGCTTTTTGGCTATTCTTGTCTATATCGGTTGAAGTTCGGTCCTTGGTTGATACTAGGATACTCTCTTCCCTGATTGAGTGCATTGTCTGGTTGCCGATGCTTAGTGTAGTGACCGGTTTCAACTCAACTATAATCACACTTTTCTTGTACTATAGTTACTCTTTTCTTGTAGCTAAGGTAGGTGCTAAACCAGCCTCTCTTGATGTAGAGTTCCTTAAAGCTTCAACCTTTATAGAGATGACAAATCTCTATCCTCTTTTGCCAATCAATGACAACACCCAGACCAGTGGAGAGCTTACCGGTTACTGATGCCAACAATCTCCCCCTTTGGCATTGATGACAAAAATATGATAGGCAATCATATTATCATATTCTCCCCCTTTTTGACAAGAATGCCAAAAGGCTAATTAGGGAGATTTCCATTTTCTACTCTGCTCCCCCTGCGAGCAACAGTACTTTTCATCAGTTCATAAAAGATAAGGGTAACCTTTTGTTTGAATCATAATGAACTGATGACTCCCTGTTGATGATTACTGATGATTTGAAAGGGGTACAACCCCCAGTCTACCTCAGAGATACTCAAAAGTACTCTTAGATAATGGCTTTGTGAATATATTAGCAATCTGTTCTTTGGTGGGCTCATACTCCAATCTTACTTCTTTGTTTTGTACAAGTTCCCTCAAGTAGTGATACCTGAGGGCAATGTGCTTGGTCTTGGAGTGCATAACAGGATTTTTGGATATGTTTATGGCATTGGTACTTTCACAGTGAATTGCAATTGGTTCAGGTACCTGTTCCTGAATACCTTCCAGCAGTTGTTTGATCCAAATCACCTGTGTGCAGTTTATTGCAGCAACAACATATTCAACTTCAGCAATGGATTGTGAAATGCAATTCTGCTTCTTACTTGTCCACGATACTATTCTTCCACCTCAAAAGAATGCACCACCACTTGTGCTCTTTCTATCATCCACATTGCCATTCCAGTCTGCATCTGTGTAGAGTTTAATTTGGAATCCACCCTTGTGTGGAAACCATAAGCCATATTCCTCGGTTCCCTTTAGATATTTGAAGATTCTCTCCACTGCCATTAGATGTGTTTCTTTGGGATTAGCAGAGAATCTTGCCACTATGCTAACTGCATGAGCAATGTCCGGTTTGCTGTGAACAACATACTGCAATTTTCCTATCATGGATCGATACATTGTTTCATTTACTTCTTTGGCATCATCCTCCTTTGATAACTTGAGATTAGTTATCATTGGAGTTCCAACCGGTTTGGATTCTTCTAGTCCAAAAGTCTTGAGAATTTCTTTTATGTACTTGGATTGAGAGATGAAGATACCTTTTAGCTGATGGACTTGTAGTTCAATAAAGAATTTTATGGGCCCTATCATAGACATCTCAAATTTTTTCTTCATTTCTTCAGCAAAAGCTTTGCTCATTTTGTCATCTCCTACAAAGATGATGTCATCAACAAAGATTTCAACAATTAAGTTTCCATCTTTCCCTGTTTTGAGATACATATTGCTGTTTTCACCGGTTCTGATGAATCCAATTGTCAGAAGATATGAATGCAACCTTTCATACCAAGCCCTTGGGGCCTGTTTGAGCCCATAGAGAGCCTTTTTCAGTTTGCAGACCATATCAGTCTTTTGAGCAAATGTAAACCCCTCCGGTTGTTCAATGTACACTTCTTCCTCCATTATTCCATTGAGGAATGTAGACTTCACATCCATTTGGTACACCTTAAAGCGTTTGTGAGCTGCATAGGCAAGAAAAATTCTCACCCCTTCCAGTCTGGCCACTGGTGCAAAAGTTTCTCCATAGTCTAGTCTAGCTTCCTGAGCATAGCCTTTGCAAACCAGCCTTGTTTTATTTCTGATGACTTTACCATCCTCATTTAGTTTGTTTCTGTAGACCCATTTAGTCCCAATGACATTTTTGTCCTGAGGTCTTGGCACAAGTTCCCATGTGTCATTCTTTTCTTTTTGTTCAATTTCTTCATCCATGGCCTTGACCCAATTCTCATCTTCAAGGGCTTCTCTGGTGGTTTTGGGCTCAACACATGAGAGAAGACAGACGTTCTCTTTGGCCTTTTTCCTGGTCATGATGTTCACATGTCTGTCACCAATTATATTGTCAGTAGAGTGATATGTGACATACCTTGAAAGAGTCGGCCTCTATTCCTAGTCCGGTTCATCTTGTTGAGCAATTTCCCCGTCATGGTTTTAAGCATCTACTTGTTCACCATCCTGGGGTGTCCTGTTAGCTTCAGGCACAATCTCTCGCTCTTGATTTCTGTTAGTGCGAGTTGCCTCTTCATCTTCAGTTGTTGCTTCATTGAACTCAAAGACATCTCCTCCATTAGTAAATTTAAGATTTTCATGATTGACATGTCCGGTCCTCTTGTCTAGTTTTGATGATTCATCAATTTTTACATTGATGCTTTCAATTATCTTGCCTGTTCTTTTGTTCAGACACCGATAGACTTTTCTTTTGGTAGAATAACCCAAGAATGTTCCTTCATCTCTCTTGGGATCAAACTTCCCAGAAAACATTTCTCTCTTGATGTAACATTTACTGCTAAAGATTTTGAAGTAGCCTACATTGGGAGTATGCTTAAACCATAGTTCGTAAGGCATCTTATCGGTTCCCTTTTTGACTTGAAATCGGTTGATTGTGTAGACGGCGGTGCTGACAGCTTCTCTCTAGAAATGTGGAAGAAGATTCTTTTGGATCAACAGGGTTCTGGCATAGTCGATCAGCGTTTTGTTTCTTCTTTCTGCTACTCCATTCTACTGAGGAGTCCTAGGTGCAGAAAATTGTCTCTGTATGCCATGTTCCTCACAGTAATGAGTGAACTCCTGAGAGGTGTACTCACCTCCTCTGTCCGACCTCAGACACTTCAAGCTTCTACTAGTTTTCTTTTCCAATCTAGCCTTGTAAACCTTGAACATGTGAAAAGCTTCCGATTTCTCTCGGAGAAAGAGTGTCCACATCATTCTTGAGAAATCATCTATAAACATCATGAAATACTGGTCTCCATGATAGCTCTTTGTCCTCATTGGTCCACACAGGTCTGTGTGTACAATGTCTAGAACATTTTCAGCAGAGAAGGACTTACTACTGAAAGTTGCTCCTGTCAGTTTTTCTAACTGATAATCCTTACAAATACCACTCGTGGGTTTTGCAATTTCTGGGAGTCCTCTGATTGATTTCTTTTTACTCACTTTGACAATGCTGTCAAAGTTTATATGGCAGAGTCTTTTGTGCCATAGCTAGCTATTGTCTTCTTTGGAGATAAGACCGATCTTGCTTGATTCTCCTTTGACCGAAGCAATTAAATAGGTTCCTTCTGTTGAGTCTAGGTAGAACAGATTGCCTTTTCTCTGTTTACCAGTTGCAACATAGATCCGGATTGAGTTTTGACTATGCAGGAGCCTTGGCCGAATTCCAATTGGAAACCTTTGTTGTTCAGCTGTGCAACACTCATCAGGTTGTACCTAAGTCCTTTGACCCAGTACACATCTTCACAAACAACATTGTTGCAGAGAACAATAGATCCCTTACCGTTGATGGCACAAGGGGCATTGTTTCCAAATGTGACTGATCCGTTGTCGTTGAGCTCCAAGTTGATGAACTTGCTCTTGTCACCGGTCATATGGTGAGTACATGCACTGTCAATGATCCAATCGTGATGCTGATGGGATCTGGATATGAGTGCAACTTCATTAATAGCTGGGGTCTCCTCCTTTATTGCAATAAATGCAATTTCTGGATCTTTTGAGTCTTCAGACTCATTGTCTGTGACTCCTTCCTTTGCAAGATAACACTCCTGCTTTGCTTTGCTCTTGAACCGGTCTCTTTTGTCTCTGTTTTCATTATCTGGACACTGGGCAGCAATGTGTCCTATTTTGTTGCAAGAGAAACATTTTAAAGGGAGTTTCCTTTTATACTTCCCTTTCCCTCTAGGGAATCTCTTGGCAATCAGAGCTTCAAACCCATCTTGCTCCATCTCCTCTAAGAGCAGATTCTCAATGAGGTTGCCGATCTTACCGGTATAGGAGTTACCGGTTTCTCTTCCCCTTTTGGTGGAAGAGGCATTTACAGATGACTTAAATGCTGCTTCCTGAACGGATACGCTATTATCAAAGTTTCTTAATTCAAAACCAGCCAACTTATCGATTAGGGAGTCTAGGGTTACTTGATCGTTGCTCACCGACCTGAACTCTTGAATGGTAGAGATTTTTATAGCATACTGAGGTCTGAGAGTTCTTAGTATTTTGCTCACCACCTCCTCTTCAGTCACCTTGCCTCCAGCGCTTCTGATGGAGTTGATCACTTCCTTGATTTGGTTGCTATATTGCTCGATATCTTCTCCATCATTCATCCTCATGTCGTCATACTTTCCTCTGAGGCTTTCGACCTTGGCTCTCTAAACATTGGGATCTCCTCCATAGACTGTTTGTATCTTTTTCCACATTTTGCAGGCGGAGTCAAGATGTTCAATCTCAGCATAAACATGGTCGGGTAAGGTGCTAGCTATCATGTCCATGGCAGCCGTGTGCTCAGTCTTGATTTTCTCTTCATCAAGTGTGAAGGTGCTAGTGGGCTCACTGTAGTCGTTGATAACGTGATTCTAGTACTGGTCACTGATGGTTTTCATATATAGCTTCATTCTGTTGCACCATAAGGTGATGTTTTCTTTTGAAAACTTTGGTCCTTCCTTTCTCATCATCATAGCTTTCTCTCTGTGCGGTTAAGCAATAAAGAAAAACAAAACAAGGCTCTGATACCAATTGATAGTCCCAACCGGTGCTGAGAGGGGAGGGGTGAATTAGCACTTGTAAAATTCTTCCCCTTTTGTTTAATCCAGTGAAGTAAACTTACAACACAAAAGAAAGCAGTTCTAAGCAAGTAAAATAGTAAGTGAACAAACACAAAGTGACACCAAATTTATCACATGGAAACCCGGTTAGGGTGAAAACCACGGTGTGAGGAGACCTCACAATATTTGTACTCTTCTGAAGTACACCCTATTAAGAGCCTACCCGGTAAAGGGATAAAAACGCACTTGCTAGGTGCGACCCGGTCAAGGGATTTGTTATAGTAAGGTCTGTTAAGACCTGCCCGGTTAAAGGTCTTCAAACACCTTGAAAGATGTCACCTGGTTAAGGGATTTTGATACAAGGGACCTGTTAGAGTCCACCCAAATACTGGGATTTATCTATTGTAGTTTGCTAGAAGACAATAGAATCAAGATCTTTACAGAAGGCTCTGCTTAGCCAGATGTGATCTTTATTTGTGCTCGACTGAGAATCATCACCGGTTAACATAGGTGTATTCTCAACTATTGTTGTGCTGCCTTGCACAACCTATTATTTCTCTTTCTCGATTTTCTCTAACCCTTGCTTCTGTAGCATATAGGTTCACTCTTTTCCTCGGCAGAATGAAGGCAACTCTTATTCTTGACAGGCTTAAGAATATATAGAGTTATGTTGCTTTGACTGCGCCTAAAATACACGACTTAATCTTGAGATCCTTTGATTACATCACTCAGCTAAGTATTGGTTCGCTGAGCAAACATCTGATACATTCTCTAGCTTTATTCGCTTTATGAAGAAAACAATAGTTGCGTGCCAGGCAACTTTCCTTCATAGGAGATAACTCCTTGATTTATAGCCACTGAATCCGGCTTTAAATCCTTCAGTCACGCCTCAAAAGCCATTGATTCCGGCTTTAATTCCTTTAACTGTGCCACGAGCTGATCATCGAGACAACTGAAGGTCACCCAGATTTACTGCAATAAATCCTGATAGGTTGGAACAAATAGTTGACAGTTGACTATGACTTCCTCGGTTCATACCGGAGTCTTGTAATATATTAGTTGAGTTCTTCGATCTCTTGAAGTCTCTTTCATGTCTTATCGGTTGCATTTGCATGGACTACCGGTTACACTGTCCCAGTTGTGTTATAGACACTTAGTATGATTATTGCTTTTTGGCTATTCTTGTCTATACAGGTTGAAGTTCGGTCCTTGGTTGATACTAGGATACTCTCTTCCCTGATTGAGTGCATTGTCCAGTTGCTGATGCTTAGTGTAGTGACCGGTTTCAACTCAACTATAGTTACACTTTTCTTGTACTATAGTTACTCTTTTCTTGTAGCTAAGGTAGGTGCCAAACCAGCCTCTCTTGATGTAGAGTTCCTTAAAGCTTCAACCTTTATAGAGATGACAAATCTCTATCCTCTTTTGCTAATCAAGGACAACACCTGGACCGGTGGAGAGCTTACCGGTTACTGATGCCAACACAATTGAAAACTCTTGAAGAGAGGAATGAGAAACCTTGGAGGTATAATGAAAGTTCAAAGAAGCTTGATGAGCAACTGAGGGCTCAAAGAAAGCACAAGGATCCCACAGGACTTGGGTACATTGCTCAAAGAAAAATTGAAACCGGTGAGTCCTCTGGAGACAAGCAAGGCAAGAAGGGAAAGAAGAAACCGACAGAAGACAAAGGTAAAAAGACCTTCAAACCCTCTTTCAAACATTGTGACAAACCGGGTCATAAAACCAATCACTACAAAAATGCACCGGTAAAACCATTTACCAAAACTTCTTTCCACGAATAGGCAAGGTTACATGGCTAGAAGATAAACCGGTGATGGTTCAGATAGGTGAGATAGTAAATAACTTTGGGAACTGGTTTAATAAGGTCATGATAGATTATTTTGAAGCCTTTCAGCTAAGAATGCACAACAGGGAAATAATTGCCTCTACCATTGTAGAAGAATACAGGGAAGAGATGTGTTTTCTGGTGAGCATTGATCATTGCATTATCCAGGCTGTGGACCCAAGGTCTGAGTATGCACCGGATATCGGTTATGAGATTACATCTATGGTTGCAAAGGCATATGCTGATGCACTACAGGAAAGCAACTTAGATCTCTTGGCATACCGGTTTGGCACCTATGAAGAGTTTCAATCTAATTTGAAGAAAAAAGGCATCTTCTAAGGAACCTAAGGTGTATGTGAAAAGAACTCCCACTTCTAGGAAGAGGAAGCTAGTGGCGGAAGAACGAAAGGTTCAAAGAAAGAAGACACAACCAGTGTCTACGGAACAAGGTGAGGAAATGGAGGAAACAAAAACTGAAGAAACCACTACTCTTCACAGAAAGAGAAAGACTGGGAAAGCGGTAAAAGAGGATGCACCTAGAGGAAGGAAACCAACCATAGATGAAGCAGTTGAAGGAATACAGGAAACAAGCGGATTGGGTGGAGTAGGAAGAAGATATGAACTTGGTAATGAAGAAGATAAAAGAAAGCTAGAAGGTGTAGTTTACGTTCTTCACAAGTTCAACTTAACGCCCGCTGTACTTCAGAAAACAATACTTGAAGATCTACTTGGAGTAATTGAAGGTAGATGGAAATCTTCCTTAGATAAGGAAAGAGAATTGAGGATAAGGGCTTTGCTAGAAGTACAAAATCACCTTAGCTTGCAAGAGGCAACTAATCAAGCTAACCTGTACAAACAAAGTTTCAATATCAGAAAGAGGATTGGTCAGGTCCTAATTGGTGAAGTGGATAAAGTACATGATGAAGGGGTTGCCACATGGACAACTGTTCTAAAGAAACAACATCAAGCTGAAGCATAATGCCAAAAGAGCACAGAGCCACCAGTAAAAGATATTGGAAAAGGAAAGGGCATATTGGGAGTAGAGACTCCGTTCCAAGAAAAGACTGCAACTGAACCGGTCATTGTGGATATAACTGGAGACACAGGTGGTGATCTCACTCCAACCCTACTTGCTTCCCCAGTAAAAGGTAAAGCTTGAACTTTAACCATAGACAATATAGTTCGATGCTTACTCCAGCACAAATAATTGAGGAAATGCAACTAGTAAAATATATTCAACTATGAATGATATGTATTCTTCCTAGCCAACTATTAATCATTTGTCAAATAGTCAAGACAACTCTAGCAATTACGGTAAACACAGGAACCAGTTTGGCTTGTAATAATGTATTTGGAATGCTCAATTTGCATATACTGTAAATATTATGGTTCCCGTCTACAACAAAACATTTATGGAAAAAAAAAACAATAGGAACTCCTACAAGCATATACTATGTTCCCTAGTCTCATGGATGCCATCACACCAAATCAATTCCTCTGTTAGCAACCAGTCGAGAGAAGTCGTTCTTTCCTGTGCAATATTTGGCGATAATTTTACTCATTGGCTAGAGTAAACTTGGGCCCAAACAAATGCTCACAACGATAATTTTAATTTGCGGATTATGTTTCCCAACCACGACAATTGTTTTTGCAGCTATACATTAGAAACTTTAATGTTCATTCGACAAATATTTATCCAAGTTGCAAATAAACTAAGGACTTTGATTTATTTCTCCTCTGCATTCACAATATGCCCGACCTTAATAATTCTCACTATAATAATTGAGCCAATATAATCTTTTATAATAAGTTGGCATATAATATTTAACTATGACAAATGTTATTAATCCTTTGCTTTTATTCTCCTCATGCTGAAAGATGAAATCACCCCACAGACATTTGCCAACATAATATGCAAGAAAATAAAGATTTAGAATATATACCCATTTTCTCCAAATAAGAAACATAGGCAAGTATTAATTTCCAAAACTCATGAAATCTCACAGGCTAGCAGGAGAACCAACTCTAATACCACTAAAATATCCCCGATATTTGCTCCATATTTTAGCAAATGTTCCTTAGGAATTTTAACAAGCAATTTGCATGCAAACTGATTTATATTTATCCCATAGGTTATTTTGAAAATCATATAATATCAGATTGAAATAGAGATATGAATGTTGTCATCAAATTAATTAAATCAGTACAACCTTATTTTTTAGATAGACCTAAAATACCTCCATCATTGTAATTTTGTTTTCAGATGGAGACTTCACAAGTTTTCCCCACTGTGAACTCCGTCACGAATCTACCCCCAAAGATGAATTGGGTTTCCGTCCAATCTACCAAGAAAAACCTGAAGGTTTATGTCCTTAGGTTTTCAAAACTAAGAGCCCAAGCTTCCCAGAATTCTCCAAGAGAAAACAATAACCAAGCATGTTGAGAATGAGCTTCTCAATGTTCTTTAATAGCACATCCCTATGACTCTTTAGTTTCTGATGTAGGAGCATCTTGGATCTTGAGCAATCTTGCATCACCAAAAACATTTTCTGTTTTTGTACCCGTCTGTTGTTTGTTTTGTAGCCGTTGGTGCTGTTGGTTTCTTGCTTTGCGAAGTTAATTCAATATTGTGGACCTATTCTTGAGCACTATCCTAAGATCGCACATCCTAATTCGTTTGGATTTGGGAGATATCTTCATTTTCCTCGGGTATCGATTTTCCGCCAGTTTCGCATGAAACGTGGAGTGTTTCACCTTGCGCGGTTCCTTATGATGGAATTGAATCTTGCGAAGTTCCAGATATGTTCTTGGATCATGTGTGGACCTAAATATATCTTTGCATCGTGTTTTGTTATTTCTTTCTTTAGTTTTGGTTTCTTTCCCTAGGTTGGACCTATAATGTAATTAATGCTTGACTGGCCGACTTGTGGCTTAGCTGGTTATATATTGGGAGCTTGGGTTGATGTAGGAGGTAGAGAAGAGTAGAGTAGAATCATAATTGGATCCTGTGAGATCTTGAAGATCAGATGGTTTATTTGATATTGTAATAGCAGAGCTAGTGGTTTGCATGCTTGGAGACAAGGAGATTGCTCGGAGGCTTGCAAGCTCAAGTTTAGATCTGGCTTAGTGTTTCCATCAGTTGCTGATGTGTTTTAGAGCTGGACTAGCTAGGAGATTGCTGAAAAACTTTTGTAATTTTATTGTATAAGGCTGAAACCCGGAAGGCCTTACAAGCCAGGCATTTTGAATGAAATTCTATTTTGAAGCATTATATTGCTGTATTCCGCTGT
Source organism: Chamaecyparis obtusa (assembly GCA_027943335.1). Lineage (NCBI taxonomy): Eukaryota > Viridiplantae > Streptophyta > Pinopsida > Cupressales > Cupressaceae > Chamaecyparis > Chamaecyparis obtusa. The sequence goes on along the minus strand of BSBK01003939.1, from coordinate 503,665 downwards.
GGTTGTTGTTGTTATAAATGCTGGTGTAGGTTTGGACTATCCATTGTTGGGCTCTCCATCCCTGCCCTGCGTCAGGTGGTATCAGAGCTTGAAGATTTTGAGTGTGTGGACAGATCGCCAAAGGTGAGGTAGTTTGCACCAGGACCTTGGATTGAAGATGCCTCCGAGGAGAGCTCATGAGATCTCAGAGGAAGAACTTGCTGGAGAATTCAATCTTGATGATTTTAGGGCTTTGCAAAATCAAGTGCAAGATCTACAAGAGGAATTGAGAAAGAAGAATACATTGAAAGAAGATAGTGAAGATGAGTCTAAGGAAGAAGATCATTTTGAAGAAGCTATAGAAGAAGCCAGGGATCCATAAGAGACTAGAATCCTGAAGGCTATGTCTAAAATTGGGAAAAGACCTAAGATCGAAGTTTCTACATTTGCTGGAAGCTTTAGGCTAGAAGAGTTGATTGATTGGCTTAATGAGATAGATGAATACTTTGAGTATGAAGAAATAGAGGATCCTGATAGAGTTCGATTTGCAAAGACTAAGTTGAAGGGTCATGCAAATATTTGGTGGAGAGAAGTTCAATTGGAAAGAAGTAGGAGAGGAAAAGAAAAGATCACTAGATGGAACCGAATGGTTGACAAGTTGAAAAAGCAATTCATTCCGGTTGATTATGAGTTGGAGATGTTTAAGAAGATGCAAGCCTTGAAGCAGAACAACAAATCAGTACAGGAGTATACTGAGGAGTTTTACAGAATCCTGATTAGGACTGGTCTTTCTAAAGCTAATAAAGAGAAGGTTGCTAGGTATGTTTATGTCTTGAGACCTAGTATTCAAGAAGAGTTACTTATTGTTCGGATGACAACTATAGGAGATGCTTATCAGATGGCATTGAAGATTGAGGAGAAGCTGAACAAGAGCTTTGAAGGAAGACAAAATAATAGGAACCGAAGTGGTAAGACTAGTGAAACAATTGCTGGAGGTAATGTGATAGAGAATCCTAAGAAGACTGATGAAGGATCTGGCAGTGGTCAAGTCACTAAGAACTACAATAATGGACAGAGAGGGAGATGGAGAAATGAGTTCACTGGTACTTGTTTTTAGTGTGGTGAAGAGGGTCATAGAAGTTTTCAATGTCCTAGAAAAAGAGTTGCACTAACTGCCGAAGAAGACATAAAGAATGTTGCAGAAAAAGGTGAATTTCTTATCACTAGGAGGTTGGCTACATGTGCTAAGGAACCGGTACAAAGAAGAAATTTATTCAGAACCAGATGTAAGTGCAAGAATAAGGTATGTAATGTTATAGTGGATGGTGGCAGTTCTGAAAACTTTGTTTCAGAAGAGATGGTCAGTAAATTGAATTTGGAAAGGAAGAAACACCCTAACCCTTATCAGATTAGTTGGATACAAGATGTGTCTAAGGTTTGGATTGAAGAGCAATGCTTGGTTAATTTTCAGATTGGATCTTATCATGATAAAATATTATGTGATGTATTGCCTATGGATGCTTGTCATCTGTTGCTCGGGAGACCTTGACAATTTGATAGGCATGTTATGTTTGATGGTCGTGCAAATACATATGTGGTAATGCATGGTGGATCCAGGCATAAGTTATTGCCTTTGCAGGAAGTTGGGGCTAGTGGATGTGGAGTTATCAGGTGTTGTCCTTGTGACAGTGAAAAACATCAGAATCGGAGAGTTGATGAACCTATTCCTGTGGATGAAAGAAAGCCGAGTTTGAAAGGAAAAGAGAATGATACAATTGAAGAATGTATAGAGATAAAGAGGTAGGTGGTCTTTCTGACAAAGATAGTGCAGCAAATGATGGCACTAGTGACACAGAGAGATGCAGATGGTGCCGAGTTGATTAGTAAGTCTGGAGAAGATGTGATTCACCGAAGTGCTGGTGTAATCGATAGTGGAAAAGATGGTCAGAGTCAGTTTTTGTTAGTTGCAGAAAGGAAAGATGAGAAAAGTGCAGGACAAGATACTTTGTTGAGTGTGACAGTGGATAAAGTGAAGACAACACGGAATGAAGAACAAGAGGAGATATGGATTAAGAACAGATATGGCATACTTGTCCTGATTCCCTTGAGATGTTCATGAGAACATTCTTTTATTTACTTGGGGTGTCTGATGCAGGAGCATCTTGGGTCTTGAGCAATCTTGCATCACCAAAAACATTTTCTGTCCCTGTACCTGTCTGTTGTTTGTTTTGTAGCTGTTGCTGCTGTTGGTTTCTTGCTTTGCAAAGTTAATTCAGTATTGTGGACCTATTCTTGAGCACTATCCTAAGATCGCACGTCCTAATTCATTTGGATTTGGGAGTTATCTTCATTTTCCTCGGGTATCGATTTTCCACCAGTTTCGCATGAAACGTGAAGTGTTTCACCTTGTGCGGTTCCTTATGAGGGAATTGATTCTTGCGAAGTTCCGGATATGTTCTTGGATCATGTGTGGACCTAAATATATCTTCGCATCGTGTTTTGTTATTTCTTTCTTTAGTTTTGGTTTCTCTCCCTAGGTTGGACCTATAATGTAATTAATGCCTGACTGGCCGACTTGTGGCTCAGCTGGTTATATATTGGGAGCTTGGGTTGATGTAGGAGGTAGAGAAGAGTAGTGTAGAATCATAATTGGATTCTATGAGATCTTGAAGATCATATGGTTTATCTGATATTGTAATAGTAGAGCTAGTGGTTTGCATGCTTGGAGACAAGGAGATTGCTTGGAAGCTTGCAAGCTCAAGTTTAGATCTGGCTTAGTGTTTCCATCAGTTGCTGATGTGTTTCAGAGCTGGACTAGCTAGGAGATCGCTGAAAAACTTTTGTAATTTCATTGTATAAGGCCGAAACTCGGAAGGCCTCACAGTTGGGCATGTTGAAAATTCTATTTTGAAGCATTATATTGTTGTATTCCGCTGTGGTTGTTGTTGTTATAAGTGCTGGTGTAGGTTTGGACTATCCATTGTTGGGCCCTCCATCCTTGCCCTGTGTTAGTTTCCTTCTGCTTGTCTCTTAGTATTCCTTTTCTTTGTTTCTTTATTATCCCCCTTTAAATTAAAATGACTTTATTCATTGTTCACTAAGCTCCATTAAAGTCATTTTGATACTTTATTGAATAATTAAATTAAGTTGTCATTAAATTTGATATAATTTGACAATTTAAAATTTAATTATTTAATTGACTTCTAATGTCCCAAAAAGGGGACACTGCAGTTTCTAAAGTCTAGGACACCTGAACCAATGTTTTTTGTCATGCTATGGCTGATAAGGTCATATTGTGTTCTTCGCCGAAAGATTGTGATTATCATCCACGGTGATGGCTTGATCTTACCACAATGAATAGAGTCAGTGAGAGCTTGATCTTACCACAGTGAATAAAGTCATCATCGTGATTGCTGTTGACTACTGAGCATACATGATAGGCTGAGAAGATTCACATTCCTCAATCAACAAAACTCACACTACATCAATTTGTCCACATCGCTCAAGTATATATTTATCGCTCCTGAGGACTGAGCCAGTCTAAATTCATATCTGTGCTAATTCAGGTTCACAGTGATTGCACTGTTTGCCAATCATTGGTTTGTGTTTCCACTTACAGATTGCACTTCCTTTATCTTACAGTGATTAGTGTAGCTACTTCTTGTCAGCTCCTTTTCGCATGAAAGAATTGATTAATAATGGCCAGCAAATGTTTCTCTAGCCGACGCTATGATTTTGATTGATTCTAAGCTCCTCCCATGAATATAGAGTGTTGCAATATGAGGAAGAAAGCTGCGGGTGATTCATAATCACACACTAATTATATTGAACTCTAGAAAACCTTGTGCACTTTGCCTTTGATACAACTTTCCTTTGTTCCTTGCAGGCTTCAAAAATACACCTTCAGAGCACAGTTTGTTTTTCCTTATCGGATTCTTCAGCCATAGGGAAATACACTCGTTCAATCTTGAGCAGAACTACCCATCAAATGCTTGGAATCGTATCTCTGAATAGAAAATATGAAAACCATGACCTAAGACAGTTCCACGCAGCTATAAAAACAATGTTTGGAATTACCGTGATTTGCAAATTAAAGCTTCACTAGAACATTAAACTTATACCAATGGTGCAAGGAGTCACCAACAAATATTAGTCGACCTCTTAGAATAAGTCAGATCTGTCAAATATATAAATCTCAAGCATAGTGACTTGATCACATAGAATATCGATAACTCACAAATTTGTATAATCTCCAGGAAAATAGGGTGGGTAGTCTCACCATCGAAACTGCGAAACTCCTCCAGCTAGCAATCCTTTGGTGAAATGTTGACGAGTTCACGAAACTTCCATGCTTAATTGCTTCCAAATGATCTCATTTTGTACTACCTCAATTGACCTTTTCCCTCCAGAATATTTTGAATTCAAATGGGTCCTTAGGAGGAGAATTAATAAAGTGGCCCCAATTAATATTTTATTTTTAAATCCAATGGGCCCTGAATTAATTAAATAATATTATTCTCTTTGTCAATTTGGGAGGGACATTACACTAAATACCAAATTCCACTTAATTAAATGGATCCTTGAGCTCGTTCGATCCCTCCTAGAGAGATTTCTTAAATATGCTCTCCATATCTTTCAAAGCCTTGTTCATCAACTTCTGCCACAACATGCCATCGATCATAGAGCACTAAATATTGGCTTAGTCATAGTGATTCGTCCAGTCAATGAAGGCTATTTTCTCTTCCACTTGGATGCCTTTTTTCTGCACTTTTCTGAACACTCTCTTCATAGAGAAGAGTGAATGGAACCCTTAAACAAGGGGGCCCTGAGATATTTTGTAAGGAGGGTTTCTATTGACAATCCAAGGACATTTGCCACCCTCCTTTGACAGGCCTTTTTTGTATTAAAAAAGTAGATCTTAGTTTTGTTTGTGTTAATTATTTGATCGGAGCATCTACTATACTTCTCAAGTATTTCCTTTACTATCTCGGCCTCTTTGTCCGTAACCTCTCCCAACAGTTAAATGTCGTTGGAAAATTGTATATGTGACAGTGGTGCCATGCCTCCAACTGCATGAACCCCACACCAAATGACCCGTGCCACTCTGGCCTTGATCAGTCTTCCGAAAGCCTCAACTAGAAGAACAAATAGGAAGGGAGATAAATGGCCTCCTTGCGTGAGGCCCCTAGAATATTGAAAGAAGCCACACAATAATCCATTTACTGCGATGGAAAACCTGACAGTGGATACACAACTAAATATCCACTCAATCCAGGCTCAACAGAATCTGAGTCTCTTGAACTGACCATATGGTATGCTTTTTTATATCTAATTTGACCAACATACATTTAAGATTCGCTAAAATGATTGAGTGGATAGCCTCATTAGCCAAAATAATGCTATCCACGATTTCCCTTCCTGGCGTGAAGCTGTTTTGGTCCTCTCAAATCACCTTGTTAAGAATGGTTTACCTGTTTGCCATCACTTTAGTTATAATCCTATACAAGGTGTTACATAGGGAAATTGGACAAAAATCTACAAAGGACTGGCAATTGGATTTGTATCCCTCCAACAATATCAATTATGTCTGAGCTTTTATAAGAACATTCACCGATTGCTCCCAAATTTTTGCATCAATTGTTAATTGTTTGCACTGAATGTGTATAAAAGTTGTTTGCAGTTTATGTGTCTCAGAGTTGTAAGTGTTACACATCAAAATGCATAACAAATATGACATAAAAATGCATAACAATATGAAGTAAATCCCAAAGATAATCACTACTGAAGCACATATAAATGACTAACAGAATCTGCCATTTGATAAATACATAGCATGTCTATTTCAAACTGCAGTCTCCTTCAGAATATACAGAGGCAAATACATTTATTGTTGACATTTAAATGCTGTGTTAACCTGATATAGGATGCTTTTCGAACTGTAGCAACTCAGAAATTTATATCAGACTTTTCAGCTCAGCAAATATGCCCATTACAATCCAGCAAGCACCACAACATTGCCCTTTAGCTTTTCACTTTCCACAAGAACTCCAGTGATTGATCCTCAGTATCTAGCGGCTAGAAAAGTGAGTATATGCTCAGAAAATGCTTCCACAAAGGCTTGGACTTATCTGCTCTTTGTTGCTGTAGCTTTCAAATCTTAACGTTTCCTTTCTATGAATAATGATGCCCAGAATATGAGCTTCAATAATCATTCCAAACGTCCCAATATGCTATCTTTAATCTACAACCTTCTAGGGACATTGATAGCGGCCAGTATAAATGTGTAGAGTTTATAAATTAGCCAAATCGAAGGTTGATCAAGCAATGGAAGGGTTTTTTTTCCTTAAATGCCTCCACTGGAAATCCACGATTTGCAAATTTGATTCACCAGGTTTAGTTTGCAAATGACCTTACATGCATTCACTCATAGACCACATTATTTCCATCGCTAATCTACTTTCAAGTTCCAGGGCCGAGCTTAGAATACAAATTCATCTAAAAGAAGTCTGCTCATACCAACACATGCCAACAATGAGGCACACTAGTTACTTAAAAATTATAGCCTAGAATTATTTGTGCCAATGCAAGTAAAAGGGACTTTCTTTATGCTGGAAAAGATATATCAAAAATAAAATATAAAATAAAAATCACCCAGGACAAATATTCCTTATATCATGCCGTCCAAGCTAGCATATCATTCTTCTGTTTGAATTGCTCAATGGCAAGCTCCCAATAAGAAATGAAATCTTTTGAACCATAATGATATTTTATTTGCAAGCTCTGAAATTTATCTTTGAAAAAGACTACAAATTTCAAATTCAAAGAACTACAATGTGAATTCTGAATTGAATCCACCTTGATTGGCTGAAATGTATTTTTGTCCAATCAACCAAGAAGAAACCCAAGGGTTTTGATCCTATGGCTTGCTGAACCTATAGTGGCTGCTCACAAAGGAAAATCTCAATGAAATAACTAGTCAAGGATGATAAAATGACTTGCCTTCACCTTCTTTAAAGGCCCGGAAGAATTCTCTAGAAGAATATGATTTAACTACTTTTGAAGCTTCTAGAACAAATACTTTATTTAATAGTGATAAATAATATTTATTGTATATTTCACTTAAGTCAAAATTAATCAAAATACAGTTATCTTTAGATTTACTTTTTTGGGACAGATTTAAAATAATCAATTTAATTTAATTTCTTATAATGTCCCACCTTAGCCTATGGGAATAACAATAGACTAGAGGACTGTACTAGGTGATCAGTTGATAAAAAGGGGACATTACAAATTTTCAATTTATTGAGTTTGGTGGTAACAATGCAGTATGTTGGTATTCATAATGAGGTTTCTGTATTTGTTTCCTTTCTCTGCTTTGTTACACCATCCCGACTTGTTCTTTCTTTTTCTTGGAGTGGGTGAAGTATGTTTTAATGCAGATCTTCAGTTGCACAAACCAAGAAACAAAGGCGCTTATTTCAATCAACTGAATTGTGATACTTTCCCAAGATTCAATTCAGATCAGCTTGGGGTTGAATCACTTTAGTTTCACAGTTTTAGCCCAATTTGTTTAGTTTGAACTTTAGCCTAGTGTTTAGTCTCATTGATTTACTCTGGTCATTTGTGTGCATTAATGCATTTTTTGCTTTCTTTTTTCAAGTGTGTTTTGTTTAAGAGCTCAGTGTTAAATCTTTTTATTTTGTTTTCAAACTGTATATGTTTATCTAAATTACAATATTTTAAGAAGTAAAAATCCATCTCTTTTATTTCAATTTTTGTACCTCTCTTGATGTTTAACATTAAAATGCCTTTTTTGATACCACAAAAGATGTTAAGTTGATAGCATTATGATATGCTTTACGCTGTGTAGGTTAACATAGAATTTTCATGCAACCCATTTATTCAATGAAACCCATTTAGCTTTGCAAGTTTTGTTTATGCATGTCTTCTAGCTACCACAAATCATACAGATTTATTCATCTCAGTTTCTTTGCAAATAATAATTAGTCCATAGAGTATATTAATTCGAATGATCTTTCAAATTTGCAGTGGTCATGCTGTTCTTCTTGAGGATTCAATAGATTTGGTGGCTATCATGCAAGCAAATGGGTTCCGCACACCAAATGCATCTATATCCCCTATTTTTCAAAATGATGAAGCCTTTTTGAGGAGGAAGAAGGCTGTTCAAGATGAAGTGCTTGATGAAATGGGTTACATCGTAGCTCCATGGAGAGTGAGTTCACTTTCCTTGCAAATGTTTGGATATTAGCAATAGTCTGAAACTATTTTTCTTTACAAAGGTCTCTAAGTCTTAAGTAGTATTTTGTTTCATGATTTGATTTGCTTTTGTGTACTTGCAGTTTCTGACATCACCTTTAATCAGTGGGGAGGAAAACTTACCGAACCCTAGTCTAGAGGTATGTTTCCCACTATGAGAGTTCTACATAGTTGCACATTTTTAGGGGATTCAAACAATCAAAAGTGTTGTCATAGTGATCTAAGCAATAATTGTTAGGGAAGAATACAGATGCCTTATTTTAGGATTATGTTTTTGTTACCAAAATTTTCACTTAAGCTACATTTGGTGGAGCCATCATGCTTCAAGGAAAAGGTGCATTTTTATTTCATGTGCTTTTCAAACCAAATGCAATAACTTTGAAAAGTTTGATACATGATTGAATTATTACATTTAATGAGGAAAAGATCAAAACAGAAAAGTAACACTTCGCAAATCTTTTCGGAAAATGTAATATTATTTTCATCAAAATTTTGTATTTATGCTCCACACAAGCCGTGAAACTAGCTAGAAGTAGTTCATCACATTTTGTTTTCAAATAATGCATGAGTACATGTACAAAAGTGGAGGAGATAAGATGCATGAATGGGGGCCAGTCATTGCCTGAAATGATTGGCGTGTGTTGGATTGTCCCCTGATGTCTCGCTCTGCCAAGTCTCCTTGATCCTCGCTGCCTTGCTGCCCTATGTCCTGCAAAAATGTGAAAAGATAATGGATTAGAACTAGAATATAGTTCTAAGCAATGACTGATCTAGATTCATATATATCTACCCCTCCACGTAGGCATCCATTATTTCAAGACAAAATGCAATTTTATTCCAACATGTGTGTTCCATGTGCAGTGCCCTATCTTTGATTAGCAAATGAAGCGAAATGTGGCTCCCTTAAGGGTTTGAGCCTAACTTGCTAATAAGAGACAGGGACAAAAATGCCAAAATCAAAATACTAAGTAAGAGTGATAGGTACATCCATTATCTAAAGGAGCAATCACCACAAGATGCCAATGCAATGGAAATATATTTAAAGACAGCAAATAGAGTTAAGCATCAATGCCGTTAGAAATCAGTCACAGTAAAGAGGATCCATCAGCATGGTCATTGCTAAATTTTAGTTTTGCAACAATAATTTAAAGGCAGTAAAATTTTTTCTTGCACCAAGTTGGTTCAATAAATGCAATTCAAGCACAAAGCAATTGAGAGTTTCTTTCACCAACAAAGGATAGCTATAGGAGAGAATGAATCTATCAAGAACAATGTCAATATCAATGCTATAAGAGTGACAGTTCCAAGGGACTCTGAGGAGTGTTCAGCTGATAAAAGAAAAGTAGAAGAGCAAGCATTCCATCTTTTCATTTTCACAGAGCTTCCAATATGAAGAAACAATTCAAGTAGGTTTTGAGTTACCAAAAGAAAATTATTGCTGTTGTAAGACCGCATTCTTTCACTAAGGATAATATGGATAAAATCTTAGATGATACAGATCAAAAATATATTGTCAAGGAAGGCAGGGAAATGGAGATAGATATTAATATCTTAGAGAATATGAACTTGCTGGAGAAAGTTTAGCTAAAAATGAAGGGAAGGGACCAGACAAGGTGCCGTGAATAGGAGGAGCTCAGTATCATAAGAAATGCAAGTGAAGGGTTTCCACTATACTCATGGCCTGCAATATAAAAAATATGTAGTTCAAACATGGGTTTGGTTTAAAACACAAAGATATGAAGTGTCCAGAAAACAATGGTAAAGCAACAGTTTGCTGATATAGAGTCAGTATCAATGATGAGATCAAATGCAAAGAAATAGAGTTCAAAGGAGATCATTTTCAGAAAATAAATAACTCAAAATTACCAAAAAATGTCGCAGCCTACAATAATCCTTCAGAATCTGCGAAAATCCTCAATAAAAGCTTCCAAATCCGCAGTCAAATCTCATCAAAAGCTTTCATTTTTCCAGCTAAACCCTTGTATCTCCCAGCTCCAGCACTGAGCGGCAGTGAATGAAGAAAGAAAAATGAAACGAAAATGAAATGCTTTAGGGTTTGAATACCCTAATCCTTATCGCCAAAGACAAAAAGGCATTTTTGCCTTATTTTTCCTCATCTCCTTACATTAATACCTCCTGTGGGTATGAGTCATGGGTTCGAAAGTGATAATCTTTATCACTTTGTTTACTATGTTTCCATGGTTTTTATGTACCAAAACTATATTATTAAGATGATATTTATATATATATATATCATTTTATTAATATAGTTAGGAATTCAAAGTTATGGAATATAGACTCTTAAAAAAACGAAAAAAATATATTTTATTTTCGCACCATTTAATAATTATTAAATAGTTTATAATTCATTGTTTTAATAAATACGTTATTTTGATAATATTGTTAACTGGTTCTATCATCGCTTAATAAATATTATTAAAGTAATTAATATTTATTAAAATAATAAACTTTAAATTATATAATAATTATTATTAATTCAAAGTATTAAATGCTTTATAATTCATTTATTTAAATGAATTATAAATTATTAAATAATAATGGTACAAATAGGATATTTATTTTTACCTTTAAAAGTCTAAGTGAGATATTTTGCAGAGTTAGGACCAAGTGCTAAGGTCATGGGGATAAGGATTAATTTCTGAATGGAGTTTTTACTTATTAGAGACGTTTATAAGCTTTTTGAGAGATAAGGTTGAATTTTTGGAGGATATTTATGTGATATTATTGAGGCATGACTTTTGGGCCACTTTTATGCATTTTTAAGTCCTTTAAGGGGCTCAAAAATGGACTTGTGCGTTGGATCCGACCCAGATGTTTTTGCTATTATTTAATGATATAGTTGGGTGAAAAATGTATAAGTATGAGCTGAAGGCTCAATTGTGAGAGAGTTCTGGTTTTATGCAGATTGGAGAGATTTAGTAACTTTTTAGTCCTTTTCTTTCAATTTTTCATACTTCTTGTAACAACAATTTTGCAGATGCAGAAATATATATTTGGAGAACATCTTTACACAGTTTTGACCTTGTTTATTACAGAGTTGTGTATTGTTGTATGATTGATAGAGCTGTTAGTAAAAATATATTTTTTCCATTCACTTTGTGTCTTATGCCATACCCTCTTTGTGATCAAGGTGTTTTGTGCAGGTTACAGTCCGTATTAGGGGGTATTGTTATAGTTTATGGTAGTGAAAGTCATTTTTCCTTCATTAGATTATCTTTCTTTCATACCTCTTTATGAAATAATCATGCTCACACATAAAATAAGTTGTGTTAAGTTCACCATTATGTTTTGATGGTCAAAGAGTCATGTTTTTCTAGAAGGCTGCAAATTCTAAATTTTTGGTGTATCACCTCATTTACATCATTTGGAGTTTAATTTATTTTACATGCAGTCATTTTGCAATTTTGTCATCTTTCTATCCCTTTTTATTAGAAAGTTAAATTTTGAGACTTTAGGTGAAGTATCTAATAGGAACCGACCTAGAATTCGGAGATTCACTCCAATTTTGGGAAACCCACTATCCAAGAGTGTTTCCATGTTTCTCGAAATAACTGAGTTTTTGGAACTTAATCAGTGTGCAACTTTTAGAGATAACAATTTTGTCACGCTCGGTGGGACCGTTCTTAATCGAACAAGTCAAATTACATTACATTTCTTGCTGGTTTTGATATGCTACCAGCAAGTTCAGACCTTTGAGAGGTCACTTTTTTGCATATTTGGTGGCTCTATAAAGGAAAACCAACTAGTTTCATAGGATCAAGTGCTGGTATGTTAAAAAATAAATTTACATTCTGATTTCTAGCCTTTCAAATGAGTAGAAATGTCAAATTTTCAAAGACAACATGTATACCCGAATGGCCAATTTGCATATTTTCCGCCATTTCATGAGAATAATGTCCAAGAAGATCTGTTTCAACCATGTCAGAACCAGCATGATATGCTTACAATGACCCCATGTTTGCTCAATATTTTCATCATCTTGCAAATGCTAATAATTTACAAATTAGAGACACTGCAAGTATGTTGCAAGACTTCAACATGCAGATTGATGACATTAAGAGGCAGCAAGAATCCGACCAACAAGAATTGAGTTTGCAACAAGAAGAATGGTCATATCAGGCCTACCTTCATGAGCAGGAGGCGTTAGCATGTTAGGAGAAATGTCATGAGAAGTATTTGGTGGAACAATATAGGCGACATGAGGCAAGCCTCGCAAAAGAGTTGGAAGCACAAGGCCAACTTTTGGAGACCCAATAGGTACAACATGAAGCAATCCTTGCAGAAAGAAAGAAGGCACAAGAGCTGAAGTATGAGGAGGATTTTCAAAAAAGGATAGCAGCGCATGAGGAATTTCATGATAAGGAGTTGGAAACACAAAAGCAGATTCATGAAAAAGAGCTAGAGGAGCATAAAGAGAGAACAAGGGTCTTGGTTTCTATAGCTATGAAGTGTGAAGAGGTTCAAAAGATACAACATGCAGAAACTCTTTACAAAGAGTTGGAAAAACAAGAGGTTCACCTTAAAGCAAATCTAGAAGTACAAAAGCAACACTATGAAGAAGTGTTGGAGGCAAAAGATGAACTGTTAAAGGCCCTGTTGGCTCGAGCTCAAGAAAGTCAACGACAACACCAGGCTGTTGCTGAAAAAGTTCATTTGCGAGATCTCAGCTGGTTGGAGGAGCTTCCTTTTTGCTTTATTGAAGAGCTTGATGTTGAAATGTCAAGTATCAGTTTAGTTAAGGAAGTTATGTCAATCTTTGAGGATTTGCCTATCGAAGGAAGCCCTATTTTGGAATGCTTTCCTTTGAAAGATGCTATGCCTAATGCATAATACAAGCTAGAACCAATTGTTAAGAACCTTCTGCGAGTTGACAGCTCTGACAAGCCTCTAGTTGTCTTAATAGAGGATGATGGTCCTCTGACCATGGAAGAGTAGTTAACATGGCTATCGATTATGCAGGAAAGCCATGATGAATCAAAATCAAAGGAAGAAAATAAAGAAGCCAGCAAAGAAGTCTCCAAGTTCGTACTCTCAGGACGCTGCTCAATTAGATGCCTGGCTCGGTTGGAGATAAGTGAGAAGGCCTCATTTATATCAGCACCTGAGTATGAGGATGCTGATGAAGAAGATCAAATCCAGCATGTTGATTCATTAAAAATTGCCAATCTTTTCAATCAGCATGGTGAAGTAAGTGAAATCATTTTCATCTTTCAAGAAATGTTGCATGAGTTGGTTAAATGTGCTTCATTTTTCCATCTTCCTGTATTTGCCTATAGGTATGTGCATCATTGCAATTTGAGGAGAAAAGGAAAATACTTTAGCCAAACAGTAAATGGTTTTGTTTAGCATGTTTTGCTGCTGATTAGGCTAGAGTAGGTTAGTAGTTTAGTTTTCCCTAAGTGTTGTCAAGCACGGTTAGGTTAGCTTCAATTTTAGCTTTCGTGGTTTTCAACAAGTTTCCAAGAGTTTTCAGATTGTTAGACTTGCATAATGAAAAGGTACAATGCTGTTAATCCTTATTGATTTACTTTGAATACTTTTATAATTCATGCCAATGAAATTTTATTTCACTGTCACAAATCATACCCCCACTCTCAGTGAATTAGGAAGGGTTACAACATTGTCTAGATGAGTTGCAGTCATGTTTCTCTAACTGACCCTGTGCCCAATGGACTATTTTAGGCTACAAGTCTTCATGTCTAGCAGGTAGACATATAGCAGATATCACCAAGAATGTTACCAAAATTTTCACTTAAGCTCAATTTGGTGGAGCCATCATGCTTTCAAGGAAAAAGGTGCATTTTTATTTCATGTGCTTTTCAAACCAAATGCAATAAATTTGAAAAGTTTGATACATGATTGAATTATTACATTTAATTTGGAAAATATCAAAACAGAAAAGTTCGGTTTGCATCTATGGTGATAGGTTATAAAATCTATCAGTCCAGTTATCTGAATAGTATACCGGGAGGAGCCATACATGCTGCTCATCGGATAATGTATGATAACGCCAAATATGATATCTGCGGAATGCTTCAAGGGCAGATATTTGAAAATATGAAGAAGCTCGGTATTGTTAGGAAGAAACCTATGAAGTACGGGACCCTACTGGTATGTCTCTGCTTCTACTATCAAAGTTTCTTCATGGGAATTGGCAAAATGACATGGAAAACCGACAGACCGGTCATGCACCAAATAATTGAATTAGCCAACCAACTGGGAAACCAGTTAGGTAAAGTAATGACCGAATATTTTGAGGCATTTCAACTAAGGATGCACGCAAGGGAGCGGGTGCCGTCAACCATTGTTGACTTATACAAGGATGATGTGTGTTTTCTGGTTTCCACCAATCACTGCATCATTCAAGCAATGGAACCGAGAATAGAATATGCTCCTGACCTGGGATATGAGATCACTACCAAGATTGCTAAGGCATATGCTAATGCCCTGAATGAAGGAAATCTAGGTCTCATTGCCAACTGGTTCGATACGTTCGAAGAGATTCAAGAGACTCTGAAGAAGAGGGCACCGATCAAAAATGTCTACACCAAAAGGGCCCCCACACCAAAGAAGAAACCGGTGACAGAGCAACCCAAGGCTTGAAGGAAGAAAGCAAAACCGGTAACCAGTACCCAAGAGGGAGAACAAGAGGAAACAGATTCAGAGGACACAGTTCCTCTAATCGAAAGGAAGAAGGGTTCTAGCAAACCGGTAAAGGAGGATCCACCAAGAAGAGCCAAGCTCACAATTGATGAATTTGTGGTAGGATTGAAAGAACTTGGCGGAATGGGTGGTGTCCAAAGAAGATATTATCTGGCAAATAAAGAAGATAGAAGGAAAATTGAAGACACAGTAGTCTACTGCCTCCATAAGTTCAATTTGCATCCTGCAGAACTTCATAAGACATTGCCTGGTGATCTTCTATAAATTCTTGAAGCTAGATGGAAAGCTTCTATGGACAGAGAAAAGGAGCTGAGGATACAAGCTCTTCTAGAGGTTCAGAACCATCTCACTCTGGAAGAAGCCACCGAACAGGCTGAACTACATCAACAAACCTTCTTGACAAAAAGAAGGATCGGTCTCATGCTTGTTGGAGAAGCTGAGACAATGCATGATGAGGGAGTAGTGATGTGGACCAAACTCCTTCAGACCTAGCAGCAAGCAGAAGAAGCTCGTCAAAGAACAACAGTTCCATCGGTCCTTGACACCGGTAAAGGAAAAGGAGTGCTTGGAGCTGAAGCACCAGTTAAAGATAAGAATCCTACAGAACCGGTCATCGTCGACATCACCAATGACAAGAGCAGCGATCCAACACATCCAACCATTCTCATCTCTCCAAGCAAAGGTAACACTTGCCCTATGTCTGTAAATGATATTGTTGATGAGGTAATGGATTTCGGAGAAGTAGATAATGCTGCTAAGTGGTACAATGTACTAGAAGAAGAAGATAACAAGACAGTAATTGTAGCCATAGTGGAAACTTTTATGGATTTTCATAAAACTCCAAGGGACTACAGGTCCAAGTTCCCACCGGAACTCAATTGTAGGCTTCAGACAAAATGGAGAACCGGTCTAGGCACAAACACGAGGATCAATAGGGAAACATTGTTAAAAGTCAGACCTGGTCTCAGTGAAGAAAGAATAAAGCTTCTACTAGAGGAAGAAACAATGAGCTTGGATACCAAGTATAGAGTTGCCCAGATACTAAATGGATATGAGAATCAAGTTTATAAAGAGGCTTTAGACTTCTAGCAGCAATACAACTTCAGTGCACTTGAGAATTTAGGTCCATAGGATCAAACTGCACAGGTTCAAGCACCACCAGTTCAATTCACTACTCGTGAAGAACCTGCAACCGGTGAGGTAAATGTTCAAGTAGAGGAGTTCACTTCTGGTGAACAGATAAATGTTGAATAGATAGTTTCCCTAGTAGAACAAGAACTGGGAAATGATATCTGTATGGGAGAATTACATACAGTTGAAGAGCAGCGCCGAGGAGAAAACCCACCGGAAGAACAACTTCAGCAAGAACAGGATGTCCCACTAGAAGTTGAAGTGTAATCGGAAGAAGAAGCTCAGAATAAAGAAGAAACACCTGCTAAAGAAGGCCTACCTGAAGAAGAGGTACAACCTGAAGATGCATCTCAAAAAGGAAATGAAGAAAATAAAGAACAAGAACAAGAAATTCCTCTACAAACTGAGCAAGCTCAACTGGAACAGAAGCCCAAGCAAAAGGAGCAAGTAGATATTCCAAGCTCCTCCTCATCAAAGAGAAAGTTGTCATTTGCTGAGGATAAAAAGCCAAAAGGAGCAAGGCCACCGATATAGTGGTAGACATCAGCAAGATGTCAACAAGGCAGCTCAAGGAGCTAACCAAGAGGAAACAGGACATAGTCCTGACCGCTGTGAAGAATATCTTGTGCAACTTCATGCCAGACGCTGACATAGATGAAGATGAACCTGTGATAGATCAGCTGGAAGTCTTGGCACAAGCAATCAGTGATGATCTGACAGATCCAGAAATTGTAGCCATAGATCACTATGAGAAGAAGAGAATAGAGATTCTCCACAAACAAGTTGCAGATATCAAGGTAACTCTGTCAAACAACTTAAGAGTTCTTCAACAACAAATCCAAGTTGTAGGAAGTTTGATGACCAAAACTTCAAACTTTGAAATATTTTTGCAAGATCTGATTGAGAAGTCTGCAAAGACCTCAGAGGGTATTAGAGCCTTCTCTTCTCAATTCAACATCAAAAATAAGTCTGCAACAAATTTTGGCAGAGAAATGACCAGTCTTGCTCTAATCCTGAGAAAGACTGCAGGACAGGCAAATAAGAGAATCCAAGACATTATTGGATTTCAGTTATTTCTGGCCCCAACATTTGACTCGATGCAGCAAACATCAACTTCTACAGAAATTCTGATAAATGAACCGGATTATGAAACTGTAGAGGATATGGAGAACATCATTGTTTCTCTAAAAGCAGCCCAAAAGAACATTGAATATGTAACCGGTCAATAGGCACCATTTCTTCATTCTGCAAAGAATATCTATAAGGATATCTTCACCAAGCTACAAATGTGAGATCCTAAGTAAAGTTTGACTCTTTGTCCTATGGAGGCAAAAAGGGGAAGTAGAAGCAAAAAAATAGAAAGGGAAATGGGAAGCAGGAAGACATCAGGACAGAAAGGTTAGAAAAGGAATAGGACAAAATAACTACACAAGGAGCACTCAGACAGGGGAAGACTGTAACAGAGGAAAGTGTGCTACAGAGGAAAGAGAAGTCTACAAGAACTAGGTATAAAATGTCAGAAGTGAGTATGGTTTTGTTTATGGTTTTGCCACCAATGACAAGGGGGAAGATTGTTAGCAATTTAAGTTGTCATTAGTGTAATTTGCAAACACCATTCCCATTGGTAAAGGTTCACTGGTAACTCACGTTACTTTAAAGGCACCGGTAGACTAGAAACAGAGTGTATGCACCAGTTGACTAAATAGATAGATACACTGGTAGACCAAACCAAGTACATAGTACCAGTCTTATGTTGCATATAGGGATGAACCGGGTATAAGTGTATACCGGTCTACTGCATAAAGATCCGCACCGGATTCTGCGGAGCAGTTTGAGTTAAAATCGGATTATATGGAACATCCACCGCTCAGAAGTGGAGTTAGCTTTATTTCTGCGGATGCTTTCAAGGTAAACTCCAGATCGGAATGCAAAGCTTTTTGCTAGTTGCATGATTTATTGTTGATTTACAGCCTGACGGTTCTATCAATTAAGGGTTTCATTAAGGTGAACTCTTGTATAAATACAGGTCATAGGATGCAAGAAAAAGTGTTGTTGATAGTTGTTGAATAGAGAGCAGAGAAGAGAGAGATTACAGTCACCAAAGATGAAAGGCAAAGAGGCAGAAAAGATTCAACAGCCAGGCAAACCGGGGAAGAGATCAACAGGTATGATCTAATCAGACAATTAGTGTCATATGAGATCATTGCTTTTATAAGGTGTGAAAGCAAATTGAAATCCCTCTATCAGGGTGAACCTTAATCGATTCTTTGTAAAAATCCTTTAACCGGGTAACATCTTTGTTAATGTTGAAAGTACTTTATTCAGGCAACTCCTAACGGAGTTAAGATCTTAACCAATCTTCTACCAAATCCCTTAACCGGGTAGCACCTTCACCAGTGCTTTATAAGCTCCTAACAGGGTGCCTTCATTCTGCAGTAGTGAAGTTGTGAGCTCTGTCTCACTGTGGTTTTTTCTTTCTAACTGAGGGTTTCCACGTATACATCTTGTGTTGATCTGTGTGTTTCTATTTATGCTTATGAATGATTGTTTATATTCTGCTTATCTCGCAAGGATAATTGAACAAGAAAAGGAATTGTAATAGCAGCAAGTATTTACTGATTCACTCCCCTCTCAATAACCGGTTAGTGATAACAATGACTAATCTAGATTTATACATATCTACCCGTCCACATAGACATCCATTATTTCAAGACAAAATGCAATTTTACTCTAACATGTGTGTTCCATGTGCAGTGCCCTATCTCTGATTAGCAAGTAAGAGTGATAGGTACATCCATTATCTAAAGGAGCAATCACCACAAGATGCCAATGCAATGGAAATATATTTAAAGACAACAAATAGAGTTAATCATCAATGCAGTTAGAAATCAGTCACAGTAAAGATGATGCGGGAGCATCTCGAGTCCTTGGCAATCTTGTGTCACCAAAAACATGTTTATGTTTTCCTGTGTTGCTCGGTTCCTTATTTGACCGAGATGGTTCAGTGTTGCTCGGTTTCCTTTGTTTACTGGGGTTGGTTGGTTATCTCTCTGGTGCTCGGTGATGCTTGTTTGGCGCTCGGTTATCCTTGCTTACGGAGTTGTTTGTTTTAGTTTCCTGTTGAGGCTGACTCTTGCAATTAATTATGGTCGCGAATTTAATGCTGGAATTTATCATTGGGAAGCGTGTGGACCTAGATCTGGTCGTTCCTTTCGTTGATTGTGGATTTGAAGGCCGACTTGTTCAGTAGCCTCTTGTATATAATGTAATCTTTGTTTGTAGTTTAAGAGGGCAGTTTAAGATAGAAGATAGAAGTTAAAAGTTGGAAGATTATTGCAAATCCTCGAATGTTGGAGGACTTCTGTACTTGATTGTAATATCCGGCCTAAACCGGGAAGGCCTTACAGCCCGACATGTATGAATCAATTGAGATAAATATATGAAGTGTTCTGCATTATCTCTCTCACTTGTGTGTTTGTTGCTTCCGCGTGTGATCTCTGGAAGGTGGATCTGGTTAGGGTGTGCCTTTGGCCCCTCTCCCTATCCTCCCTTGCGTCAGGTGGTATCAAAGCTGAGGTGAGATTTGGATCTAGGTTTGCGAATCTAGGTTTGAGGGTTCCTTCTTGTCAAATCCTAGTTGATTTGTTGTGAGGTAGCAAATTGCGATCTGGCCTGCAATTGTAGATGGTTTCAAGATGGTTCGTGGGAGGCGAGATGCGGATCCAGGATTGGCAGACATGTTGAGACAACTTGCTACTAGATTAGAAGTTGTTGAAACAGCCCAGAGAAGAGGAAGACATCTTGAAGATGTTAGTGATGATGAAATTGATGAAGAACAAGGTGATGTAGAACTTGCACCGGCGATGGATCAAGGTGAGGAAAGATTGTTGAAGGCTTTGACAAATCTGAAGTCTGCACCACACTTTAATCCTCTAGAGTATAGAGGAAAATTGGATTCTGATGAATTGGTGGACTGGATCACCGAGATGGAAAAGTACTTTGAATATGAAAATGTACCTGAGGAAAAGAAGGTGAAAATTGCAAGCACAAAGTTGAAAAGTCATGCATCCTTATGGTGGGAACATTTGTAGTTGGAAAGAAAGAGGAAAGGCAAAGACAAAATTAAGGTATGGAATAAAAAGGTGAATAAATTGAAAGGAAAGTTCTTACCTTGTGATTATCAGATTAACCTATTTAGGTGAATGCAAAGTTTGAGGCAGAAAGATAGCTCGGTAAAGGAATATACTGAGGAATTCTATAGATTAGATATCAGATTTGGACATGATGAAGATGATTTGGAAAGAATTGCTAGGTACCTGAATAGATTGAGAGTTTCCATCCAAGAGGAAATCAGTTTGGTCAAATTGGAGAACATTGAAGAGGCTTATCAATTTGCATTAAAGGCCGAGGAGAAATTGAATAAAAGACATGAGCAAAGACAAAGAGGTAGAGGTGGTAGATTCCCTAGAGGAAGAGGTAGATCTTATGGTGAAAACAATAGATCTGAACCTGAAAATACAAATCTGGATAAAGGCAAGACCGAGTGAAAAGGTGAAAGTTCATCTAGAGGCGGAGGTAGTAACTACTGAGGTGGTTATAATAGAGGTGGTTTCCAAGGAACTTGTTACAATTGTGGAGAGGAAAGACATAGTGTATGCACCCTAAAATGGTCGCCTAGACTATGGGCCCCCATTCTTCAATTTATCAAATGACGGAATCAATTTATCAATTTCCTGAATCAATGCCTTGCAATATTTTCAATTCAAATCAATTTCCTTGATCAAATCGTACTTAATTCAATTATTTCAATATTTCCTAAGGTTTGATCATTTATCCTAAGTCTCATTTTAATTAAAAGAACATGCTCCCTTTTAAATAAATAAAAAATCTTTTAATTAAATAATGGAAATCACTTTGCTAAAAATAATAAAATAAAAATAAAAAGAAAAGTACACTTTCCAATGAGATAGAATCTTTTGACTTTTTGAAAAAAGTTTTTGCGTCTTTATCTCAACCACTCATTATTTTGTCTCTTAATCATGCCTATTGATTTTGCCTCTTGAGAATCTTGAGCACATGGATCAACCAAGATTTAATCTCCACCATTGCTCATTTCTTTTTGCCTCTTAATCTTGATCGTCCATTCATTTCTAAAACTTTTATAAGGAATCATCTCCTTCTCATTCAGGGATCAAGATTTTATGCTATTGTTATCCTGCAGGTTTGGAGAGCGATTTTGGAGGAGAATTTGAGCACTTGAACTTGAACATTGCAACTTCTCTTTTCTTGTCTTCTCTCATGCCTCCATGGCAATCCATTTAGATTACTCTTGCACTTGCATGTTAGATTAGATTCATATTTCATTTCATAGAATAATCTTGCATGCATATTTCCTTTCATAGATTAGTTTGCTTTCATGCATTGTTATCATATAGAATAGCTTTCATCTTCATTTGCATGCATATTTGATGATCATGGAGACTAACACTCTTGCTTTTCCTCTTTGAATCTCTCGTTTTATGGTGTACTTGCATGGGCACAAACTAGGTCTAAACTGAGGGCCTTCATTATAAACCCTTGCACTCCATGAATAGAGAGTTATGAGTCGCCATTTGAGACCTCATTCTTGAGCAATCTTGGATATAATGACTCATAGAAGTGTGTCAACATTTTAGCACACACATAGATCTTCTGAGTGTACACATGCAAGTAAGAAGGTCGGTAGCAGTAGAAATGCTTTGGTGCAAGAAGAGTCACCGAATAAACCTGAGAAGGAAAAGAACTTGATGGTAAGGAGAGCACTTTGGAGTGAAAGTAATAAGGAAGATCCGGTAAGGAAAAGTTTGTTCAAGACTAGATGTAGAATTTCTGATGAAGTTTGGAAGGTAATCATTGACAGTGGTAGCTCGGAGAATTTGGCATTTGAGGAAATGGTTACAAAGTTGCAGTTGAAAAGGTTGGAACATCTGAAGCCCTATAAGATTTCATGGATCAAAGATGAGCATATACACTTGGTAAGTGAACAATGTTATGTGAATTTGAAAATTGGAAAGTACTATGATAAGGTGTTATGTGATATCATGCCTATGGATTGCTATCATATTTTGTTGGGTAGACCTTGGCAATATGATAGACATGCTATATATAATGGGAGATTGCATAAATATATTATTTGGGCTGATGGGAGAAGAAAAATCTTGTTACCTTTGATTGAAGAACTTGTTAGTAATGTTTGCACATCTGTGAAAGTTTGCTTGATGGAAGGAAGAAAGTTTGTTAAGGATTTGAAGAAGAATGATGTATGTTTTTCTGTGATTCCTAACAAACCGAGTAAGAAAACAGAGGATAGTATCCTTGAGGAGATTGATAAGCTACTCATTGAGTACAGTGAGATCATTTTTGATAATGTACCTGATGGTTTGCCACCTAAGAGAAGCATTGATCATTCCATGGATCTAATCCCTGGAGCTAGTTTACCGAATAAGGCACCACATCGGTTGACGCCTACTGAGAATCAGGATTTGAATCGACAGATTCAAGAATTATTGCAGAAAGGTTTGATTCGAGAAAGTTTGAGTCCTTGTGCAGTACCTGCTATATTGGCACCTAAGAAGAATGGAGAATGGCGAATGTGTACGGATTCTAGAGCAATGAACAAGATAACAGTGAAATATAGGTTTTCTATACCGAGAATGGATGATATAATGGATAGTTTGATTGGAGCAAAGTATTTTACCAAAATTGATTTGAAAAGTGGGTATCATCAGATCAGAATCAGAGAAGGTGATGAGTGGAAGACTTCTTTTAAAAGAAAAGAAGGTTTGTATGAGTGGTTATGTCTTTTGGTGTAACTAATGCACCGAGTACTTTTATGAGGTTGATGAATGAAGTTTTGAAGAAATTCTTGGGTAAATTTGTGGTAGTATACTTTGATGATATTCTGATATTTAATAAGACTAGAGAAGAACATTTGTTGCATGTCAAACAAGTATTGCAGAGATTGAAAGAAGAAAAGTTGCTGATAAATCTAAAAAAGTGTTTATTCATGAAAGAGGAGATTGTGTATTTGGGATTTGTGATTTCAGCTGATGGTTTGAAAATGGATCTTGAAAAGGTTGAAGCTATTTTGAATTGGCCTATACCTAAGAATGTGATGCAGGGGCATCCAAGGTTAAGGCATGGGCATTCTGTGTGCTCGGTAAACTGCATGGAGTGTGTTTTGGCCGATTTTACTCGGTTGCAGCCTTGACCGATGGTCTCGGTCATGGAAGGAAGCTCGGTCACTGAAGAAACTCGGCAGTCTCTGGCGCTCGGTGGAATTGTTGCTTGGTCATGCTTGCGGTGCTCGGCGATGCCTGGCGTGCTCAGTAATTTTACTGTTGCTCGGTAGTTCTGGCTTACCGACTGGAGTTCTGTGTGATTTGTTGAGCCAACTTGGTGAATTAATTGTTGGTAGCCATTGTCTTGGGCTGACATGCAGAATTAAATGTTTGTATACATTTGTAAGCCGACTTGTATGGCATTTAATTATTTGTTTTGGGGAGTTAAGGGTTTCATCTAGCCGACTTGTGGCTGATGATTAGTATTTAAGGAGGGCTTGGGTAGATGTTTGAGGGGAGATTTTGGAGACAGATTTGGGAGATCAGAACTTGGAGACTTAGCAGATCTGGAATTCAGATGTGAAGCTTGTCAGTGAAGTTGTCGAAAAGTTCTTGATATTCTTGCAGATCAGATTGTAATCTGATAGTCATTTGTGGCAGAGCTAGGGCTTTGCATACTTGGGGACAAGGAGATTGCTTAGAGGCTTACGAGCTCAAGTTTAGATCTGCCTTAGGGTTTCCATCAGCTTCTGATTGTCTTCAAAGTTGAACTAGCTGAGATTGTATTGGATCTGATTGTGTATCTTGCAGAATTGTTTTCTAATTGTAATTGGCCCTAACTCAGAAGGCCTTACAGTCGGGCATGTTAATGAAAATCAGTGTTAAACAATTACTTTGTGTTGCATTGTTGAGTAATCCGCTGTGTAATTCTTTTGGCTGCAAGGTTTGGACTGTCCTTCATTGGATCCACCATCCTTGACTGTATAAGGTGGTATCAGAGCGAAGTTTTGTTCCTGCTGGAGCGAAAGTTGATCTTGTTGAAGCAGAAGCTTGACCTAGCAAGGCTGATCTTGCGAAGTTAATCTTGTTGGAGCAGAGATTGTGCACAATTTGGATTGCAGATCCGAAGCACTGAACTTGTGAAATTGTGCCCTAGTTGTTTACAAGATTGTAGGTTGAGATCTGACTTGTTGCAACTTGGAGATTGTCACAAGGTGGTCGGTGAGGGTTTGTTGTAGAGGGTTTCTCTTATCTTTAAGGATGCCTCCGAGAAGATTGGACCCTAGAGTTATTTATGATCTTTGTGAAACTGTTGAATCCCGGATCATAGAGAAAGTGAAATTAGATTTCAGATCTGAGTTGGAATTGATGAAAAATGATATGGTTGCCGAGATCATGAGAATTGTTGCTGGTATACCTCAGAATGTTGGTATCGAGGATGGCTTTGAAGAAGCTGCTGAAGAATTTGAAACTGCTGGATCTAGTGGTGATGATCAGAGGAATAGATCTGGTGAAGACAGAACTGCTCGGTTGCCTAGATCTGCTGCTTGATTTAGTAATTACCGAATGGAAGTTTCTACTTTCTCTGGTACTTTGAAACCCAACAATCTGATTGATTGGATTGGTGAACTTGAAGTTTTATTTGAGCTGGAAGAAATTGAAGATCCTCTTCGGGTGAGATTAGCACAGACAAAGTTGAGAGGACATGTTGCTCTTTGGTGGAAAGAACTACAAAGAGACTGAGAAGATGAAGGCGAAACAAAGATTGATCGGTGGAGATTGATGGTGACTAAGTTGAAAGCTAAGTTCATACCGGCTGACTATGAGCTTGACTTGTTTAAGAAGTTGTAGAATCTGAAACAAAAGGATTTGTTTGTTGAAGATTATACCAAGGAGTTCTACAAACTTACTATTCGGTTTGGACACCGAGAGCTTGGTAAGGAAAAGGTAGCTCAGTATGTGAATGGTTTGAGATTCAATATTCAGGATGAGCTTGGTATGCTGAAGATTGATTCTGTTGAAGATGCTTATCAGTATGCTCTGAAGGCAGAAGATAAGTTGAAGAGGAAACAACCTAGTAACTCCCGAGGGAAAGAAAAGATTGATCACTCGGTGAAGGAGAAACCGACTGATGCAGAAGATGAACAGAAACTTGTGGAACCAAAGAAGAAGACATGTAGAGTTATCTTTAAGGGGACTTGCTATAATTGTGGGGAGGAAGGACACCGTTCTTTTGAGTGTACACAAAAGAAGGTTGACCAACGAACTGCTGTGATGAATGAGAACATTCAGAATGAACTTGAATCAGAGAACTTGCTGCTTTGGAGAACTTTGCTCGGTACAAAGGCTGAACCTTGTCAGAGGAGTAATTTGTTTAGGACCTAATGCAAGACTGAAGGTAAACTATGTGATGTTATTGTTGATAGTGGTAGCACTGATAACCTTGTTGCTGAAGACCTGGTTCAGAAACTTGGTTTGAGTAGAATGAAACACCCTTGTCCTTATAGGCTTGGTTGGTGCAAGATATTCATGCTTT
This sequence comes from Chamaecyparis obtusa, assembly GCA_027943335.1. NCBI lineage: Eukaryota > Viridiplantae > Streptophyta > Pinopsida > Cupressales > Cupressaceae > Chamaecyparis > Chamaecyparis obtusa. Next base: position 477,958 of record BSBK01003939.1, on the reverse strand, counting down.
GGAAGTTAGAGAACAATGCTTCATTGATGTTCAGATTGGCCAGTACAAGGATCTTGTGCTTTGTGATATTGTGAAGATGTGTAATGACCCTTACCAATAGTCCACTAAAAACCCCTCAAAAATGTAACTCAAAATGTAGATAGAAAATTATTTTGCAATATATGAGTTTGCTGTCCCAAAATTTCAGAATAATAGATAGCAACCAAATACCATCTAAAACACTATCAATGATGTAGGAAATTGCTCAAAACCATATGTCATTCATATATCAACAATTTGCAACAATGCCATACATATTTCAGCCAATAATATGATCATCAAACTCTAGGTTTCCAATATAGATAGACTGAAAATTACAATGCCCTTTCACTTGCAAAATCCTAGCCTTCCTTTGATACCAATAATGCCAAATGGCAAACAAAGACAAGTACAATGTAAAATAGTAAAGTGCTGAAGCTATATTTTGTACTCAGTTGAAAACATACATTTCTCAGAAAATATGCCAAATGAGAAGTGAGGAACCTGATTGTAGATGGCTGCGATAATTTTTACCAGTGCTGAAGATGCCAACACCCAAGCCAAAGTCACCCCAAATCTGAAAATGTACTTTCTTGCAGATTTTTGAAAATGTCTATGAATTTTGAAAATTCCTTAAAAATAAATCATGGCAGTTTGGGATTCCAAAATGCACCTATCTTTATCTCCTCGACGATAGAAATCCGATGCAAAAATACCTAGAATGATATGCTGGGTAATGAGGAAGATATGAGCAAAAATGTGGTTCGAAAACCCTATCCTGAAAATCTGAAAACTGAATTAGACTCGTAGCAAAAACTTTTTCGGATTGCTTTTTTGCTCTGCTTTTTCGGATCTGCTTTTTCGCTTTGCTTTTTCGGATCTGCTTTTTCGGATCTGCTTTTTCGGACTGCTTTTTCGGATCTGCTTTTTTCGCTTTGCTTTTTCGGATCTGCTTTTTCGGACTGCTTTTTCGCTTTGCTTTTTTTCCTCTTGCAATAAAAAACTCAAACCCTCAGGTAAGTCTGAGGACTCCAAATAAGCTCAACTTGAAATGGCTGAATACCACTTCCAAAGTGCAACCCTTCAAAGGATATTTCACCTCCTCAGTTATGCAAATCCTTAAGAAACTCCGTTCCTAAAGATCAAATGACAATCTGCAGACCAAGATGGCGCCACAAATGCTCAAAGAGAAAAGTAGTGTAAACTCAAGTCATGTGATGTCCAAATGAGAGGCCAAGCACTCTATTTATTCACTTTTCTAAGAAACCACTAGAACTTCTAGAAGTATCCATAAAATATTCTTATAAAATCCCTTTATAATGCACTTTTATATAAAAAGTAACTTTATAAAATAAAAAGTGCAACTCAACTCAAAATTATAACATTTTGGCCCCCACATAACACATTATAATAAAAATATGATAAACACCATCTCTCCAAGAGCAAATAAGACCATCCAATCCCCAAATAATCATCAGAATGACTCACCAAAACCATCTGCCTACGAGAGTCCATGATAGGCAAATCCACTGAAAAATGACATGTCACTAAAAAGGGGACATGACAGTCCGCCTCTCATGAAATTGCTTGCCCTCAAGCAATCTCAAAGCTGGGTGCTGCAAAATATCTTCTCCCTCCCATGTGGCATCCTCCTCAGGCAAATTTCTCCACTTCACCAAATACTCCCTGATGGTCCTCCTGCGGAGCTGTCTCTCTCTGCTGTCAATGATGTACTCGGGAACAAGAACCAACTTCCCCTCATCATCCAATGGAGGAAGAACTGTTGAAGGCACAACATGCTGACCCAACGCCTTCTTGAGGCTTGACACATTGAAAACATTGTGTACCCTGCTGTCTGCTGGAAGCTCAAGCTCATATGCCATCTCTCCAATACGCCTGATAATCCTGAAAGGACCATAGTACCTAGGCTTAAGCTTCTCCGATCCACTCTTCCCTAGGGTAGACTGTCTATAGGGCTGCAACATGAGATAAATCATGTCACCAACCTCAAAACTCCTCTCTGTCCACTTCTGATCTGCATACTGCTTATGTTGATTCTGTGCCCTGGCAATATTATCTCTGAGAGTATCAACAATGTCCTTGCTCTCCTGAATCAAATCTCCAACACGAGGAACTCTAACATCACTCATAAGCAAATCCAGAAAACTCGGTGCCTCGTAACCATATAGTGCCCTGAAAGGAGTCATTTGAATTGACATGTGGTATGTGGTATTGTAGCAATACTCACATAGATAAATCCACCTAACCCATGCCTTCTACTGCCTTGCTACATAGTTCCTCAAGTAGCCTTCCGCCCACTTATTTACTATCTCAGTCTGCCCATCAGTCTGCGGGTGGTAACTGGTGCTAGGTGTAAGCTCAGTGCCACATAAACGGAACACCTCTTGCCAAAAATGACTCAAGAACCTACTGTCTTTGTCACTCACTATACTCCGTGGTATCCCATGCAATCTAAAAATCTCTCTGAAGAAGACCTCTGCCACTTGCACTGCTGTGTAAGTAGTAGTGATGGGAAAGAAGTGTACATACTTTGTCAACCTGTCCACCACCGCATAGATGCAATCATGCCCTTGGGCCTTAGGCAAGCCCGTAATGAAATCCATGGATATACACTCCCACTTCCTGTCAGGAATGGGAAGTGGTTGTAGGAGCCTTGCTGGAAATGTGTGCTCTTGTTTGTTCTGCTGACAAACAAGGCACTCTCGTACATACTGCAACACATCCACCTTGAGCCCCTTCCAAGTGAAATGCTCTCGCACCTGCCTGTAAGTTTTGAAGTATCCAGGATGGCCAGCTGTAGGTGAATCATGGAGAGCTCTCACAACAATACGCTTCACCTTCGATCCTGGGACTAAGAATATCCTGTTCTTGTAGATAATCAAGTCATCCACAAGTGTGTACCTGGTATCAACAACTGTCCCATCAACAATCCCGGATGCCCATGAGTCTCTAGCATACTCTGCAATAATCAAATGCCTCCAATCCTCAGATATTTCAACCATAGCACTGAGATGTGGTTTGCGTGATAAAGCATCTGCTACCACATTCTGAGTCCCTCTCACATAGGAGATGTCAAAATCATAAGCCTGCAGCTTACTAACCCACTTTTGCTGCCTGTCATTGAGATCTCTCTGTCCAAGGAAATGTTTCAAACTATTGTGGTCAGTTTTAATGCAAAACTTACCACCCACCAGATATTGCCTGAATTTAGCCAATGCATGCATAATGGCTAACATCTCCTTGTCATATATACTAAATGATCTCTCTGGCCCACGGAGCTTCCTGCTCTCAAATGCAATGGGGTGCTTGTCCTGCATCAGAACAGCACCTATACCCTCTCTAGATGCATCGCACTGAAGCTCAAATGGCTTCGAGAAGTCGGGCAATGCTAACATAGGAGATGTAGTCATGATCTCCTTGAATCTTTCAAAGCAAGCCTGTGCCTCAGGTGTCCAAACAAAGGCTCCCTTCTTCAGCAAATCTGTCATAGGAGCTACATGTCGTGAATACCCACTGACAAATCTGCGGTAGAAACCACACAACCCAAGGAACTCTCTCAATTGTGTCAGATTCTCTGGAGTAGGCCAATCCACAATAGCACGGATCTTATCAGGATCCATCCGCACTCCTTCTGCACTAATGATGTGACCCAAATACAATAGCTCTATCATGCCCAAATCACATTTGGACTCCTTGGCGTACAAGGACTCCAACTGCAAGATCCCAAAACTGTCTCTAGATGCTCCATGTGCTCCTGCCAAGTCCGACTGTATATCAGAATATCATCGAAGAAGACTAACACATACTTCCTCAACTGATGATGGAAGACCCTGTTCATAGTAGACTGAAAAGTAGCTGGTGCATTGGTCAGCCCAAATGGCATGACCACAAACTCAAAGTGCCCACAATGACATCTGAAGGCGGTCTTCTCAATATCCTGTTCTCTAACTCTGATCTAATGATAGCCGGATCTCAAATCAATCTTCGTGAAATAACATGCACCATGCAACTCATCAATCAGCTCATCAATTCGTGGAATGGGGTACCTGTTCTTAATTGTCTTCTTATTCAGCATCCTATAGTCAATGCACATCCGCAAAGTACCATCCTTCTTCACCAATACTACCGAAGAAGCAAAAGGAGACTTGCTCGGTCTGATGTGTCGCATCGCAAGCAACTCCTTGATGGTTTTCTCTATCTCATCCTTGAGTCTCTTAGGATGCTTGTAGGGTGTAATCATCATGGGTTTAGCACCCTCCTCTAACTCAATGATGTGCTCAATACCTCTGTCTGGTGGCTTGCCAGGTGGGATGTCACTGAAGACTATCATACTTCACTCTCAACCTCTGAATGTCTGGATGATACTCTATCTTATGCTGTCCCTCCTGTGTAGGCATGAGAGTGCATACTGCTGCCCACTCTATACCATCATGTCTAGCCAACCTCTCCATCCGTCTGAAAGAAATAGTCCTGATGTCACTATTTCTGATGGCTCTCAAAATATGTTGTTTCCCATCCACCTCAAACTTAATCTCCATGTCCTTCAATCTGAAAGTGACCTCTCCCAATGAGTGTAACCACTTCATCCCCAACACAATATCCAGATCACCCATGTTGACAACATGGTAGTCCGCCTTAAACTCATAGTTGTTTAGGCGTAAGGGCAGATCTCTCACCATTCTGTTACACTTAAGAGTGTAACCATCAACAACCTATACTCGTAGTCTCTCAAACTCCTCAGTCATAATACCACGGCTTTCAACAAAATGTGCATCAATAAAATTGTGCGTAGCACCTGTATCAACCAATGTAATAACTCTCTGCCCTGCTAGAACACCATGCAGTCTAAAAGATCCTTCCTGCTGAATGCTAGACAAGCGTGCCTTCTGTAAGTGCAACTCGGGCTCCTCCTTAGGTTCTGAAGCCTCTGTCTCTGCCTCGGGCTCTGCATCACTATGATCATCCTCATGTCTAGAACTGTCAGAATCTGAACCCTCGTAGTAAGCCCACATAACCCTGTTGGCCTTCCCCTTAGGCCTCATAGGACAATCATGATCTCTGTCGTAAGGACCCTTGCAGTAGAAACATAGCTTCTTCCTGCGCAAGTCATTCAATGTCTCCATATCCAAAGGTGCAGTAGACTTACCCTTGGTGTCATCTTTTTTGCCCTTGTTTTTATCAAACTTTTTATTGTCCTTGAATGAAGAAGTGCTCCTGGAGGTGAATCTGCTGGAGGGTGCTGTGAGCTCCATGCTCCGTGCCTTCCTCATAGCCTCCTGCAATGAAGGGGGATCGAATGCCTTGATCCAACCCTTTAGAGGTTCAGACAACCCCTCTGTGAATAATATAACCAACCTCCTCTCAGACACATCCTGCACCATCACTGATAATCTCTGAAACTCACTGATGTAGACCTCTAAACTGCCTGTCTGTCTCAGCTGTGCAAGATCGCAGAAGAAGACCTTTGGGTCTTTCTTATCAAAGCGCTCTACCAATCTATCCACAAAATCTTGGTAGGATGTCACCTGATTATGTTGCAATGTAATCATACCATGTGACCACCAATCATGTGCCACGCCCTCTAAATGCAAAGTGGCATACTTGATAGCATCCATCTCTGACATAGGCCTCAACGCTAGGAATGTATCTAACTTATGGATCTAGGCCTGTGCTGTCATCTGTCCACTGCCATCAAAAGATGGTAAGGTGAGCTTGCTAGCAGCTCGCTGCAACTCACTGTCCTGACCTCCTCTAGGCCTTCTGTTCTGCCTGCTACTCATGTGCTTTCTTCTCTGACTCAGGTAGCGATCAAAATTCAGCAACTCACGAACATGTGGAGGTAATGCCTGCCATTCTGCATTCGCAGCTCTAAGATCATCTTGAAAGTCCTCTGGCATATCATTCTCTCCTGCCTCTTGGGCCTCCTCTCTAAGGAATGTAGGACGTGTAGGCCTATCTGCAGTCCACGACCTGTGCCTAGGAGCACCCTGTGAACTTGCTACACTCCTGTTATCTTGCTCTAGTGTCCCTCTACCCTATTCCTGATTCCTCGGCTGAGTGACTCTCTCCATCATAGTGGTCAATGCACGTATAGACTGAACTATCTCCTGCTGTCCAGTAGTCATAGCCCGGAAGAAGTCTCTAGCCTCATCATCAGTCCTAGGGACTCTAGGTGGACTCTGTGACTGTCTCTCACCCATAGTAAGTATATATCTAAATTCCTGCTCACCCTGAAGTGCAGCTCTCCTGCGTGTATAATACCTGTGATGCCCAAATGCTAAAGGATGCATAAAGATTTCTTACTCAACAGGATGGCAAGAACACCGCTCTGATACCACTGTAATGACCCTTACCAATAGGCCACTAAAAACCCCTCAAAAATGTAACTCAAAATGTAAATAGAAAATTATTTTGCAATATATGAGTTCGCTGTCCCAAAATTTCAGAATAATAGATAGCAACCAAATACCATCTAAAACACTATCAATGATGTAGAAAATTGCTCAAAACCATATGTCATTCATATATCAGCAATTTGCAACAATGCCATACATATTTCAGCCAATAATATGATCATCAAACCCTAGGTTTGCAATATAGATAGACTGAAAATTACAATGCCCCTTTCACTTGAAAAATCCTAGCCTTCCTTTGATACCAATAATGCCAAATGGCAAACAAAGACAAGTACAATGTAAAATAGTAAAGTGCTGAAGCTATATTTTGTACTCAGCTGAAAACATACATTTCTCAGAAAATATGCCAAATGCCAAATGAGAAGTGAGGAACCTGATTGTAGATGGCTGCGATAATTTTTACCAGTGCTGAAGATGCCAACACCCAAGCCAAAGTCACCCCAAATCTGAAAATGTACTTTCTTGCAGATTTTTGAAAATGTCTACGAATTTTGAAAATTCCTTAAAAATAAATCATGGCATTTTGGGATTCCAAAATGCACCTATCGTTATCTCCTCGACGATAGAAATTCGATGCAAAAATACCCAGAATGATATGCTGAGTAATGAGGAAGATATGAGCAAAAATGTGGTTCGAAAACCCTATCCTGAAAATCTGAAAACTGAATTAGACTTGTAGCAAAAACTTTTTCGGATTGCTTTTTTGCTCTGCTTTTTCGGATTTGCTTTTTCACTTTGCTTTTTCGGACTGCTTTTTTCGCTTTGCTTTTTCGGATCTGCTTTTTCGGACTGCTTTTTCGCTTTGCTTTTTTTCCTCTTGCAATAAAAAACTCAAACCCTCAGGTAAGTCTGAGGACTCCAAATAAGCTCAACTTGAAATGGCTGAATACCACTTCCAAAGTGCAACCCTTCAAAGGATATTTCACCTCCTCAGTTATGCAAATCCTTAAGAAACTCCGTTCCTAAAGATCAAATGACAATCTGCAGACCAAGATGGCGCCACAAATGCTCAAAGAGAAAAGTAGTGTAAACTCAAGTCATGGGATGTCCAAATGAGAGGCCAAGCACTCTATTTATTCACTTTTCTAAGAAGCCACTAGAACTTCTAGAAGTATCCATAAAATATTCTTATAAAATCCCTTTATAATGCACTTGTATATAAAAAGTAACTTTATAAAATAAAAAGTGCAACTCAACTCAAAATTATAACATTTTGGCCCCCACATAAAAATATGATAAACACCATCTCTCCAAGAGCAAATAAGACCATCCAATCCCCAAATAATCATCAGAATGACTCTCTCACCAAAACCATCTGCCTACGAGAGCCCATGATAGGCAAATCCACTAAAAAATGACATGTCATTAAAGAGGGGACATGACAAGATGAATAGTTGTGATATATTGCTCGGTAGACCTTGGCAATATGATTGCAGAGCTATTTATGACTGTGTCCGAAATGTGTTTACTGTTGAGAAGAATGAAAGGAAGTTTTCACTGATGCCTTTGATGGATACAACACTCCGTAGGAGAAGCCTGAGTATTGGTAGCCGAGTTGAGATTGTAGATTTAGAGAAAATGAATGATTAGTATGGAGAATCGACCTATACATTGTCAATAAAAGACTTGAAGAGACAGAGGAAGCTGAAGTGAAAGACTCTGCAAGCAGAAAAGGTGGGGGACTTGTATGTGAAGAACCAGTTCGGGATTTATGTGTTGAATCCTGAAAGATTTTCTTCTCACATATGAACATCATTTGGAACCTGGGGTGTCTAATGCAGGGGCATCCAAGGTTAAGGCAGGGGCATTCTGTGTCCTCGGTAAACTGCATGGAGTGTTTGTGTTTTGGCCAGTTTTACTCAGTTTTAGCCTTGACCGATGGTCTCGGTCATGGAAGGAAGCTCGGTCACTGAAGAAACTCGGTAGTCTCTGGCGCTCGGTGGAATTGTTGCTCAGTCATGCCTGCGGTGCTCGGTCGATACTGGTGCTTGGCGATGCCTGGCGTGCTCGGTAATTTTACTGTTGCTTGGTAGTTCTGACTTACCGACTAGAGTTCTGTGTGATTTGTTGAGCCGACTTGGTGAATTAATTGTTGGTAGCCATTGTCTTGGGCCGACATGCAGAATTAAATGTTTGTATACATTTGTAAGCCGACTTTTATAGCATTTAATTATTTGTTTTGGGGAGTTAAGGGTTTCATTCAGCCGACTTGTGGCTGATGATTAGTATTTAAGGAGGGCTTGGGTAGATGATTGAGGGGAGATTTTCGAGATAGATTTGGGAGATCAGAACTTGGAGATTTAGCAGATCTGGAATTCAGATGTGAAGCTTGTCAGCGAAGTTGTGGAAAAGTTCTTGATATTCTTGTAGATTAGATTGTAATCTGATAGTCATTTGTGGCAGAGCTAGGGGTTTGCATACTTGGGGACAAGGAGATTGCTTGGAGGCTTGCGAGCTCAAGTTTAGATCTGCCTTAGGGTTTCCATCAGCTTCTGATTGTCTTCAGAGCTGAACTAGTTGAGATTGTATTGGATCTGATTGTGGATCTTGCAGAATTGTTTTCCGATTATAATTGGCCCTAACCCGGAAGGCCTTACAGCCGGGCATGTTAATGAAAATCAGTGTTAAACAATTACTTTGTGTTGCATTGTTGAGTAATCCGTTGTGTAATTCTTTTGGTTGCAAGGTTTGGACTGTCCTTCATTGGATCCACCATCCTTGACTGCATAAGAATGCTAGTGATGTAAGATCATTTCATGGTTTGGCAAGTTTTTACCGAAAGTTCATTAGGAATTTTAGTTCAATTTGTAATGCTATGACTGAGACTATGAGAGGAGATAAAAGAGAATTGAAGTGGACACATGGAGCTGATAAAAGTTTTGAGACTCTGAAGCAGAAGGTTGCTGAATTGCCTGTTTTGGCATTGCCTGATTTCAATAAGGTATTTCAAGTGGAATGTGATGCAAGTGGAAGTGCAATAGGAGTTGTGTTGAGTCAAGAAGGTAAACCTGTTTCTTTCTTTAGTGAAAAGTTGAATGATGCAAAAAGGAAATATTTTGTGTATGATCAAGAATTCTATGCTATTGTTCAAGCCCTGAAGAAATGGAGACATTATTTGATACCGAATGAATTTGTATTTTATACTGATCATAAAGCTTTACAGTATTTGGGTAGTCAAAATAAGTTGAATCAGAGACATATGAAATGGGTTGAGTATTTGTAGAGTTATACATTTGTGATAAAGCATAAGAGTGGAGTCACTAATCGAGTTGCTGATGTATTGAGTAGAAGATCTTTGATGACTGAGATGAAAATTGAAGTTCTTGTATTTGATGACATGAGAAATTCTTATGAATTTGATCCTAATTTTTCTAAGCCGCGGAGAAAGTGCAGAGCACCTATTCAAGATCAACCGAGTACTAAATGGGAAGAATATTTCATTCAAGAAAGTATGTTGTTTAAGGGTATTTAGTTGTGTATACCGAGAGGATCAATGAGAACTAATTTGATAAAAGAGAAACATAGTAGTGGTTTGGCTGGACATTTTGGTGTTGACAAAACATTGGATTTGCTTAAGGAGAAATACTTTTGGCCACAGTTGTATAAAGATGTTCAGAAATTTGTGAAAAGTTGTGGAATTTGTCAAGTTGCAAAAGGAGTAAGTCAGAATACTGGATTGTATACACCGATTTCTGGTCCTGAGAAACCTTGGATTGATATCAGTATGGATTTTGTTCTTGGCTTACCGAAGACAGTAAGAGGTAATGATTTTATATTTGTTGTTGTGGATAGATTTTCTAAAATGACACATTTTATACCTTGTAGAAAGACATCAGATGTAGCACATATAGCAGATCTTTTCTTTAAGGAAATTGTCAGATTGCATGGATTACCGAAGAGTATTATCTCTAACCGAGACACTAAATTTGTTGGATACTTTTGGAAGACCCTTTGGAGAAAGTTTGGCACCGAGTTGAAATATAGTTTGACATTTCACCCACAGACCGATGGACAGATAGAAGTTGTGAATAGAATCTTGGGAAATCTTTTGAGATGTTTAGTTGGAGACACACCGAGTAATTGGGATTCTGTATTGGCACAAGCAGAGTTTGCATACAATAATTCAGTGAATAGTAGTACTGGAAAACATCTTTTGAGATTGTAAATGGCATACAACCGAGAGGTATATCAAATTTGAGGGATATTGCTGATGAAGGAAAGAGAAGTGCTGAAGGAGTAAATTTTGCTGAGTACATGAAGACATTGCATGAAGATGTGAAACATAAGCTGGAGAAAAGTAATCAGAAATACAAAGACAGAGTTGATAGATCTAGAAGACATAAGACTTTTGTAGTCGGTGATGAAGTAATGGGTCATTTGAAGAAAGGTAGATTTCTTGTTGGAACATATGGGAAGTTGAAAATGAAGAAGTTTGTCCCTTGCAAGATTTTGAGCAAATTTGACAGTGGAAATGCTTATGAGATTGAGTTACCTGATGACATGGACATATCACCTATTTTCAACATTGCTGATTTATATGAGTATCATGAGATAGATGAAGAAATGATCGTACCGAATGATTATCCTAAGAAACAGATGGAAGAAGTTGAGCAGATTTTGGAACAAAGAATTGGCAGAAGTACAATAGGAAAACAATATATGGAATATCTGGTAAAATGGAAGAATAGACTGATTGAAGACAGTTTATGGATTTCACAATCTGAGTTGGATTCATCTCAGATTGTACCTGCTTCATGATTCGGAGAATCATTTCAAATAACCCCAGGTGTCTGATGCAGGAGCATCTCGGGTCCTTGGCAATCCTGTGTCACCAAAAACATGTTTGTGTTTTCTTGTGTTGCTCGGTTCCTTCTTTGACCGAGTTGGTTCGGTGTTGCTCGGTTTCCTTTGTTTACCGGGTTGGTCGGTTATCTCTCTGGCGCTCGGTGAATTTCCCTGGCGCTCGGTGATGCTTGTCTGACACTCGGTTATCCTTGCTTACCGAGTTGTTTGTTTTAGTTTCCTTTTGAGGCCGACTCTTGCAATTAATTATGGTCGCAGATTTAATGCTGGAATTTATCATTGGGAAGCATGTGGACCTAGATCTGGTCGTTCCTTCCATTGATGGTGGATCTGAAGGCTGACTTGTTCAGTAGCCTCTTGTATATAATGTAATCTTTGTTTGTAGTTTAAGAGGGTAGTTTAGGATAGAAGATAGAAGTTAGAAGTTGGAAGATTATTGCAGATCCTCGAATGTTGGAGGACTTCTGTACTTGATTGTAATATTTGGCCTAAACCAGGAAGGCCTTACAGCTCGACATGTAAGAATCAATTGAGATAAATAGATGAAGTGTTCTGCATTCTCTCTCTCACTGGTGTGTTTGTTGCTTCTGTGTGTCATCTCTTGAAGGTGGATCTGGTTAAGGTGTGCCTTTGGCCCCTCTCCCTATCCTCCCTTGCGTCAAAAGAGGATCCATCAGGATGGTCATTGCTAAATTCTAGTTCTGCAACAATAATTTAAAGGCAGTAAACATTCTTCTTGCACCAAGTTGGTTCAATAAATGCAATTTGAGCACAAAGCAACTGAGAGTTTCTTTCGCCAACAAGGGATAGCTACAAGATAGAATGAATCTATCAAGAACAATGTCAATATCAATGCTATAACAGTGATGGTTCCAAGGGATCTTTAGGAGTGTTCAGCTGATAAAAGGAAAGTAGAAGAGCAAGCATTCCATCTTTTCATTTTCACAGAGCTTCCGATATGAAGAAACAGTTCAAGCAGGTTTTGAGTTACCAAAAGAAAATTATTGCTGTTGTAAGACCATATTCTTTCACTAAGGATAATATGGATAAAATCTTAGATGATACAAATCAAAAATATATTGTCAAGGAAGGCAGGAAGATGGAGATAGATATTAATATGTCAGAGAATATGAACATGCTGGAGAAAGTTCCGCTAAAAATGAAGGGAAGTGACCAGACAAGGTGCCGTGAATAGGTGGAGCTCAGTACCATAAGAAATGCAAGTGAAGGGTTTCCAGTATACTCACGGCATGCAATATACAAAATATGTAGTTCAAACATGGGTTTGGTTTTGTAATGTCCCTTCTTATTCCCCTTTTATAATTTCCTACAAAATCAACATTAGTACAAAATATTATGCAATATTTACATGACTTGTACTCTACTCTAAGTTAGTAAGTGTCATGAGCTATGATTGGCATATGAATGCGTGTATAAATCGTTTTTGTAATTAAGTTCTTACTTAATTCTTGATATGAATTAATATATTTATTAAATAAATTACATAAATAAATCATATTATATATCACTATAATCAACAATAATGATATATGATTATGTCATTAATAAGAAATAATGTTATATTATTATGATGTATAATAAATCATCACTATTAAATAATTATATTAATAAACATATATAACACTCTATATAAGTAAATAATACTATTATCAATATTACTTATATATATAATATAATACATAAATAAATAGTTATTAATTATGGGACCGACATGTCCCTTGTTAAAAGAGACGACCCCCTTTCTAGCATATATTTATATTGGTCAAACACGCAATTAAGGAAGAAAAGATATGAGAGTAAGAAAGAAACATGGAATAAAAAATTAGAATAGGAGGAGAAAATCACATGGATGGGAGAATAAATAAAATGGAATACGAATCTCCATTTCTAAAACAGGAGATAATTCAGCAAACATAATGAAAATAAGGAAATCCACGGGAAAAGCAGCCAAGTTAAATAAGTTGAAAAAGGAATCCCCCTTACTTTAAATAAAGATATGTAAAGTCATTTTCTTTGAGTTTATGTTCTTAAATATAAGACTTGTATGAATAAGATTAATAAGAATATACAAACTAAATTTGGTCATATAATGAGTTATGAAATATTTTTGAGCAATAATTCATATTATATAGTAAATATGAAATGACTTAAATATAATGGTAAATCAGTAATTAGTAAGATTTATAAATGTAATTAGTTACAAAATAAATAAATATAGATATGTATTTATTTGTATATATATATATTTTCAAAGGGTTTATTACTATTATATATAAAAATTGTAAATAAATATATTGATAATTATAAATGAATATATATATATATATGAATTAATTATATATTCATGTTTATTAAATTCATATTTTTACATGTGCAATTAAGACCTATGAGATTATGTTATAGACATCGGTGTTATTGGATTTCTTATAAATCTGAACATATGATAATGTAATTTACATTAATTTTTGGTACATTTATATGTCCACCCAAATTGATGATATGGAGACCATAGAGTGGATGAATCTTATATTCATTAAGAGATGGATCACATATCTTTTAGGGGACTAGAGGAAATTGTTATAGTTTCCCTAGTCTTGAGATTGTTATAATCTCACCATAAATGATGATATAGATTCCATATAAAATGAATCTTATATTCATTAGAGATGGATCCTCATATCTGAGGGTGCTAGAGGAAATTGTTATAGTTTCCCTAGTCTCGAGATTGTTATAATCTCATGTAGGCGGTATATATACTGATTGCCAGTCATATGCATATGCGTAGGCTTAGAATGCATTTAGGCCTTCCAAGAGATTCTTATGGGTAGTGCTTTATGGGATGACGTGTCGATAGCCCGGTTGCTTAGTGTGGATCTTATATCCCTCAAGCCGAGAATCGGGAATTTTGTGAAGCCCGACCTAGAGGCAGCCTTAAGAATCAAATCTCCCCTCTTACTAACGTAGAGTAGAGTATGAGTCATATAAATGTTACATATTATTTTTTACTAACGCTAGTTTTGCAGGAAATTACATAAAGGAGAATAAGAAGGGACATTACATAACTAATATTCTTCATCAAGGTTATATATTAATTGGTTGTTTAATATCATATAAAATATTAAAGATAAATAATAATCAAAATATAATATATCATTAAATAATAATATCTTATAATTTAAATATGATATAACAAGATATAAATTAACAAGAAAATTAATTATAAATCAACAAATCAATTATCGATGAGATATAAGTATTTCATTGATGATTAAGGAAAGAGATACAAAAAATTAGTTCACACAAAGCTTAAATGAGAAATTTACATAAGGTCCTGACTAGGGACATTACAGTAAGGGGGGGATTTGATTCTTAGGGTTGCCTCTAGGTCGAGCTTCATAGAATTCCCGATTCTCGGCTTGAGGGATATAAGATCCACTCTAAGCAACCGGGCTATCGAGTCGTCATCCCATAGAGCAATGCCCATAAGAATCTCTTGGAAGCAATAACTGCTATCCAAGCCTACACATATGCATATGACTGGCTTCAGTATATATACTTCCTATGTGAGATTATAACAATCTCGAGACTAGGGAAACTATAACAATTTCCTCTAGCCCCCTCTAGATATGGGGATCCATCTCTAATGAATATAAGATTCATTTTATATGAAATCCATATCATCATCTATGGTGAACATAAAAATGTAAAAACCTTAATGTTGATTATAAAATCATATATTCAGATTTATCGATAAAAGGAATCCATAAGTATTCAAAATGCACATAACATAAATATGTAAATCTTATATATATATATATATATATATATATGTTTTAATGTTTTTATAGAACCATTCACACATATATATATGTAATAATTTGTCATGTCCCCTTTCTAGAGACATGTTCTTTCATGACGGGTTTGCCTATCATCGACTCTCGTAGGCAAATAGTTTGGAGAGAGAGTCATTGTGTGGATCATTTGATTGCTTATTGCTGACAGAGCTTACATCCAGTTTGAGGCCTACATGCAGTTGTAGTGGAGCCTACGTCCAGAAGTGAGCCTACATCTAGTTCGAGCCTACATTCAGTCTAGTTGGGCCTACATTCGATTATGAGACATCTTGGCCTACATTGTTATATTTTTGAGTTGAGAAATGTACTTTATTATTATAATGTTATTTTATTATAAAGTACATTATAATTAGATGTTTCTAGAAGTTCTAGTAACTTCTCAAGAAAAAGAATAAATAGAGGGCTTGGGCTATCATTTCTACATGCTTGGATTTGGGATTTCTTCTACTTCTTCATTGTGAAGCAATTTGTAGCCTTGTGGTCTGCAAATATTATTCGATCTTTGGGAACGAATCACTCCCCTAGATTGGCATAACTGAGGTAGTGAAATATCTACTGAAGGGTTGCAAGTTTGGAGTTGTTACTCAGCCATCTCATTGGTACTTCATTGAGAAATCGTCATAAGGGTTTGTTTGTGGTTGGAATAAGGATTGAAATTCACCCCTTGCAGTAGTGAATCGATTTGGCAAAGGATTGAAGACATTTTTGCATATTTTCAGACTTTTTATACCAGGGCCTGGAATCAAAGTTTTGCTCATATCTCCTAGTCTTATTGGAGAATAATTTTATGCTTTTGGGAGGATCATCCTACATCCCCGGCAGTCCCTTTGATAGCAAATTTGGGTGTTGAAACCCCAGCAATTATTTTTGGCAGGAGCCGTATGGCCTGGTACAGCAGTCACAACAGCTACAAATCTGCAGAGTTTGGTTGGCAATTCGGGATCAATTCAGGTCTGTTCTTCCAGCGTCTTCACCCGCATCTCAGTCAGGCAATAAGGAGCGGTTTCCAGGTGCATGTGTTGACATTGTTAGATACCAATATATATTGCATTTCAATTGTATGTAACAGTCATCAATCCCAGTCTAAATCTGCACTGTTATTGCATTTATTTTGTTACAATAATCATTCATATATCTCGGTTGTAACAGTCAGTCCTCAATCGTCAGATATATGCAAGGATATTACCACATTGTTATAGCATTGTAATTCTGAATATTGTCACAGTCAATTAAAATCCGAGAACAGACATTGTATTCAGACTTTGCATTGTAATTGGGTGCATTGATAGGATTATGTTCATGTAAGAGGGTTCATATGTTTCACATCCTATTTCACATGTTGTAATCAGACTATAACAGTGCTTATATGTATTAGATGCCACAGTCTCATATATTCTGAAAGTGTAATTAGAATTTGATGTATTACTTTGATACCATTGTTGCTC
Source organism: Chamaecyparis obtusa (assembly GCA_027943335.1). Taxonomy (NCBI): domain Eukaryota; kingdom Viridiplantae; phylum Streptophyta; class Pinopsida; order Cupressales; family Cupressaceae; genus Chamaecyparis; species Chamaecyparis obtusa. The sequence continues at coordinate 461,380 of BSBK01003939.1, read as the reverse complement.
ATTTGCATTACTTTTTTACATTGGTATTGTTATCACAATTGCATAGTTGATGCCAAAACAATTATCACATTGAGACACACATTGGAAACAAAACAATTCAGTGCATGCCAAGTGTTTGACGATTTGCCACAGTTCAGATTTGAGGGTTTTAGTGATCCTACTAGTGAGGGTCATTACATAATTAATAATTTTATTCAATTTAAATGTCATGTATATATTTCTGATATTAATATTACAAATTCATTATTGTAAATGAAATATATATATATATATATATATATATATATATATATATCAATAAACAAAAAAATATCATACAAAGTTGAATGATGGCTGCTGCCGAATGTAAATTTACTTTACCCGCTACTTATCCTTTCTTTTTTTATTTCTTTCTATTCTCTGTAACTGCCTATCTCTTCCTATGTTTTTCCTCCTCCCCTTTTTGGTTGGCGGGGCCTTCCTTTATACAGGTGTGTGGGAGGGGGAGTCACGTCCCCTCCTCACATTGGTCGCTACCCCTCAGGGGTGCGATTGGTCGCAGCCCTAAGGCTGCGATTCAGCTGCTTTATACAGCCCGTGCCATTATAATATATTTATATAGTATTATATATTTTTATTAATAGTTAATATTTATTAATATATTATTTTTAATAGTTATTGTTTAATAATAAAATATTATTATTAATAGTTATTATTTAATGATTAAACAATAATATATTATTATTAATAGTTATTGTTTAATAATTAAATAATAATAATGTTTATTAGTATATTATTAATGATATTTAATCTATTAGAATGACATATAATATATATTATAGTATATGCTATAATATATATATATATATAATTAGTTTATTAATATATTAATATATTAATAAGGTTCAAATTAAAAATGGCAACATTGTTTAGCTATTATTAATGTATAATAATTCATTTTAATACAAATTATAGAACACAAGTGATTAAATTTAGGGACATTAGAGGTTTAAAACACAAAGATATGAAGTGCCCAGAAAACAATGGTAAAGCTACAATTTGCTGATATAGAGTCAGCATCAATGATGAGATTGAATGCAAAGAAATGGAGCTCGAAGAAGAGCATTTTCAGAAAATAAATATCTTAAACTTACCAAAAAATGTCGCAGCCTACAATAATCTTTCAGAATCTGCAAAAATCCTCAATAAAAGCTTCCAAATCTGAAGTTAAATCTCATCGAAAGCTTTCATTTTTCTAGCTAAACCCCCATTTCTCCCAGCTCCAGCATTGAGCGACAATGAATGAAGAAAGAAAAATGAAACGAAAATGAAATGGTTTAGGGTTCAAATACCCTAATCCTTATCGCCAAAGACAAAAGGCATTTTTGCCTTATTTTTTCCTCATCTCCTTACATTAATTCCCCCCATGGGTATGAGTCATGGGTTCAAAAGTGATAATCTTTATCACTTTGGTTTCTATGTTTCCATGGTTTTTATGTAGAAAAACTATATTATTAAGATGATATTTTTATATATATCATTTTATTAATATAGTTAGGAATTCAAAGTTATGGAATATAGACTTTAAAAAAATTAAAATAAATATTTTATTTTGGCACCATTTAATAATTATTAAATAGTTTATAATTCATTGTTTTAATAAATAAGTTATTTTGATAATATTATTAAGTGGTTCTATCATCACTTAATAAATATTATTAAAGTAATTAATATTTATTAAAATAATAAACTTTAAACTATATAATAATAATTATTAATTCAAAGTATTAAATGCTTTATAATTCATTTATTTAAATGAATTATAAAGCATTAAATAATAATGGTACAAATAGGATATTTATTTTTACTTTTAAAAGTCTAAGTGAGATATTTTGCTGAGTTATGACCAAGTGCTAAGGACATGGGGATAAGGATGAATTTCTGAATGGAGTTATTGCTTTTTAGAGACTTTTATAAGCTTTTTGAGGGATAAGATTGAATTTTTGGAGGATATTTATGTTGATATTATTGAGGCATGACTTTTGGGCCACTTTTATGCATTTTTAAGTCCTTTGAGGGGCTAAAAAATGGACTTGTGGGCTGGATTCGACCCAGATTTTATCTCTATTATTTAATGATATAGGTGGTGTTAGCAATTTAAGTTGTCATTAGTGTAAATCACAAATACCATTCACACCGGTAAAGGTTCACCAGTCACTCACGTTACTTCAAAGACACTGGTAGGCTAAGGAAAGAGTGTTTGCACTGGTAGATTAATTAAAGGGTATACACCGGAAGACCGATGGTCTTATATTGTATAAATGGATGAACTGGGTATAAGTGTGTACCGGTCTACTGCATGAAGATCCGCACCGGATTCTACGGAGCAGTTTGAGTTAAAATCGGGTTATATGGAACATCTACCGCTCGGAAGTGGAGTTAGCTTTTTAACTGGAGCTATCTTTATTTCTACAGAGCTTTTTGAAGGTAAACTCCAGATCAGAACACATAGCTTTTGCTAGTTGCATGATTTTTTGTTGAGTTTACAGCCTGGCGGTTCTATGAGTTAAGGGTTTCATGAAGGTGAACTCTTTTATAAATATAGGTCATAGGACGCAAGAAAAGTGTTGTTGAGAATTGTTGAGTAAACAGAGCAGTGGAGAGACATTTGCGTAGAAATCACAGTCACCATAGGTGAAAGGCAAAGAGGCAGAAAAGATTCAACAGCCAGGCAAACTGGGAAGAGATCAACATATATGATCTAATCAGACATTCAGTGTCATATGAGATCATTGCTTTTATAAGGTGTGAAAGTAAATTAAAATCCCTCTATCAAGGTGGACCTAATCGGTTCTTTTTAAAATCCCCTAACAGGGTAACTTCTTTATTGATGTTAAAAGACCTCTAACCAGACGACTCTTAACCGATCTTAACCGATCTTTTGTAAAATCTCTTAACCGGGTAGCACCTTCACAAGTGCTTTGTAAGCTCCTAACAGGGCACCTTCATTCTGCAATAGTGAAGTTGTGAGCTCTATCTCACCGTGGTTTTTTCCTTCTAACCGAGGGTTTCCACGTATACATCTTGTGTTGATCTTTGTGTTTCTATATATGCTTATGAATGATTGTTTATATTCTGCTTAACAAGAAAGGATAACTGAACAAGTTTTGAATTATATTAGAAACAAGTATTTACTGATTCACCCCCCCCTCTCAGTAACCGGTTAGTAATAACAGGTGGGTGAAAAATGTATAAGTATGAGTTGAAGGCTCAATTGTAAGAGAGTTATGGTTTTATGCAGATTGGAGAGACTTAGTGACTTTTTAGTCCTTTTCTTTCAATTTTTCATACTTGTAACAATAGTTTTGCAGATGCAGAAATATATATTTGGAGATTATCTTTGCACAGTTTTGACCTTTTTTATTATAGAGCTGTGTATTACTGTATGATTGATAGAGCTGTTAGTAAAAATATATTTTTTCCTTTCAGTTTGTGTCTTATGCCATACCCTCTTTGTGATCAAGGTGTTTGTGCAGGTTACAGTCCGTATTAGGGGGTATTCTTATAGTTTATGGTAGTGAAAGTCATTTTCCCTTCATAGATTATCTTTCCTTCATACCTCTCTGTGAAATACTTATGCACACACATAAAATAAGTTGTGTTAAGTTCACCATTATGTTTTGATGGTCAAAGAGTCATGTTTTTCTGACGGTTGCAAATTCTAAATTTCTGGTGTATCACCTCATTTATAGCATTTTGAGTCTAGTTTATTTTACATCCAGTCATTTTGCAATTTTGTCATTTTTCTATCCCTTTTCCTCAGAAAGTTAAGTTTTGAGACTTTAGGTGAAGTATCTTATAGGAATTGGCCTAGAATCCAGAGATTCACTCCAATTTTGGGAGACCCACTACCTAGGAGTGTTCCCATGTTTCTCGAAGTTAATGAGTGTTTGGAACCTAGTTTGGGTGCAACTTTTAGAGATAACAGTTTTATGATAATATTTTATTTTCTCCTCTTGTAACTTCTAAATTCTTTGCTTTTAGGTCTCTTGGATTTTATGTTTTACTTCAATTTTTTAGACGTATATTATGAAATTGAACAAGATGTTTAACTTTACATCAATCAAGAAGAATAGTCAAGGGGAAGATCTTCACTTATAAACGTAAGCAAAGAAAGCATGTCGGTATGTACCTTGATGGGAAAATAGTGAATATATGTAGGTGAACTAGATTTAAGTTTTTTGGTTAAGCACGTTGTTTATTTTGTACAATCTCATTGACTACTTTTGGTCATTCAGGGACACTGTTAAGTTTTATAAAATTATCTAATGGAAGTATTCAGGTAGAAATCATAGTAGAACATGATTATTAAGATGTCCTTTTGAGTTCTTCTACAGATGTGGGTTCATCTTCATCATTTTCATTGGAAATATTTCTCCACATTCTCAATCATACAGATGTACTGCTCTCATTTTTTATATCCATTGCATGGTTATAAACACTTTGTATGATGCGTGTGGGACCACATTTTTCTGTTTTCTGTAGTGAGGCAACCCGCTCTTCAATCAAACATCTCTTCTTCAACTTGTGAGCTAGTTCTTTTACTTATTTTTCCAATGGTTCCTTTTATCTTCTAAGATATGCACATACAAACTCATGCTTAGCTTGCTAGGTGTTCTATATTTCTATGACAATTTTATTGTCATCTCTCATGAATTGAATTCTTTTTCAAATTCCGCTTGAAGTTTTCTCAAGGTGTTCTCATGTTGTGTGTTTGTGTACTAATCAATCACCATTTCTCTCAATGTGGCTGTAAAGAAACCTAACCAACATTGCTCATTAGTAAGCCTGTTTGTGATCTAGATAGCTATTCCAATTCTATTGCAAAAATAGGGTTCCTTGACCATTGACAAACATGTGTCTTCAACCCATCACCAATTAACTTCAACAGAAAATGGCTCTTTACATTAGGACTCATCGGCTTCACCATATTGGCCCCTAGATGTGGCTTTTGCAGCATGATCTTCCTACTTTGGTAGATTTGTCTCCAATGCTGGGATGCTCCATCAACTCTTAAACATGCTAACCTCCACTCTTCAGTCTAAACAATAAGCATTGCAATTAGCTTTTTTTTGTTTCTTCACTCTCTAGAGCCTAGGATCTTCTTTGTTATTGATAAATCAATCCTCAATACATATTTTGTTTTAAATATTATGTCTTTACCCTCTCCCATGAGGAAGTTGCCAAATTTTGTCTTGAGGCAAGGACTTCTCTCTACAGAACGGGGCAGTGTCTCAATGGATTCCTCTGCAGTAACTTGGGGCCCAACCTAGGAAGCAAAACTTGGTCTTCCTTGGTCAGGAATTGTCCACCATCGCACAGTTGCAACCCACTTGTTAGCGATTGGTGGATATGCCCATTCTGTCTCTATTTTTCTTTTACGTTTTCCATTTCACATTGAGTTTGGATTTGTTCTTGATCTCTCAATTGCAAATTATTGGTTGTTTTTTTCAGTCTTTGCTTTTTCTCTTTGTTTCACTGAATTTATCTTCTTATCTTTTGTTTTTTCCCTTTAACGGTAGGATTTTGTCCTTGCTTTACTTGAGCTTCAAGGATCTCATTCTTTCTACGTTGATAGTAATTTATCAATCATTCATTGAGCCCATATTATATAGTGAGAAGAAAAAGAAACTATAGTTATATATAGTTAGGTTGGCGCTTGACCCATTGTAATTCAGCCAACTATGTTTAGGAACCATTGGCATTTTGCATGAGATTCATGGATTGCCACGATTTCTTTATTAGCCCATATATCTAGGTGTGCCATATTTAAATTCTCATTAGTATGTTCAAATCAATTGAGAGGATTGAGGTTAACCACCCTTGCTGGATAAGACCTTAAGATCTATATCTCAGTTGCAACTGAGATAAGAATTTGGAGGCTATATGAATAGGGAAGTCAACCTCCCCTTATTCTATGAAAGGGCAAGTTGATGGGGCCTATCAAGGGCAATGGAATCTCCTCTATAGATATGTATGGGTGGCTGCAAATATGACCACTATACTCTATTGAATTACCATGACTTTATAAATGAGTATGAAGAAGCCCTCTATACTATGGCTTCTTGTGCATATGAGTGCCTAGTTGAGCCATAAAGATGCATACGAAGCAGCCATCTGATCTATTGTCTCCTCCCAATTTATAGGGGTTGGAGGGAGTAATTCAATAAACCATAGAGAATACGGGTTTGGAAGTTTGCAAGGGTTTGGGTTGATGGCTCTAGTTGGGCCCATAGGTTATAGATGGATCCCACAAACATTGGATGGATACACCACTCCACCCCTTGATAGGCCATTGGAGCATGACTAGGATACAACTTGATTATATCATGTGTGTATAATCTTTAACTTCTTTAGTTATTGATGGTTGATACTTTTTTCTGAAGATTTTAATCTGATTTTGTTTAATTTGTTAAGTTTTCATACAATTTACTAGTCATATGTTTCATTTTGAAAATATCTATCAGCTCATAAATGTATTTGAAAACTTGGAAACAATATTTATTCTACACTTTAATTTTCAGCCAAGAAGACCGGTGTTATTTGTTGGCAACCACACTTTATTTGGAGGATATGATACTCCAATTCTTCTTTATGAAGTAAGTTAATTGTTATATTATTTAAAATTTTTAATCCTACTAGATATTTTTGATTGCTCTTGCTAATGCTTCCCATGGCTATGAGTATTAAATGTGCATGCTTTTTTGTACTCATTCTTGGTGGAAAATTAATCTAATGCCAGCTGACAATATCCTTTGCAAGACTGACTCAGTTTGCATAGTTGGCCACATTGTATCGGATCCATAAGAAAAAGTGAACGAGGCATCTTAAACCAAAAACATTGTATGCTTTGGATTTTTGGGAGTTTCCTTTGGTTGAACAAATGTTGTTGCTACATTAACGACAGTAATAGATAATGTTTTGACAACATATTCCACCATTCTTGGTCAATGTTGCATTTCTTTGTAGTACTACATATTAATATATAATAGGAACTGGGGAAATATACTTTATAATGAACAAAGGGAGTTGTTTTGGACACATATGATAGAAGCCACACAATCAATATCACATTTCAATAATTGTTTTTCCTCCACTTATAAATGATAGGTCAGCTATATTACCATTATTAATATTTGGCTAAGAATGATAACATGATAATAATACCATAGAACACTAGCACTTATACCATAAGGCCATTGTAATAAATCATAATTGTTGTCTACGGCTACAGTTTGAAACTTTTTGTTGCTGTTTTGTGCATATTGTGGAAGTGGATGGTATAGCTGCAATATCCTCAATAGGAGCCTTAGCAGTTGTTTCATCCATAGTAATAAGATCAAGTTGTGAATGTGAGGAACCTGCCCCTAATGGCTCACCACCCTCACCTTTTGCCTCTTGAAATTCTTCCCATTCACTTCTGTTTCAGTTGCACCCCTCTCCAAATCAGCTAACTTATCATTGGCTAACTGTAATGCCCTGCCAAGGAACCCTCGGAATATAGGGTCAAATATGCACTAAATAATGTTTTTTTAAAAAAACACAGATATAACATCATGAACATAAGTGCAATGTCAAGCATAAAAGCATAAACTTAAATGAAAGCATATCATGATCGTGCACAAGTGAAAGACTTAAATCACTTCCAAGGGTTCCATGGCAACCCCATACATTGACAAGAACGAACATTCAAGTTCTAAGTCACCACTTGAGAGCTTGGACTATGTCCACGAACCTTACTGGATAGGACCAGACCACTGTCCACGGTCAACAATCGAGGAGACAAACTCTATCCTCAACATAGTCAATTACTAGGTTCTTGTTTTAAACCAAATTGAAAAGTGAGTTAGACTATATCAACATCAGAAAATGAAATGTGAATACATGAAAATGACCACAAGAACACAAGGAACACTAATCCAAGGTCCATATTTGCACATATCCAAGGGAATTGCTTTCTGTTAAAAATTCGCAAGAATGGTGCAATATATTAGAACAAATGTGCATGAGATTTTAACATATGCGTAGGGGCAGCAGATGAATGCGCATTTCTGCCCAAAAGATTGAAAATTGTAGTGTAACAATGGTGTGAGGGGATGTCGGGACGAGTTTCTGGGATGGGATAAAAAAGGGCCTGAATTTGGGGACGGTGGGGGACGACAGTGGGAGGCGGGGGGTGGGGGGGTGCGGGGAGGGGTGCTGCATACTATACATATAGAACCTGAAATGCTATTTATGAAATGATGTTTTAGTATAACATACCAAATTGAGATACTTGAACACAACAAAATTGCAACAGGATCTAGAACCATTGAACATTCAACATAGTAACATAGTACATACCCAATAGTAACATTCAAAAATCAAAATTCAAATAGAAATTCAAATTATCAGCAAATAGGATTTATATTAGTTCTATCAAATACCAATTATATCATAAAGATGATTACAATGAGTAGCATCATGCATGATATGAATCATGATCAATATCAAAATGAGTACAAAATCATGTCAAAATGACAAAATCTAGTGATGGGAGGTCTCTAATCATCCCCCAAGCCGAAGTCCTATCACTGGAACTAGTGGGCTCCTCACGCTCAAGTTCTGCCAAAGGAACACCAACCAACCCTAAATTTGTTTCTATTGCACTCATGTCCTTATCAATCTGAGATGGATCCTCTAACTCTACATCCCATCGTGCTGCTAGGCTCTCTTTGTACACGTGCTTCTTTTCTCTCTTAGAGGTAAGTTTGTTGAAAGAACCCAAGAACCCAAGCGCCCAAGTACCTCTGACGTCCCCAAGAACCCAATCACCCAATCACCCAAGCACCCAAGTACCCTAGACGTCCCCAAGCACCCAAGCAGCCATGCGGTGTGGTGGCGGGTGTGGTCGTGGTGCGGCGACACTTGGGTGGTGGTGGGGGTACTTGGGTACTCCAAGTACCTGTCCCGGGGACGTCCTCGCATCGGGTCCTCCCGAGTTTTGGGCTAGGTGCACGATCCCAGGTTTTACTAGAAAATTACAAAATTACAAGGGCTAACACCAATGTATGGCCAAATAAAGTCTACCTCCACACTGAGGAGTACTAGATACATTAAATTGAGGTCAATTACACTCATTGCATCATTATAAATCATATAAACAATTATGCCAACTAGAAGTACATACAAGACCACATAAGTGCAACAATACATCTACAAAGAATCGTAATGCCACGGAGGAGGTATAATGAAATCTTGGAATGCTCAAATACCGGTACACCGGTCCCCAATGGTGAATGGTCACACCACTCAACCATGAGGAACCCTTAGGCCCTCCCCATCGTGCTCATGGAGATAACCATATGGCCCAAGCACACACACATTGCCTAATGATGCAGTATGGAGTACAACACAATCAGTACACCAGTATACTTTAATGCACAATAAACTCACGTGAGGATTCTACAATCACATTACAGGCATGAGGGTGTGGAAAGCATACAACTACTCAAGACCATGCAATACTTAACACATCAAGAAGTTCACTCTACATGAGGGCATCTTGAAAGCACAATTAAAGTATCCCGAGCTCGGGTATACACTCAAGCATACAAGCAATTTGATAACACCAATGGCACCATGCATAATCATCACACACCACAATAAGAAGACCACTCAACATGAGGGCAAGACGATAATGCAATGGAACAACAATAATCAACTTACCCAAGACTAGATCCCATTATCTATTTCCGGAATTTGCTTTCGACATAGGCTCTATCAATTCACATTAAGAGCAAGGGCTCACTACATCGCAAAACACATCCTATATTGGTCAAGAAATATTAAGTTACACTCGAATAAACAAGGACATCCATATATTCATTAGTATTATCACATATAGCCATATCCAACTCAATTGGCCATAATGCCAAGAGAACGTAACCGAATCAATCCAATAATAAAATTTTCCTATATAATATCATAGTTCCACAAAATAAAATCACACTTAAACCCAAAAATTTCAACCTTTTCCAAATGCCCAATTGGCATAAAAAGTAGTCATGGAGACCATCCACCATTGGTGGACCTCCAAAAAGCTTGAATTTTCAAACGTAACAAATAAAAAAACTGAGAAAACCCATTGATCCATAATCACCCAACACTCCAAAAATGCAATAAAATTTGCAATCCGGGCATCCATAACAATTTGGGCAGCATTTCTCCATATAAACCCCCATTTTCAAATTTCTTCACATAAACTCAAAAGTCTATCAAATTAACTTCAACAAAATGGAAATATGCTTGGAAAGATCTCACAAAGTATTTACAATTCACAAAATTCGCTTGAAATGAGAAACCAAGAAGATATGAGGATTTCTTACCTCTCACATGAAGAAAACATAAAATGTGAAGAGCAAATCCAACTCACAATGGAAAGCCACAAAACCTGGGCACTGGGAAGCCATCGCCATAACAAATCGATCAAGCCACTACCTGTTGGCATCACTAACCGGTAAGTTCTCTACTGGTCCAAGTGTTGTCATTGTTTGGCAAAAGAGGATAAAGAATTTGGCAAAAGAGGATAGAGATTTGTTCTCTACTATAGAGGGGACTCTTCATCAAGAGAGGCTGAGTAACTAGTCACTACACTAAGCATTAGCAACCGGATAATGCACTCAGCAGAGAAGAGTGTATCCTAGTATCAACCGAGGACCGCCCTCAACCGGTATAGACAAGTACAAATAAAAGCATATCCAACAATTGTCTATACCACAACCGGTAAGAATAGTGCAACCAGTAAACTGCCTCACCAAGGGCGTGTATCCGGTATATAGCATAAAGAACTCAACCGATATATTATAAGACTTCGGTATGAACCGAGGAAGTCATAGTCAACTGTCTGTTCCAACCAACTCTTCTTCACCGGGATTTATTGTAGTAAATCCGAGTGATCTTGAGTTGTCTTGGTGATTGGTTTGAGGCGCAGGTAAAGGATTTGAAGCCGGAATCAATGGTTACTTGAGGTGCGACTGAAAGATTTAAAGTCGGATTCATTGGCTTTAAATCGAAGTGTTATCTCTTATGAAGAAAGGTTGCCTAACACGCAATTGTTGTTTTCTTCATGTAGTGGATGAAGACAGAGCTTGCATCGAATGCTTGCTCAAGAGAACAAACACTTCACCGAGTGATGCATTTGTTGGATCTCAGGATTAGGTCATGCATTTGAGGCGCAGTCAGGGCAACAAAACTGAATATATTCTTATGTCTGTTGAGAAGAAGATTTGCCTTCATTCTGCCGAGAAAAAGAGTGAGCCAATATGCTACAAAAGCAAAGGTTAGGAAAGTATCAAGGGTTAGAGAAAATCGACAGAGTAAAAGTTGTGCAAGGCAACACAACAATAGTTGAGAATACACCTGTGTCAACCGGTGATAATTCTCAATAGAGCACAAATAGAGATCACATCTGGCTAAGCACAGCCTTCTGTAAAGATCTTAATTCTATTGTTTTCTAGCAAACTACAATAGACAAATCCCATTATTTGGGTGGACTCTAACAGGTCCTTTGTATCAAAATCTCTTAACCGGGTGACATCTTTCAAGGTGTCTAAAGTCCCTTAACTGGGCAAGTCTTAACAGATCTTACTGTAACAAATCCCTTGACCGGGTCGCACCTAGCAAGTGCATTTTATCCCTTGACCGGGCAAGCTCTTAATAGGGTGTACTTCAGAAGAATACAAATATTGTGAGGTCTCCTCACACCGTGGTTTTTACCCTAACCGGGTTTCCACGTGATAAATCTGGTGTCACTTTGTGTTTGTTCTCTTACTGTTTTGTTTGCTTAGAACTATTTGCTTTGGTGTTGTAAGTTTATTTCACTGGATTAAGAAAAAAAAGAAAGAATTTTTCAAGTGCTGATTCACCCCTCCTCTCTCAGCACCGGTTAGGACTGTTAATTGGTATCAGAGCATTGTTCTGTTTTTCTTTGTTGCTTAACCGCATAGAGAGAAAGCTATGATGATGAGAAAGGAAGGACCAAAGTTTTCAAAAGAAAACTTCACCTTATGGTGCAACAGAATGAAGCTATATATGAAGACCAACGGTGACCAGTACTGGAAGCATGTTACCAATGACTACACTGAGCCCGCTGTTACCTTGACACCTGATGAAGAGAAAATTAAGACTGAGCACACGGCTGCCATGGGCATGATAGCTAGCACCTTACCCGACCACGTGTATGCTGAAATTGAACATCTTGACTCCGCCTGCAAAATGTGGAAAAAGTTACAAACAGTCTATGGAGGAGATCCTAATATTCAGAGAGCCAAGGTCGAAAGCCTCAGGGGAAAGTATGACGACATGAGGATGAATGATGGAGAAGATATCGAGCAATATAGCATCTGAATCAAGGAAGTGATCAACTCCATCAGAAGCGCTGGAGGCAAGCTGACTGAAGAAGAGGTGGTGAGCAAAATACTAAGAACTCTCAGACCTCAGTATGCCATAAAGATCTCTGCCATTCAAGAGCTCAGATCCTTGAGCAATGATCAAGTCACCCTAGACTCCCTAATCGGTAAGCTAGCTACTTTTGAATTAAGCAACTTTGATAATAGTCTATCTGTTCAGGAAGCAACATTTAAATCATCGGTCAATGCCTCTTCCACCAAAAAGGGAAGAGAAACCGGTAACTCCTCTACCAGTAAGATCGGCAACCTCATTGAGAATCTGCTCTTAGAGGAGAAAGAGCAAGATGAGTTTGAAGTTCTGATTGCTAAGAGATTTCCCAGAGAGAAAGGGAAGTACAAAGGGAAACTCCCTTTAAAATGCTTTTCTTGTAACAAAATAGGACACATTTCTGCCCGATGTCCAGATAATGAAAATAGAGACAAAAGAGACCTGTTCAAGAACAAAGCAAAGCAAGATTGCTATCTTGCGAAGGATGGAGTCACAGACAATGAGTCTAAAGACTCAGAAGATCCAAAAATTGCATTTGTTGCAACAAAGGAGGAGAGCCCAGCTCTTAATGAAGTTGCACTCATATCCAGATCACATCAGAATGATGATTGGATCATTGACAGCGGATTTACTCACCATATGACCGGTGACAAGAGCAAGTTCATCAACTTGGAGCTCAACGACAGTGGATTAGTCACATTTGGAAACAATGCCCCTTGTGCCATCAAGGGTAAGGGATCTATTGTTCTCTGCAATAATGCTATCTGTGAAGACGTGTACTGGGTCGAAGGATTCAGGGATAACTTGATGAGTGTTGCACAGCTAAACAACAAAGGTTTCCAGTTGGAATTCTGTCAAGGCTCCTGCGTAGTCAAAAATCAATCTGGATCCCACGTTGCAACCGGTAGACAGAGCAAAGGCAATCTGTTCTACCTAAACTCAATGGAAGGAGCCTGTTTAATTGCTTCTGTCAAAGGAGAATCAAGCAAGATTGGTCTTATCTCCAAAGAAGACAATAGCTGGCTATGGCACAAGAGACTCTGCCATATAAACTTTGACAGCATTGTCAAAGTGAGCAGGAAAAAATTGGTCAAAGGACTCCCAGAAATTGCAAAACCCATGGGAGGTATTTGTAAGGATTGTCAGTTAGGAAAACTGATAGGAGCAAGTTTCGGTAGCAAGTCCTTCTTTGCTAAAAATGTTCTAGATCTTGTACACACAAACCTGTGTGGACCAATGAGGACAAAGAGCTATCATGGAGACCTGTATTTCATGTTGTTCGTAGATGATTTTTCGAGAATGATGTGGACACTTTCTCCATGAGAAATCGGAAGCCTTTCACATGTTCAAAATTTACAAGGCTAGAGTGGAAAAGAAAACTAGTAGAAGTTTGAAATGTCTGAGGTCGGACAGAGGAGGTGAGTACACCTCTCAGGAGTTTACTCATTACTGTGAGGAACATGGCATACAGAGATAGTTCTCTGCACCTAGGACTCCTCAGCAGAATGGAGTAGTAGAAAGAAGAAACAGAACACTGATCGACTGTGCCAGAACCTTGTTGATCCAAAAGAATCTTCCTCATCACTTCTGGAGAGAAGCTGTCAGCACCGCTGTTTATACAATCAACCGAGTTCAAGTCAAAAAGGGAACCGGTAAGACACTTTACGAACTATGGTTTAAGCATACTCCTAGTGTAGGCTACTTCAAAATCTTTGGTAGTAAATGTTATATCAAAAGAGAAATGTTTTTTGGGAAGTTTGATCCCAAGAGTGATGAAGGAACATTTCTGGGTTACTCTACTAAAAGCAAAGCTTATCGGTGTCTGAACAAAAAAACAGGCAAGATAATTGAAAGCATCAATGTAAAAATTGATGAATCATTTGAACCAATCAAGAGGACCGGACATGTCAATCATGAAAATTTTAAACTTACTAATGGAGGAGATGTCTTTGAGTTTCATGAAGCAACAACTGAAGAAGAGGAGACAACTCCCACTGACAGAAATCAAGAGCGAGAGACAGTGCCTGAAGCTAACAGGACACCCCAAGATGGTGAACAAGTAGATGTTCAGAACCATGACGAAGATATTGCTCAACAAGATGAACTGGACTAGGAATAGAGGCCGACTCTTCCAAGGTATGTCACATATCACTCTACTGACAATATAATTGGTGATAGACATGGGAACATCCTGAGAAGGAAAAAGGCCAAAGAGAACATCTGTCTTCTCTCGTGTGTTGAGCCCAAAACCACCAGAGAAGCCCTTGAAGATGAAAATTGGGTCAAGGCCATGGATGAAGAAATTGAGCCATGGATGAAGAAATTGAGCAAATAGAAAGGAATGGCACATGGGAACTTGTGCCAAGACCTCATGACAAAAATGTAGTTGGGACTAAATGGGTTTACAGAAACAAATTGAATGAGGATGGTAAAGTCATCAGAAATAAAGCAAGGCTGGTTTGCAAAGGCTATGCTCAGGAAGCTGGACTAGACTATGGAGAAACTTTGCAGCAGTAGCCAGACTGGAAGGGGTGAGAATTCTTCTTGCCTATGCAGCTCACAAAGGCTTTAAAGTGTACCAGATGGATGTGAAGTCTGCATTACTCAATGAAATACTAGAAGAAGAAATCTACATTCAGCAACCGGAAGGGTTTACATCTGCTCAAAAGACTGATATGGTCTGCAAACTAAAAAAAGCTCTCTATGGGCTCAAATAGGCCCCAAGGGCTTGGTATGAAAGTTTGCATTCATATCTTCTGACAATTGGATTCATCAGAACCAGTGACAACAACAATATGTATCTTAAAACCGGAAAGGATGGAAATCTAATTGCTGAAATCTTTGTTGATGACATCATCTTTGGAGGAGATGACAAAATGAGCAAAGCATTTGCTGAAGAAATGAAGAAAGAATTTGAGATGTCTATGATAGGGCCCATAAAATTCTTTATTGGACTGCAAGTCCATTAGCTAAAAGAAGGTATCTTCATCTCTCAGTCCAAGTACATAAAAGAAATTCTCAAGACCTTTGGACTAGAAGAATCCAAACTGGTTGGAACTCCAATGATAAGTAATCTTAAGTTATCAAAGGAGGATGATGCCGAAGAAGTCAATGAAACAATGTATCGGTCCATGATAGGAAAATTGCAGTATGCTGTTCACAATAGACCGGACATCGCTCATTCAGTTGGCATAGTAGCAAGGTTTTCTGCTAATCCCAAAGAAACACATCTAATTGCAGTAGAGAGAATCTTCAGATATCTAAAGGGAACTGAGGAATATGGCTTATGGTTTCCACACAAGGGTGGATTCCAAATTAAAGTCTACATAGATGTAGACTGGGTTGGCAACGTAGATGATAGAAAGAGCACAAGTGGTGGTGCATTTTTTCTAGGTGCAAGAATAGTATCGTGGACAAGTAAGAAGCAGAATTGCATTTCACAAACCACTGCTGAAGCTGAATATGTTGCTGCTGCAATAAACTGCACACAGGTGATTTGGATCAAACAATTGCTGGAAGGTATTCAGGAATAGGTACTTGAACCGATCGCAATTTACTGTGACAGTACTAGTGCCATAAACATATCCAAAAATCCTGTTATGCACTCCAAGACCAAGCACATTGCCATCAAGTATCACTACTTGAGGGAACTTGTACAGAACAAAGAAGTAAGATTGGAGTATGTGTCCACAAAAGAACAGATTGCTGATATATTCACAAAGTCATTACCAAAGAGTACCTTTGAGTATCTCAAAGGTAGACTAGGGGTTGTACCCCTCTCAGTTCATCAGTAATTATCAACAAGAAGTCATCAGTTCATTATGATTCAAAAGGTTACATCTTATCTTTTATGAACTGATGAAAAAGACTGCTACTCGCAGGGGGAGTAGAGTATGCAAATCTTCCTGATTAGCCTTTTGGCATTCTATTGTCAAAAAGGGGGAGAATATGATTATCTATCATATTTTTGCCATCAATGCCAAAGGGGGAGATTGTTGGCATCACTAACCGGTAAGTTCTCTACCGGTCCAAGTGTTGTCATTGTTTGGCAAAAGAGGATAAAGAATCTGGCAAAAGAGGATAGAGATTTGTTCTCTACTATAGAGGGGACTCTTCATCAAGAGAGGTTGAGTAACCGGTCACTACACTAAGCATCAGCAACTGGATAATGCACTCAGCAGAGAAGAGTGTATCCTAGTATCAACCGAGGACCGCCCTCAACCGGTATAGACAAGTACAAATAAAGCCATATCCAACAATTGTCTATAACACAACCGATAAGAATAGTGCAACCGGTAAACATCCTCACCAAGGGCGTGTACCCGGTATATAGCATAAAGAACTCAACCGATATATTATAAGACTCCGGTATGAACTGAGGAAGTCATAGTCAACTGTCTGTTCCAACCAACTCTTCTTCACCGGGATTTATTGCAGTAAATCCGAGTGATCTTGAGTTGTCTTGGTGATCGGTTTGAGGCGCAAGTAAAAGATTTAAAGCCGGAATCAATGGTTACTTGAGGCGCGACTAAAGGATTTAAAGCTGGATTCAGTGACTTTAAATCGAAGTGTTATCTCTTATGAAGAAAGGTTGCCTGACACCCAACTGTTGTTTTCTTCATGTAGTGGATGAAGACAGAGCTTGCATCGAATGCTTGCTCAAGAGAACAAACACTTCACCGAGTGATGCATTCGTTGGATCTCAGGATTAGGTCATTTATTTGTGGCGCAGTCAGGGCAACAAAACTGAATATATTCTTATGTTTTTTGAGAAGAAGATTTGCCTTCATTTTGCCGAGAAAAAGAGTGAGCCTATATGCTACAAAAGCAAAGGTTAGAAAAGTATCAAGGGTTAGAGAAAATCGACAGAGTAAAAGTTGTGCAAGGCAGCACAACAATAGTTGTGAATACACTTGTGTCAACCGGTGATAATTCTCAGTAGAGCACAAATAGAGATCACATTTGGCTAAGCAGAGCCTTCTATAAAGATCTTAATTCTATTGTTTTCTAGCAGACTACAATAGACAAATCTCAGTATTTGGGTGGATTCTAACAGGTCCCTTGTATCAAAATCCCTTAACCGGGTGACATCTTTCAAGGTGTCTGAAGTCCCTTAACCGGGCAGATCTTAATAGATCTTACTGTAACAAATCCCTTGATCGAGTCGCACCTAGCAAGTGCGTTTTATCCCTTGACCGGGCAAGCTCTTAACAGGGCGTACTTCAGAAGAGTACAAATATTGTGAGGTCTCTTCACACCGTGGTTTTTACCCTAATTGGGTTTCCATGTGCTAAATCTGGTGTCACTTTGTGTTTGTTCACTTTCTATTTTGTTTGCTTAGAACTGTTTGCTTTGGTGCTGTAAGTTTACTTCACTGGATTAAGAAAAATAAGAAAGGATTTTTCAAGTGCTAATTCACCTCTCCCCTCTCACCACCGGTTGGGACTGTCACTACCCACAAAATTCCTGCGACAAAATCCTTCCATTCCAAGCAAAATCGAATTTCCATGAGAGGGTGTTTGGAGAGCTCATGAAGAATTGAGAAAAACCAAATTCAAAACTTTAAAATAAAACCACTTTTCTTCCCAATATGAAAATGATTTACTCCAAAACAAAATATAATATTCCACCCAAAATCAAATGTCAAAATAAACTTTCAAAAATTAAAAGCCCAAATTAATAATAAAATCCCAACTTCATTAAAATGCTCAAAGAACACTTGCCAACTATAATAATAATTATTAATAATATAATAACCGACAACTTCATCAATAAACTAAATATATTATTATTTACTCATGCACTATTGAGAACCACAATGACCAACAAGAATACACAACACACAAGTCATTGGTCTCATCACACAATGCAAGGTAGCCGAATGTTACCAAACGATAACTGGCTGGTAGATATAAACAATATGGTGATTTTTGCCAAAGAATGGGAACAACATTTAAGCTTGGAAACATGATTGGCCATATGACTATCTCTAGTTCACCCATCGTCGGGGATAATATAGGTAGGCTTGCTTAGACCTATGAAGCCAGGTGAAGTCGATGCCTGTACCTGCCCAAGTCAGTACATAGCTGAAGCACATACACATATCATCGTAAATCAATCTCAATCAGTGAAAGGGAACTCTAGCAGCCTAATCATTATCAAGAATGTCACGACACTGCCCTTTCTCACATAGAATCATCATCTTATTCTATCTCAGTGACATTATTAATCATTTATTAGCAATAATTATCAACAATAATCTTTAAATTGAATGAGATATCAGAAGAGATCCTCAACTTACATTGATTACCTTTTACCTGTGATCGTTGTAACAATCATAGCCTTACTAAGGCTAGCCTTCTCAGCATCACTAATCCTTAGCTATAACATTAAATCTCATCAAGGATCATTAGTAGTATTAACATCATTAATCATCAAATGATAACATAAATCATTATAATCATTAACTAACATTAACTTCATTTAATTAATCTTGGAGATCAAATGATAGATTCCCATAACAGGTTACTAGCAATGCCTGATCAAGCATACTATACTACTGGCACCAAATGAATACTCGTTATAAAACCAATAGCAATGCCACAAGGCCATCATATCATCTATGCTAGAGAATATAAGCAGACAACACTGCAGAGCTATTTCACATACAAGGTCAGCACCAAAACCACAAGTAAAATCTGTTATGAACATCAATTTAAGCATCCAAGGAACAGTAAAGATATAACAGAAGCTAGATACATAACCAATCATGCTAATATCAGGAGAATGATAGGCAAACAGTTGTATAGTAATCAACCACAAGGTATGTCTGGAATCATAATAGGCAACATGCTAATACCTCCGCATAATCCAGTTCCTGAAACTGCAACATAACAACATGGACAAACACAAGGTAACACTAAGACCACATACCCATCCAGAGGGTCACTCAGCTGAAAAAATACAGTAGGGGCACTGCACTAAAAATGGATCCACATCAACATCACGAGGCTCAGTAATCCAATCTGACTATGGATAAATGAAACATCCCTCCAAAAATTTATGGCAATTTCTAGTTGGATTTTTTGTCCAGGAAGTCTAATTTTGTTTTGTAATGATTTTGCTTTCACAAGATTTTTGTATGAAATTCAATATCCATTCTACGATAAAATTCAGATGTGCAATTTTTAAATTTTTAACTTAATTCCACTAATTAACAGCCAGAAGCAACTTTTCCCACACAGATTATAATCAGCAATAAATAGAAATTCTAACTTGAATATTGAATTCGCTCCGAGTTAAATTCTTATGAGAGGCTTGTTGGCATTACGAGATGGTAACCGGTAAGCCTGATACCGGTACATGGCAATTAAGTATTGTCATTGATTGGCAAAAGAGGAAAGAGAAAAGAGATGTTTTGTCATCTCAATCTAAGGTCTAAAGATCTAAGATCTGTATGCAAAGAAACTGGTTTGGCAATCGGTGACACTATGCAAGAAACAAAAGACTATATGTTCTCATTAAGAGCAACCGGTCACTAAGCAAAGCGGATTAGTAACTGAGTAGAGGATACAACCAAGGAAAGGATTCAACCGAGGAACGGATACAACCGGTGTCAACTAGGCAACCGAGGAAAAGGTGCAACCGGTAAACAAAGGAAGAAAAAGTGACAGGTCAAAGTTCTTACCTGTTCACAACATGAGGATCTCAATCGATCAAGTGAAGACTTCAGTATGATAAGAAGAACCGGGGAAGTCATAGTCAACTATCTATTTAAACCAACTCTTTGCTCGGGATTTACTGCAACCGGGAATTACTGCACTAAATCCGAAAGACTTTGAGTTAACATGGTGATCGGTTTGAGGAGCGTTTGAAGGTTTTAAAGCCGAACTCTGTGGCTTTAAAACAAGGAGTTATCTCATGTGAAGGAAAGATGCTTGACACGCATCTATTGTTTTCTTCATAAAGCGGATAAAGCAAGACCATGCATCGGATGTTTCCTCAGTGAACTAATACTCCATCGAGCGATGTATCCGAAGGGGATCTATAATTAGGTCATGCATGAGAGGCGCCATTAGGGCAAGAACTCTATATATTCTTCTGCCTGTTGAGAATATAGTTTTCCTTCATTCTGCCGAAGAAAAGAGTGAACTTGTACGCTGAAGAAGCTAGGGTGAATATAAAAGACAAGAAGAGAGAGAAGAGTGTGTAGAGAAGCACAACAGTAAAGGAGAACACACCTACGACGATCGGTGATGTTTCTCAGTTGAGCGTAATAGAGATCTTATCAGGTATGCAAAGCCATTTGTAAAAGGTCAATCCTTCTATTGTTTTCTAACAATTACAATAGTTAAATCCCATTATTTGGGTGGACTTTAACAGGTCCCTTGTGTCAATTCCCTTAATCGGGTGACATCTTGTAAGGTGTTCTAAGTCCTCTAATAAGGCAGGCACTAACTGACCTTATTGTAACAAATCCCTTAACCGGGTCGCATCTAATAGTGCGTTGTAATCTTTTAACAGGGAAGGCTCCTAACAAGGCGCACTTCAGAAGAGTGTAGAATTTGTGAGGTCTCCTCACACCGTGGTTTTCACCCAAATTGGGTTTCCACGTGATAAATCTGGTGTCACTGTGTGATTGATTGTTTGATGTTATTTTATGCTTGAGTCTGTTTAGCTTACAGTTATAAGTATACCTCATCAGATTTATTTAGAAGAATTTTTATAGGTGCTGATTCACCCCTCCCCTCTCAGCATCGGTTGGGACTGTCAATTGGTATCAGAGCCACCGGTTTATTTTCTTTACTGCTTAACCGCATAAAGAAAAAGTCAAGATGATGAGAAAAGGACCAAAGTTTTGAAAAGAAAACTTTACTCTGTGGTGCAGCAGAATGAAGTTGTACATGAAAACCACCGGAGATCAATATTGGACTCATGTAACCACTGATTACAGTGAACCCACTGGCACCCTGACACCTAATGAATTGAAGATCAAGATTGAGCACACAAATGCTATGGATATGATAGCCAGCACATTACCTGATCATGTCTATGCTAAGATTGAAAATCTAGAATCTGCTCACAAGATGTGGGCTAAGCTGCCACTGGTATATGGAGGGGACCCAAATGTTCAAAGAGCCAAAGTTGAAAGCCTTAGAGGAAAGTATGATGACATGAGGATGAATGAAGGAGAAGATATTGAGCAATACAGCAACCGAATCAAAGAGGTGATCAACTCCATCAAGAGCGCTGGAGGAAAACTCAGTGAAGAGGAGGTGGTTAGCAAAATACTGAGAATGCTCAGACCCCAGCATGCCATCAAGATCTCTACTATTCAAAAGCTCAGATCAGTGACCACAGATCAAGTCACTCTAGACTCCCTAATCGGTAAGTTGACTTCATTTGAATTAAGTAATTTATATAATAGCTTACCCATTCAGGAAGCAACTTTTAAGTCTTCTATCAATACCTCTTCCACCAAAAAGGGAAGAAAACCGGTAACTGCTCTACCGGTAAGATTGGTAATCTTGTTGAAAATCTTCTCTTAGAAGAGATGGAGCAAAATGAGTTTGAAGCACTCATCGCTAGGAGATTTCCCAAAGGGAAAGGGAAGTACAAAGGAAAGCTTCCTCTGAAATGCGTCTCTTGCAATAAGATAGGACATATTGCTGCAAGATGTCCGGATAATGATAACAAAGACAAGAGCAACTGGTTCAAGAGTAAAGCAAAGGAGTGTTACCTTGCAGAAGGAGTCACAGACAATGAATCTGAAGACTCTGAGGATCAATAAATTGCATTTGTTGCAATAAAAGAGGAGAGCCTAGTGGTAAGTGAAATGACACTTGTATGCACCCTAAAATGGTCGCCTAGACTTTTGGCTCTTATTTTTGCAATTTATCAAATCCCTGAATCAATATTTTCAAAAATCAACATTTTTCAAATATATCAATTTCCTTGATCAAATCATAATCAATTCAATATTTCCTAAGGTTTGAGCCTTATTTAATTTAAAAGAAATAAAAATAAAATTTTTATTTAATTAAGAGAACATGCTCTCTTTTAATTAATTAAAAATTTCTTTTAATTAAATAATAAAATCACTTTATCCTAAGCCTTTATTTAATTAAAAGGAATTTCCTCCCTTTTTATTTAAATAAAAAATCTCTACTTTTCTTCTTATCCTATGTTGCACAAATAAAGCATTTAATTCTTATTTATAAAGAAAAATAAAAAAAAAAATAAAAGAAAAGTATTTTTGCCTCACATGGACATAAATCAAATGCTCAACATAAAGTAAATGCTTCTAATTTTCTTATTGAAGGATATTTGTGCACAAAGATCAAGCTTCTTTTTTTCTCCATCGTTGATTAAGTTTTTTGCCTCTTAATCTCCATGGTCCATTGTTTTTCACTTCTTATAAAAGAAGAGCTCTCTTCCTCATTTGCACACACAATACATACTTGAATTATTATGCTACAGGTTTTCTAAGTCATTGAAGCTTTTGGAGATATTCTTGCATCAAGTTTTGAAGATTTGGAGCATGATTGACATTCATCTTGCATCTACATCACATCTTAGCTTGCATAATAGTTGCATCATCATGGTATCATTTCCTTTCATGTTTTAGATTAATTTCACATAGTCTAATTAGAGGGTTTGTAACTCTTTCATTTTCATTTTTTCAAAGCTTAATTGCATCTTCATTCTCATAAGATTAATTTGCATTCTCATAGAGATTAGCATTGCATTGCATTCATTTGGAATCTCTCATTGTGTGGTTGACTAGCAAGGTCATGAGTTTATAGCTCTAGCTGAGAGCAATTTTACAAATTTTGCAACTCCATGCATAAAGAGCTATGGATCGATTTGTGAGGGCTCATTCTTGAGTTTTCTTGCATGTAAGGATTCATAGAAGTGTGACAACATTTTAGCACACATTTTTGGTGAGAAAGCTTATCTCTAGAATTGTTAGCTACATTCTTAGAAAATTTTAGTGCTCTTATTGTCCAAATCACTTTCATTTAATCAATTTCAATTATATTTTGGCTTAGTCCAACCTCCTGATTCAAAAGTGCTAGGGTATTCACCCTTTGTTGGAAGCACCTCTTTGACAGTGTTGGTAAAGCCCCTTTTTCTATCTTTTCATTTCTCTTTGGACAATAGAGAACTTTGATTATCCTAGTTTGGTGTTGACATTTTGTGAGGTCATCCTATTACCAAGGGTCTTCTATTTTCAGTCTTCCTTGGTCAGTCGAGATCTTAGATCCTAGGTGTTGTCATGTTGCTCAACATCTCAATGAACGTTATGGTATCAATTGCACAAGATAAATCTTAGTCTTCTTCTTTCTTCTCCATTTCTCATGTTCTTCTGAAGTCTTCTATTCCCATGGAAAATTTTTCTTCTTCTTTTTGATTTATTTTCCTCTTACTATCTAGTCTACCTTCTTCTATTCATCTATTCATTTCTTCTGTGCTTGATTCCTCCTCTTCTATAACCATGAATCTTGACCATCTGATTTTGGAACCTTTATTAAGAATAGATGATCTTGAGCTCATTGACATATTCGAAAAGTGTTGTTCCTCCAAAATTCTCATGAGTGATGAATTTATAGAAAAAATAAAAGAAAAGATGATTAAATCAGATGCCTTTGCTAGAATCATAAACATTATTATATCACGATCTTCTTCTTCCAAACATTCTTCATCATCTAAATCTTCTCATTCTTCTTCACCTTCCAAGTCTTATCATGACTCTTCCAGACATCATTCTCATTCTTCATCTTCTAAGTCTTATCATGATTCTTTTAAACACTATTCACATTCTTCATCTTCCAAATCTTATCATGACTCTTCTAAACATTATTCACATTCTTCATTATCTAAGTCGTCTTCTTCCACTAATTCTTCAATTTCCTCTTCTTCACGATCTCATTCTTCTTCTACTTCTTCAAAGAGTCTTACTTCTCTTCACAAGACATACCATAATGAGCAATGTGATATTCCTTATGATGCCTCTTCCATAAAGAGTGACACACCCACCTATGATGACTATGATGACTATGATGATGGACAATGTAGTGATGCCTATGAAACTTCTATTCCGAAGAGTCCTCCTCGTCGTGTGCTCGTGCTTGCTAAAGGGTCATCCTATTGAGTAGATCGTGATGGTGATCCGTATGATTCTGATTTTGAAAGAAACTTTGATGAGTTTTGTGAACAATACTTTGATTATAATCCAGCTACTACTGTTGCGGAATATAAAATGCATCGTGCTGATTTGAAATGTAAATATTATAAGAATCCTTCTTCTAAGAACATTCATGCTGAAAATAAAGATTGGACTCTCAAGAAATATCATGTTAATGTTGAACCTTTGTCTTGTGAGGGTTCCCTTCCATCCTCTACTTCCTCCAATACCCACACACTTTCTAAAGCTTCTGAGTCTTCCAAATTTTTCATAAATCCTTCATCCAACAAAGATCCTAGGGCTTTCCATGTGGTTCCCTATAGTTATTCTCAAGGGCCACCTCTTAGAGATACTCAAGCTAACCTTCACTTCGCTGAAAATACTTTCAATAATGCTAAACCTAAAGAGCCTAAGCTTGTATGCGCTATAATGCCTACTTCGGCTAGTCCTTCGCCATCTCTTCCAAAGTCTTCCATACAATTCCAACCTGTTTCCTTGTCCTTAGAAGTGGCTCCATGTCAAGAGGACTCTAAAAATGATATAGAAAAAAATATAAATAAATATCAAGATCAAAAACCCTCCATATCATCCAATTCTCTTCATGATGTATCTTCTCCATTGCATGGTTCTTTTGATCCTCTACGCTCTTCCGCATTCATTCCACCATCTCTTAAGCAAGATCAAGCTACTACTTACACTATTGAGCTTATTGATAATCAAAATAACCTTACCACACTTGCGCTTTCCAAAGATGATACTTCCATTAAGGTTATTAAAAATGGTGTTGTTACTTCCGATGTTAAGCCTATTGAAAATCAAGAAAAAAATGATGCGCTTATGCTATCCAAAGATCCTTGTCAAGATCAAAGTCTTCCACCTTCTTGTTCTACTGCTCCATTTTCACTTCCACTTTCTACTCTTCCTAAATCTTCGCAAGCTTTGAATGATCCTATCAACGAAGTTGCTCCTATTCAAGATGTTCATGATCCTATTGCAAATCTTAATGCTCACTCTAAAGATGTTGATGTCCTTGATTGTCATATAGATGCTAATGAACTTATTGATTATCCTTTTGCGTCTTCCATGTCCATCCTTGGACCTCCACCAATACTAAGGGCTTCATGTCTGCCTTCCATTTTGGGCCCTTATGTCCCTTCACTTTCCCCTCCTAATTCTCCTAATTCATCATCTATTTTGGGTCCTTACGTCCCTCCATCTCCTATCTTCCCTCAAGATCAACATAGATGCATACCCTTGAATCCTTTTCATCCATCCACCCATCTAAACCATTCATATTCTCCTCCTTCCACAAGTCCCAAGTCTTTTAGAAGTAACTTGAATGTTCAATATAAGAAAAAGAAGCAATACAAGAATCCATAAAAAAAAGATCACCATGTCTCCTCTAATCGACATGAAGGTATAAAGTCAAAAGAGATATCTAAGAAGAAAACTACAAGACAAGTATGGGTTCCAAAATCTATCATTGAAGATATTCTCTCTAAATCATTCAAAGGAAATAAAAAGCCTAAAGCTATATGGATTCCAAAGTCTTTCTTGAAAGAGTCTCATGTTGAACAAAAAGTGAAGTTGACATTCAAGCTTCCAAAGGCTTCCATTTCATCTCTTTTCAAAAATATTCTTCCATTCCATGTGCTTGAACTACAACCTCTGCTAAATATTCACCATATTCCTTCACTAATTCCTTCATTCAAGTTTCCTCCACCCTCTCGCCACCCTTCAAGGTGTGTGTTGACGTTGATCTTTCCTTCCTTTCTATCTACTCTTTCACAATCCTTCCATTAATTATCCTTCTACCTTTTATCATTTTTCTTCATTTGCCTATTCCTCCTATCTTCCAACCTCACTCGCTTTACATAAAACCTTATCCTCCATTTTTCTCTTCTATCTTCCTTTCCCTATCAGCATTTTTGAGCATATCATTTTGAATCTTTGGCATATCATGGTTTATCCTTTCAAGGAGCATTATCTGAAAAGCTTGCTTTCTTCCAAAAAAAATAAAATTTCAAAAAAATTAAAAAAATAAAAAAAATAAAAAAAATAAAAAATGTACCATGGTGAAAACCTGGAAACAGGCACCTTGGTAGCAAAAGTAAAAATAAATAAATTCATCCTATGGTGAAAACCACTCCCTTGTGGCACCTTGGATAAGTACCGTGATGAAAACCTGACAATCAGGCATCATGTGTAGTTCTTCTACATATTTCATCCATTCCATCTTCTCTCTTTGATCTTGGCAATGTTGATCTATACACGAACATTTGGCTATCTTGTGAGCTATCTTATGATGGTCTTGCTTTCATTCCATTCCTTTTTAGCCTTTATATTCATTTTCCTCCATTCATTCTAGTCTTTCGCTATCCTTTTCCCCCTTGGTCTTGATCTAAAAAAAAAAAGAGTAAACACGATGCTATGAAGCCTCTTGACATGTCTACTCCTTTGGACTGCATCCCTTCCTTCTTTTGCAGTGCACTTTTGAGGCTTATCCTATGCTATCCTTTCATTGCTTATCCAAATGTGCTTTGCATGACAATTTTTCCTTAGCTTGGGTACTCTTGAGGAGTTTGACTTTGAAGATGTCTTCCCTTCACTCTCATTCATTCTCATGTCTTCCATCTCTTCCACCAGCTTGCTTATCCATCTTGTCCTCCACCTTCCTAGACATTGGGACTGCACGATGTGATCTTACTTGGAAGTTTGATGCCTATTCTGTCTAGGGGCATCTTTTGTATATATTTTATGATCCTGAAAAAATACCAAAAAAATTGATATATGATGCTGAAAAAATCCTAAAAAGCATAAAAAGTCCTGAAAAAATACAAAAAAAAATTAAAAAAATTCAAAAATTCAAAAAGAAAAAAAAAAGTGCCTTGGTGAAAACTTGGAAATAGGCGCCTTGGTAGCAAAAATATTAAAAAAATAACAAAATGCAAAAAATTCAAAAAAATAGAAAAAGTGCCTTGGTGAAAACCTGGAAACAGGTGCCTTGGTAGCAAAAATACAAAAAAAAAAGAAAAAAGAAAAAATTGCAATAAATCCAAATGGTGAAAATCTGGAAACAGGCGCTACTTGAGGCCTTTGCACTCCTATTTATTAGCATGCGTCCTCGACACTTAGCCACTTTTCATCATGTCTTGACCTTGTTGCCTTAGTCTGGAATTGGTCTTTATTTTTGTCTAGGGGGCATACCTGTTAGCATAGGTCCTTTAGGTGCGTTTGTCTCTTGGGGCATTTCACAAACCGGTGTTTTTCAACACCACCCCAAACAGTGTTTTTCAACACTACCCCTGCGTCGAGTGTTTCTTAACACTTATCAGATGTCTTACCCAATAGTCTAAGTATGATGCGATATTTCTCATTTGTAGATGTGATGACCAGAGTCTGACTCTATGACCAACACACATGCACTTAAACAATCAACTCGTTTGAGATATGTCGACTTTATTTTTCTTTGTGTGCTGTCTATGAGGATTTCTTTGATGAGTGGTCTCTCCCTGAGAAGTTTTCGATGATGCATAGCTAGAAGACTAAGGGAATGAGAACATGTTTTATTTCTTTATCTGCTTGTGGGTATATTTTGTTGGTCCTAACTGTCATGAGCATTTATGCTGGTCTTACTTGACACTATGGATTGACAAGGTATTATCTTTGACTGTTTTGCGAGTGCATGCTTCTAGTTATCCTGACTTTCATGTGTCTTGATACAAGCATAATCTTGCCATATCAAAATTTAGGTAATCTCTCTACATTAGTCATCTTGACCTCCATGTCTTTGATGCCTAGGTGGGATTTTCACATTTCTATCTGATAAAGATCATATTCATATCCACATAGTTATGCTAGTGTGCATTGTATGATCTTGCGACGCTACCAATAATGCTCGATGATGATAATTAGATGTCTATAGGCGTTGTGACCTTGCAAGTCAACCACTTTCATAGTAACTTGCATTCTTAGGTTCATCATAGTTTAGTTTTTGCATCTTGCATATGGAGAGAGCTCTCATTTTTATCATCTACGGACTAGTTGGTCAACTGTGCTCATTTTCTCGTTCTTCTTAATCATATCTTTCATTTCTGGTCTTTCATGTCACATCATTTTCTATCCATTTCGGACTCGAAACCGAAATCCGAGTCACGTTGACTGACCATTTGTGGCACAATTCTTCGATTTTCGATGGAATTTCTTCCTTTCCATGTCTTTCAAACTTCTAGTCTTTCATTCACCCCTTTCGCTTCCTCTCTCTGAGGTTTGACTTAATCTTTATCCTATATCTTTCCCAGTCAAAGCTAGTCAACCTGGGGCATATCTTCACTGTTTGATGGTTATCCTATCATGCTCCATCCTTCGATTATGATTTATTGTGACTTGATCAGGTTTATCAATTTGTTGTTCTCCTCTATCTGATTTCGATTTCGATTCCGAAGGGGCAGTACCTATCAGCTTTAATCTTTGATTCAGCTTTATCATTCAGCTCAGCTTGAGATTCTTATCTCTTATTTTGGATATCATCCCGAATCAACCTCATGTCCAGAATCTTTTGTTTATGTTTGTCCGGATGTGATCCCGAATCGACCTCACATCTAAGTTGTTTTGTGATCCCAGATCGATCTCACATTGCAACTTCATTCTTTGACTACATTTGTTCCCAAATCGATCACACATTAGTCAAAGAGGGGCAAATGTATGCACCCTAAAATGGTCGCTTAGACTTTGGGCCCTTATTTCTGCAATTTATCAAATCCCTGAATCAATATTTTCAAAAATCAACATTTTTCAAATATATCAATTTCCTTGATCAAATCATAATCAATTCAATATTTCCTAAGGTTTGAGCCTTATTTAATTTAAAAGAAATAAAAATAAAAATCTTATTTAATTAAGAGAACATGCTCTCTTTTAATTAATTAAAAATCTCTTTTAATTAAATAATAAAATCACTTTATCCTAAGCCTTTATTTATTTAAAAGGAATTTCTTCCCCTTTTATTTAAATAAAAAATCTCTACTTTTCTTCTTATCCTATGTTGCACAAATAAAGCATTTAATTCTTATTTATAAAGAAAAATAAAAGAAAAAATAAAAGAAAAGTACTTTTGCCTCACATGGACATAAATTAAATGCTCAACATAAAGTAAATGCTTCTAATTTTCTTATTGGAGGATATTTGTGCACAAGGATCAAGCTTCTTTTTTTCTCCATCGTTGATTAAGTCTTTTGCCTCTTAATCCCCATGGTGCATTGTTTTTCACTTCCTATAAAAGAAGAGCTCTCTTCCTCATTTGCACACACAATACATACTTGAATTATTATGCTACAGGTTTTCTAAGTCATTGAAGCTTTTGGAGATATTCTTGCATCAAGTTTTGAAGATTTGGAGCATGATTGACATTCATCTTGCATCTACATCACATCCTAGCTTGCATCATAGTTGCATCATCATGGTATCATTTCCTTTCATGTTTTAGATTAATCTCACATAGTCTAATTAGAGGGTTTGTAACTCTTTCATTTCCATATTTTCAAAGCTTAATTGCATCTTCATTCTCATAAGATTAATTTGCATTCTCATATAGATTAGCATTGCATTGCATTCATTTGGAATCTCTCATTGTGTGGTTTACTAGCAAAGTCATGAGTTTATAGCTCTAGCTGAGAGCAATTTTACAAATCTTGCAACTCCATGCATAAAGAGTTATGGATCGATTTGTGAGGGCTCATTCTTGAGTTTTCTTGCATGTAAGAATTCATAGAAGTGTGACAACATTTTAGCACACAACACTTATCTCAAAATCTCATCATCATGATGATTGGATCATTGACAGCGGATGCACTCACCACATGACCGGTGATAAGAACAAGTTTATCAGCTTCAAGCTCAATGACAGCGGATCAATAACCTTTCAAAATAATGCTCCCTGTGCCATCAAAGGAAAATGTTCTATTACACTCGGCAATGATGCTCTCTGTGAAGATGTGTATTGGGTTGAAGGACTCAAGTGCAATTTAATGAGTGTTGCACAACTGAACAACAAAGGATTCCTGTTGGAATTCGGACAAGGTTCCTGTGTTAGTCAATAATCAATCCGGAGCTCATGTTGCAACCCGTAGACAGAGCAAAGGGAATTTGTTCCATCTAGACTCAATGGAAGGAGCTTGTCTCATAGCTTCAGTTAAAGAAGAATTAAGAAAAATCTGTCTTATATCCAAAGAAGACAATAGCTGGTTGTGGCACAAGAGGCTGTGCCACATAAACTTTGACAGTATTGTCAAAGTGAGCAAAAAGAAATCAGTTAGAGGACTCCCTGAGATTACAAAACCCATCAGAGGTGTTTGTAAAGATTGTCAGTTAGAAAAACTGACAGGAACAAGTTTCAACAGTAAATCTTTCTTTGCTGAAAATGTTCTAGATCTTGTGCACACAGATTTGTGTGGACCGATGAGAACAAAGAGCTATTACGGAGACTGGTTCTTCATGCTCTTTGTAGATAACTTCTCAAGAATGATGTGGACACTCTTTCTCAGAGACAAATCAGAGGCATTTCACATGTTTAAAATCTACAAGACTCGAGTGGAGAAGGAGACCGGTAAAAGCCTAAAGTGTGTGAGATCGGACAGAGGAGGTGAATACACTTCTCAAGAGTTCACTCACTATTGTGAGAAATATGGCATAAAGAGGCAGCTATCTGCACCTAAGACTCCTCAGCAAAATGGAGTAGCAGAAAGAAGAAACAGGATGCTGATTAACTGTGTAAGAACCCTGTTGATTCAGAAGGATCGTCCTCATCACTTTTGGAGAGAAGCTATCAGCACTGTTGTCTACACACTGAACCAAGTTCAAGTCAAAAAAGGAACCGGTAAGACCCCCTATGAACTATGGTTCAATCATACTCCTAGTGTAGGTTACTTCAAAATTTTTGGTAGTAAATGTTACATCAAAAGAGATATGTACTCTGAGAAGTTTGATCCCAAGAGTGATGAAGGAATATTCTTGGGTTACTCTACCAAAAGCAAAGCTTACCGGTGTCTGAACAATTAAGAACCAATTAAGAAGACTGGTCATAATGAATATGACAGTCTGGAAGGTCACAATGAAGGAAATATTTTTGAGTTCAATGAAGTAACAACTGAAGATGAAAGAGAAGAACTTGTAAACAAACATCTGGAGCAGGAGGGTGTACTTGAAGTTGACAGACCCACTCATGATGATGAACAAGAAGTTGTTCGAAACCATGATGAACAAATTGCTCAAACGGAAGAACCTGACCGGGAACAGAGACCAGCTCTCCCAAGGTATGTCACATATCACTCAACTGATAATATAATTGGTGACAAACATGCAAATGTCCTGACTAGGAAAAAGGCCAGAGAGAATATCTGTTTGTTCTCATGTATAGAACCCAAAACCACAATGGAAGCTCTAGATGATCAAAACTGGGTCAAGGCCATGGAAGAAGAGATTGAGCAAATAGAAAAGAATGATACATGGGTGCTTGTGCCTAGACCACAAGACAAGAATGTCACTGGGACAAAGTGGGTCTATAGAAACAAGCTGAATGAAGAAGGGAAAGTCATAAGAAATAAAGCAAGACTGGTCTGCAAAGGGTATGCCCAGGAAGCTGGATTGGACTATGGAGAAACTTTTGCACTTGTGGCCAGATTGGAAGGAGTAAGAATTCTTCTTGCCTATGCTGCTCACAAGAAATTCAAAGTATACCAGATGGATGTCAAATTTGCATTCTTGAATGACATACTGGAGGAGGAAGTTTACATTGAACAACCGGAAGGTTTCACATCTACACAAAAAAGTGGTATGGTCTGTAAACTGAAAAAGGCTCTCTATGGGCTAAAGGAAGCTCCAAGAGCTTGGTATGGGAGGTTGCACTCATACCTCTTGACCATAGGATTCACAAGAACTGAGAACAACAATAACATGTATCTCAAGATTGGAAAAGATGGGAACTTGATTGCTGAAATTTTTGTGGATGACATCATCTTTGGAGGAGATGACAAGATGAGAAATGCCTTTGCTGAAGAAATGAAGAAAGAATTTGCAATGTCTATGATAGGAGCCATAAAATTCTTCATTGGACTACAGGTCTATCAACTAAAAGAAGGTATTTTTATCTCTCAGTCCAAGTATGTAAAAGAAATTCTTAAGACTTTTGGACTTGAAGAATCCAAACCGGTTGGTACTCCAATGATAACTAACCTTAAGTTATCAAAGGAAGCTGATGCAAAAGAAGTAAATGAAACACTATATCGGTCCATGATAGGGAAATTACAGTATGCAGTACATAGTAGATCAAACATTGCACATGCGGTTGGCATAGTTGCAAGATTCTTGCAAACCCCAAAGAGACACATTTGATAGCAGTGAAGAGAATTTTTCAGATACCTAAAGGGTACTGAGGAGTATGGCTTGTGGTTTCCTCACAAAAGAGGCTTCCAAGTAAAGGTTTACATTGATGCAGACTGGGCTAACAATATTGATGACAGGAAGAGCACAAGTGGTGGTGCATTCTTTCTCGATGGGAGTGTAGAGAGCCTATGTAGCTCTTATTCTTAGGATGACAATTTTCAAGAAATTTGACAATTCTGAATACTTGTGCTTTTAATAATAAATTTCCAACTAGCTTGAATTTCAATTTAATTCATAATATTCAAAAATTGTAATAATGAATCTCCATTTCAAAATAAATCAATACTTTCAATTTATTGACTTCACACAAATCAAATAACATTATTTAGCACCTGTTTCCCATACGCAAGTATCCAAGAATATTTCTGCCAGCTGGAAACACTCCCGCAAGTCCTTAATGAATTGCGGCTGCTGTAGGAGGAGCCGTTTTGAATATCTAACACCTAGTGTTAGATGTGTGAGCCCTGCGGATGGTTGGAGAGTCCTAGCCTCACGCAATAGCTGTGCAAACAACCTTAGACCAGCCCGTACGACCCTGTTGATAACATACGGCTCTTCTTATAACCTAAGACCTAGAATTTATAGCCGCAGCTGCATACAAAACATGTTGGCATTCTTTTCATCATTCGATGGCATATAAATCCATCTCACAATGAATAACTCAAGAGAATGGACGTTTTCCCAAGCTCAACAAACTTTTGCTTCTTCTCAAATTCGAACAACTCCAGAATTCGCAATTTTCAATAATCATAGCATAATCATATTTCGCCAATCCATGGGGTTTTTAAAAGAAACAAGTCTTCATCTTCACACCACATTTCACCTTCAAGAGTACACTTTTCACTTAAGTGTTACCAATCGTCAAACATACGCTTTTAAATTATAACACTTAAAGTAACTTAATAAAATTAAGCCAAGCTTCATTACATAAACATGAGAAAGGTGGCAATTGGAATTCAAGAACGAATTCTAGAGAAGACTGTAGACCAAAACCAACAGCCAACTACCTTACCCAAAATAGAAACTGGGTTAACTGACTTACTAAAAATAGTAAGTGCGACACAGAGATCCCCTAATCATCCCGTCAGCTCACAGGGATCGCATTGATGAACTGACAATAACAAACATAGGTACCTGCTAAATTGGGGACATTACAGTCCTCCCTCCCCAAGATTGCTTGTCCTCAAGCAATCGCAAACTAGGATGCTACAAAATATCCTCTAACTCCCAAGTAGCATCCTCATCCGGAAGACCATGCCACTTAACTAGAAACTCTCGGATAACTCATCTGCGCAAATGTCTCTCTTTGGTATCCAAAATGGCTTCAGGAACCAATTCCAGCTTCCCCTCATCCAATGGTGGTAAAACAGATGAGGGAATAACATGCCTTCCCAAAGCTTTCTTCAGATGGGACACATGAAAAACATTGTGCACCTTACTATCAGTAGGCAAATCTGGCTCATAAGCAACCTCGCCAAGTCGCCAAACCACACAAAAAGGGCCATAATACCGTGGCTTAAGCTTTTCAGCTCCGCTCCTTTGAATGGACGACTGCCTATATGGCTGCAACATCAAATACAACATGTCCCCAACCTCAAAAGAACGGGCCACTCTCCTCTGATCAGCATACTTCTTCTGCTGATTCTGTGCTCGCTGTATATTATCCCGCAAGGTGCCTAAAACATCCTGAGTATCCTGTAGAAAATCCTCTGCACTAGGAACTCTGCTATCGCTGAACATCAAATCAAGAAAATTGGGAGGATTATATCCATACAAAGTTCGAAAAGGAGTCATACAGATAGACATATGATGAGTAGAATTATAGCAGTACTCACATAAATAAATCCACTTCACCCAAGCCCTCTGCTGAGCGGAAACATAATTACGTAGACAACCCTCCACCCATTTATTAACAATCTCAGTCTGACCGTCAGTCTGCGGGTGATAGCTAGTGCCGGGAGTTAGTTCTGTACCACATAATCTGAACAACTCCTGCCAAAAGCGACTCATGAAACGGCTGTCCCAATCACAATGCTTTGCGGTAACCCATGTAATCGAAAAATCTCCCTGAAAAACAAATCTGCCACCTGTACCACTAAAAAAGTAGTAGTAATTGGAAAGAAGTGAGCAAATTTGGTAAGGTGATCCACTACCACATAAATACAGTCTCTACCTTGGACCTTAGGCAGGCCCACAATAAAATTCATAGAAATGCACTCCCATTTCCTGTCAGGGATAGGTAGAGGCTGCAATAAACCTGCTGGATAAGTATGTTCCTGCTTGTTCTGTTGACAAACGGAACATTCTTTGACATAATTCTGAACATCATGCTTGAGACCCGTCCATGTGAAACGTTCACGCACCTGCCTGTAAGTTTTAAAGAAACCTAGATGTCCAGCCAAAGGGGAATCATGAAAAGCTCTCAACACCAATTGTATAACACTCGAATCGGCCACCAACCAAACCCTCCCCTTGTAAATGATCAACTCATTCACGAGAGCAAACCTGTCATCCTGGATAGTCCCGTCAAGAAAGTTAGTGGCCCACTGATCCTTCGCATACTCAGCGACAATCAAATGTCTCCAATCCTCAGAAACCTCTGTCAAAACACACAAGTGTGGTCTCGTAGAGAGAGCATCAACAACAACATTCTGCGTCCCCTTGATATAGGTGATGTCAAAATCATAAGATTGAAGCTTGCTGACCCATTTTTGTTGCCGCTCACTCAAATCACTCTGCCCCAAGAAATATTTCAAGCTATCATGATCAGTTTTAATGCAGAATTTGTTGCCAACCAATTATTGTCTGAATTTAGCCAAAGCATGCATGATGGCTAACATCTCCTTACCATAAACACTAAAAGACTTCTCAGGACCTTTGAGCTTCCTGCTCTCATACACAATAGGATGATGGTCCTGTGAAAGAACGACACCAATGCCCTCACCTGACGCATCACAATGCAAATCAAAAGGTCTGGAGAAATCAGGCATTGCCAACGCCGGGCAAGAAGTCATAATCAATTTGAACTTCTCAAAACACTCCCGTGCCTGAGGAGTCCACTGGAAAGCACCCTTATGAGTCAAATCAGTAAGGGGAGCTGCATGTCGGGAAAAGCCTGCAACAAATCTACTGTAAAAGGCACACAAACCAATAAACCCTCTAAGCTGAGTCAAACTCTCTGGAACTGGCCAATCAATGATAGCGCAAACCTTATTTGGATCCATACGAACTCCCTTTGCGCTAATAATGTGCCCCAGATGCAGTAACTTAGACATACCCAAAGTACACTTAGACTCCTTAGCAAGCAAGGAAGCCTCAGCCAAAATACCCAGCACAGTGTCCAAATGCATCAAGTGCTCCTCCCACGTCCTGCTGTAATCCAAGATATCATCAAAGAAAACCAATACAAACTTCCTCAACTGCCTATGGAAGATCCTGTTCATGGTAGACTGAAATGTTGCCAGAGCGTTGGTCAACCCAAAAGGCATGACCGAAAACTCAAAGTGTCCATAATGACATCTGAAGGCTGTCTTCTCTATATCCTCCTCCCGAACCCGAATTTGATGGTATCCGGATCTCAAATCTATCTTAGAAAAGAAGGCAGCTCCGTGCAACTCATCAATCAGCTCATCAATGCGAGGAACAGGATACCTGTTCTTAATGGTTTTACGATTCAGCATTCTATAATCAATACACATCCTCATGGTGCCATCCTTCTTCTTCACCAAAATTACTGATGAAGCAAAAGGGGACTTACTCGGTCTAATGTGACCCATAGAGAGCAGCTCCTCAATAGTCTTCTTGATCTCATCTTTCAGCCGCATGGGATGCCGGTAGGGAGTGATCATAATGGGTTTAGTACCCTCCTCTAACTCAATGATATGCTCTATGCCTCTGTCAGGTGGTCTGCCATGTGGTAAATCACTAAACACTTTGGAGTGTTTAATCCGAAGTTCTTATATATCAGATTGATAGACTGGCTTCTCAGCCTCCTCAGAAGTGGGTAACATCCTGCACTCTTCTGCCCATTCCACTGCATCATGATTAATAAGACGTTGCATACGTCTGAATGTAATTGTCTTCAAGTTCTCTTCCTTGATGGCTTTCAAAATATGCTTCTTTCCATCCACTTCAAAACTCATTTCCATATCTTTGAGGCTGAGGTACAATGCCTCAATGGAATGCAACCAACTCATGCCTAGAACCAATTCTGTCCCACCGATATCAACCACATAAAAATCAGATTTAAAGTCATAATTGTTTAACCTGAGGGGCAGATTCGAAATCATTTTGTCACATAAGAGTGTAACCATCAGCAACCTTGACACTAATTCCCTCAAAGTCTTTGGTTTGCAAACCTCTCCTAGATACTAACTCTGAATCAATAAAATTATGTGTTGCCCCTGTATCCAATAATGCAATGACACGCTGTCCCGCCAAGAGCCCATGTAATCTGAAGGATCCCTCCTTCTGCATGCTAGAAAGATAAACCACCTTAAGCTTAGGATCTTCACCGGTTTTCCTTTTTGTAGTCATTCCTTCTTCAGTGTCAACCTGCTGTTCTGAAAAATCAAACATATGTTCATCCTCATAAAACCATTCCATAAGCCTATTCCTACCCTTAGGCCTCAAAGGACACTCATGTTTCTCATCATAGGGACCCCTGCAGTAAAAACATAACCTCTTTCTCCTCAAATCATTAAGAGTTTCCTTATCTAGTGGTCCCGTCATGGGACGTTTAGAATCTGATCCGTCCTCTTTCTTTGGGGCAGAATTATTGTCCTGTGAAAAAATGGATGGTCTAGAAGGGAACTGAGTGCGTGGAGCTGAAAACTCTAAGTCCCGTGCTTTCTTCATGGCTGCCTGCAAAGAAGGGGGATCAAAAGACTTAACCCAGCCTTTGAGAGGTTCAATTAATCCTTCTGTAAACAGCATCACCCTTCTTCTCTCTGAAATATTATAAACCATCATTGAAACCTTCTAAAACTCATTAATAAAAGTCTCCAAATTACCAGTCTGTCTGAGTTGAGCCAAATCATGAAAATATGATTCAGGATCTTTCCTGTCAAGTCTCTCCACCAAATTATGCACACACTCCTGATAAGTTCTTACCTGATCATGCTGTAAAGACACGAGACCATGATACCACCAATCATAAGCAGCTCCATCTAAGTGCAAAACAACAAATCGAACAGCATCCTCTTCAGACATAGGATGTAATGCGAGATATGTATCCAACTTATGGATCCAAGCCCTGGCTGTCATCTTTCCACTTCCATCAAAATGAGTCATGGTGAGTTTACTGGTTGCTTGTTTGAGTTTAGTCTGTCTAGTCCTTTGTCCTGTATCTGGACTATGCCTGCCTTTGTAATGCTCTCCTTTTTGGGTCAGGAACCTATCAAAGTTCAAGTTCCTCTTAATGGGTTCAGGTAATGCATCCCATTCAGCATAATGAGCTACCATATCATCAACAAAAGGAGCTGGCTCAGAATCAACACTAACTGTATCCTCTTCAGGCCTCAGGAACGTAGGACATAATGGCCTATCACGAGTGCCTGT
This sequence comes from Chamaecyparis obtusa, assembly GCA_027943335.1. Classification (NCBI taxonomy): domain Eukaryota; kingdom Viridiplantae; phylum Streptophyta; class Pinopsida; order Cupressales; family Cupressaceae; genus Chamaecyparis; species Chamaecyparis obtusa. The sequence continues at coordinate 422,718 of BSBK01003939.1, read as the reverse complement.
AGAATCATCTCTAGTCTCCTGCCTATCCACAATCCTGGATCTGTGTGAACCAACAGATGCATCTCTAGCACCCTTGTCACGATTCCTTGGTACATTCATGCGCTGCAAGGTGTTAGAAAGTTGTTGCAATACAGTTGCAACATGATGTTGTCCGTCTGCAATATTCCGGAAAGCATCTCTGGCTTCCCTGTCCATATCATTCCCCACATTATCTTTATTTCTGTTACCTGTTTGATCACCCTGCAGACTCTGTTCATTACCTTCAAGAGGTGGCGAAGCTCTACCCTTGCGGGTATAATGAATACCTGGTACAAATCTATCTACCATGTCTGGGCCCCAAACTTCAGGCTGGCAGGTTCAATGCTCTGATACCACTGTAAAGAGCCTATGTAGCTCTTATTCTTAGGATGACAATTTTCAAGGAATTTGACAATTTTGAATACTTGTGCTTTTAATAATAAATTTCCAACTAGCTTGAATTTCAATTTAATTCATAATATTCAGAAATTGTAATAATGAATCTCCATTTCAAAATAAATCAATACTTTCAATTTATTGACTTCACACAAATCAAATAACATTATTTAGCTCCTGTTTCCCATACGCAAGTATCCAAGAATATTTCTGCCGGCTGGAAACACTCACGCAAGTCCTTAATGAATTGGGGCTGCTACAGGAGGAGCCGTTTTGAATATCTAACACCTGGTGTTAGACGTGTGAGCCCTGCGGATGGTTGGAGAGTCCTAGCCTCATGCAATAGCTGTGCAAACAACCTTAGGCCAGCCCGTACGACCCTGCTGATAACATACGGCTCTGCTTATAACCTACGGCCTGGAATTTATAGCCGCAGCTGCATACAAAAAATGCTGGCATTCTTGTCATCATTCGATGGCATATAAATGCATCTCACAATGAATAACTCAGGAGAATGGACGTTTTCCCAAGCTCAACAAACCCTTGCTTCTCAAATTCGAACAACTCCAGAATTCGCAAGTTTCAATAATCATAGCATAATCATATTTCGCCAATCCATGGGCTTTTTAAAAGAAACAACAAGTCTTCATCTTCACACCACATTTCACCTTCAAGAGTACACTTTTCACTTAAGTGTTACCAATCGTCAAACATACACTTTTAAATTATAACACTTAAAGTAACTTAATAAAATTAAGCCAAGCTTCGTTGCATAAACATGAGAAAGGTGGCAATTGGAATTCAAGAACGAATTCCAGAGAAGACTGTAGACCAAAACCAACAGCCAACTGCCTTACCCAAAATAGAAACTGGATATAACTGAGTTACTAAAAATATTAAGTGTGACATAGAGATCCCCTAATCATCCCATCACCTCACAGGGATCGCATTGATGAACTGACAATAACAAACATAGGTACCTGCTAAATTGGGGACATTACAGGGAGGATTGTCTTGGACAAGTAAGAAACAGAACTGCATTTCATAGTCTACTGCAAAAGCCGAATACATTGCTGCTACAATCAATTGCACATAGGTGATCTGGATCAAACAACTATTGGAAGGAGTTTAGGAACATATACCTGAACCTATTGCAATTTACTGGGACAGTACAAGTGCAATAAATATATCAAAAAACCTTGTCATGCACTCCAAGACAAAGTACATTGCCATCAAGTATCATTACTTGAGAGAGATGGTACAAGACAAATAGGTAAGATTGAAGTATGTTCCCACAAAAGAACAGATTGTTGATATCTTCACAAAGCCAGTACCAAAGAGTACTTTTGAGTATCTCAGAGGTAAACTAGGGGTGATACCCCTTCCTAATCATTAGTAAACTAGCAAAGGTGATCATTAATTCATTATGCTTCAACAGAGGGTTTCACCTCATCTTTTATGGACTGATGAAAAGGACTGCTGCTCGAAGGGGGAGCAGATTTCATTAAGGTAGTCTTTCTGACTAGCCTTTGGCATTATTGTCAAAAGGGGGAGAGTTTGGCAATAAACTGGTAGATGACTTGCAGTGGTAGTAACACCGAGATACAAGCACATAGGACGGGTGACATGATTGCCCACTAAGGTTTTGCCATCAATGCCAAAGGGGGAGATTGTTGGAATTATGAGATGGTAACCGATAAGCCTGCTACCGGTACATGGCAATTAAGTATTGTCATTGATTGGCAAAAGAGGAAAGAGAAAATAGATGTTTTGTCATCTCAATCTAAGGTCTAAAGATCTAAGGAGATCTGTATACAAAGAAACTGGTTTGGCAACCGGTGACACTATGCAAGAAAGAAAAGACTATATCTGCTCATCAAGAGCAACCGGTCACTAAGCAAAGCACATCAGCAACCAAGTAGAGGATACAACCAAGGAAAGGATTCAATCGAGGAACGGATACAACCAGTGTCAACTAGGCAACCGAGGAAAAGGTGCAACCGGTAAGCAAAGGAAGGAAAAGTGACAGGTCAAAGTTCTTACCTGTTCACAACATGAGGATCTCAATCGATCAAGTGAAGACTTCAGTATGATAAGAACCGGGGAAGTCATAGTCAACTATCTGTTTAAAGTTTAAACCAACTCTTTGACCGGGATTTACTGCAACCGGGAATTACTGCACTAAATCTGGAAGACTTTGAGTTGACATGGTGATTGGTTTGAGACGTGTTTGAAGGTTTTAAAGCCGAAGTCTGTGGCTTTAAAACAAGGAATTATCTCATGTGAAAGAAAGATGCTTGACACGCATCTATTGTTTTCTTCATAAAGAAGATAAAGCAAGAGCATGCATCAGATGTTTCCTCAGTGAACTAATACTCCACCGAGTGATGTATCCGAAGGGGATCTGTAATTAGGTCATGCATGAGAGGCGCAATTAGGGAAAGAACTCTATATATCCTTCTGGCCGTTGAGAATATAGTTTTCTTTCATTCTGCCGAAGAAAAGAGTGAACTTGTACGTTGAAGAAGCTAGGGTGAATAGAAAAGAGAAGAGAGAGGAGTGTGCAAAGAAGCACAACAGTAAAGGAGAACACACCTGCGACGACCGGTGATGTTTCTCAGTAGAGCATAACAAAGAACTTATCAGGCTATGCCAAGCCATTTGTAAAAGGTCAATCCTTCTATTGTTTTTTAACAATTACAATAGTTAAATCCCATTATTTGGGTGGACTTTAACAGGTCCTTTTTATCAAATCCCTTAACCGGGTGACATCTTGTAAAGTGTTCTAAGTCCTGTAACAATAACAATGCAGGCACTAATTGGCCTTATTGTAACAAATCCCTTAACCGGGTTACATTTAATTGTGCGTTGTAATCCTTTAACAGGGAAGGCTCCTAATAGGGCGCACTTCAGAAGAGTGTAGAATTTGTGAGGTCTCCTCACACTGTGGTTTTCACCCAAATTGGGTTTCCACGTGATAAATCTAGTGTCACTGTGTGATTGATTGCTTGATGTTATTTTATGCTTGAATCTGTTTAGCTTACAGTTATAAGTATACCTCATCAGATTTATTTAGAAGAAGTTTTATAGATGCTGATTCACCCCTCCCCTCTTAGCACCGGTTGAGACTGTCAAGGCTTAGAATACAATATAATTGTGTTGCATAGAAATCTCCAAACTTTTTGGCAAGTTTGATGAAGCTATTATTAGAAGATATAATAAAATATAATACAAATTCAGCACTATAAGACTTTGTAAAATTCCCAAGAAGCATATTCAATACACTATCATCCAAGTTTATATTTGAACGGGCCTTCTTCAAGAAGCATGACTGTTGTATTATGATTTGTGAATTCTCAAACAAATTTCAATTTGTAGATAAAGTATTGATGGAACCTTGGATTATTATTTCAAAATAATATGATTTGCAAGTACATTGCATGCTGCTAGGATAACAAAATATAAATTTGACGTCTGATGTATGTTATCTAAGTTTTAGTTGTTCATTAACATGTCCTTGCAATTAGATGAATTCAAAATAGTACTATGATTATTGTAACTATTAATCTGTGTTCCTTAATCTAATCAATACATGTGCTGAGTGATATATTACAATGAGTAATTGATAAAAATTTAATGTATTGAATGAAGAACAAATTAGTTCTTAAATAGATTTACAAGAAACGATGTTTCTAAATAAGAAACAGTCGTAAAAACAGAAACTATTAGTTCTTAAATAGATTTACAAGAGATGATGTTTCTAAATAAGAAACAGTCTTAAAAATAGAAACTATATCTATGGGATATCTACATTATAGATAACCATTAAATAAATAGAAATATATTATTTTAATACCCTCCCTTAATGGTTAATGTATAAGCTACACTAAGCTGCTCCTTGAATATATCAGATTTAGTACTAAAATTTTAGTAGGTGTTGATTCACCCCTCCCCTCTCAGCACCGGTTGGGACCATCAATTGGTATCAGAGCCAAGTTCCTTTTCTAAGTTGCTTAACCGCAACAGGAAAAAGATCAAATGACGAGGAAGGACCAAAGTTTTCTAGAGAAACATTCACTCTATGGTGTTGCAGAATGAAGCTGTACATGAAAACCACCGGAGATCAATACTGGACTCATGTAATTCATGATTACCCTGAACCCACCGATACCTTGACACCTGATGAACAAAATATCAACACAGAGCATACAAGTTCAATGGATATGATAGCAAGTACGCTACCTGATTATGTCTATGCAGAGATTGAAAATTTGACAACTGCTCACAAGATGTGGGCTAAGTTACAAACAGTATATGGTGGTGACCCACATGTTCAAAGAGAAAAGGTAGAAAGCCTCAGAGGCAAATATGATGATATGAGGATGAATGAAGGAGAGGATATTGAGCACTACAACAATAGAATCAGAGAAGTGATGAACTCCATCAATAGCGCTGGAGGAACACTGAGTGAGGAAGATGTGATAAGAAAAATACAGAGAACACTGAGGCCACAATATGCTATCAAAATCTCAGCCATACAGGAGCTCAGATCGGTGACCACGTCTCAAGTCACTCTTGACTCCCTAATCGGTAAGTTGACTGCATTTGAACTGAGCAATTTTGATAACAACTTACCCATGCAAGAAGCTACTTTTAAATCTTCTGTTAATACGTCTTCCACCAAGAAAGGAAGAGAAACCGGTAATAGTTCTACCGGTAAGGCTAGAAGTCTTGTTGAAAATCTACTCTTTGAAGAGATGGAGCAAGATGAGTTTGAAGCACTCATCGCAAGGAGATTTCGAAGAGGAAAAGGGAAGTACAATTGGTAAATATCCACTAAAATGCTTTTCTTGCAATAAGATAAGACACATTGCTGCAAGATGTCCAGATAATGAAACTAAATAGAAGAGCAACCGATTCAAGAACAAAGAAAGGAGTTCTACCTTGCGGAAGGAGTCGCGGACAATGAATCTGAAGATTCTGAAGATGAAGAAATATCCTTTGTTGCAATAAAAGAAGAAAGCCAAGTGATAAGTGAAATGACACTTATCTGAAGATCTCATCAGCATGATGACTGGATCATTGACAGTGGATGCACTCACCACACGACTGCTGATAAGAACAAGTTCATCAGCCTAATGCTCAATGATGGTGGATCGGTAACCTTTGGTAATAATGCTCCCTGTGCTATCAAAGGTAAAGGCTCAATTGCACTGGGCAATGAAGCTGTATGTGAGGATGTGTACTGGGTAGAAGGACTCAAGTACAATCTAATGAGTTTTGCTCAATTAAATAACAATGGATACCTGTTGGAGTTCGAGCAAGGTTCTTGTGTTGTCAGGAACCAATCAGGAGCTCATGTTGCTACCGGTAGACAAAGTAAAGGGAACCTGTTCTATCTGGACTCAATGGAGGGAACTTGCCTCATAGCATCAGTAAAAGGAGAAACAAACAAAATCTGCCTTGTAACCAAAGAGGACAATAGTTGGTTGTGGCATAAGAGGCTCTGCCACATAAACTTTGACAGCATTGTCAAAGTAAGCAAGAAGAAGTCAGTTAGAGGGCTTCCTGAGACTACAAAACGTGATAGAGGTATTTGTAAGGATTGTCAGTTAGGAAAACTGACAGGAACAAGTTTCACTAGTATATCCTTTTCTGCTGAAAACGTTCTGAATCTCATACACACAGATTTGTGTAGACCTATGAGAACAAGGAGCTACTATGGAGACAGGTATTTCATGCTTTTTGTAGATGATTTCTCAAGAATGATGTGGACACCTTTTCTTAGAGAAAAATCAGAGGCCTTTCACATGTTCAAAATCTATAAGGCTCAAGTGGAGAAGGAGATCGGTAAAAACTTGAAGTGTCTGAGATCAGACAGAGGAGGTGAATACACCTCTCATGAGCTCACTCACTACTGTGAGGAAAAGGGAATAAAAAGGTAGTTGTCTGCACCAAGAACCCTGCAACAAAATGGAGTCATTGAAAGAAGGAACGGGTTTTTGATTGATTGATCTAGAACCCTAATGATTTAGAAGGATCTCCCCCATCACTCCTGGAGAGAAGCTATCAACAGCGCTGTGTATACACTGAACCAGGTTCAAGTTAAGAAAGGAACCGGTAAGACTCCCTACGACTACGAGTTATGGTTTGGTCACACTCCTAGTGTAGGCTACTTCAGAATTTTTGGTAGCAAATGTTATATTAAAAGAGATATGTATCCTGGTAGGTTTGAGCCAAAGAGTGATGAAGGCATATTTCTGGGTTATTCTACCAAGAGTAAATTCTATCTGTGTCTGAATAAGAGGACAGGAAAATAGTAGAAAGTATCAATGTGAAGATTGATGAATATTCTGAACCGAGAAGTAAGACTAGTCATAATGAGTATGACATTCATCAGGATTATAATGCTGAAAATCATTTGGAATTCAATGAAATGAGTGTTGGTGATGAAGGAGAAGAGTAGATAATCAGACCCTTGGAGCAGGATGATGTACCTGAAAACATAAGACCAACTCTAGATGATGAACATGAAATTGTTCATGACCATGTTGGAGAAATTGCTCAACCGGAAGATATAGACCGGGAACACCGACCGGTTCTGCCATGGTATGTCACATATCATTCCACTGATAACATTATAGGTGACAAGCATGCTAATATTCTGACCAGGAGAAAGGCTAGAGAATTATCTGCTTACTTTCCAGCATAGAGTCAAAAACCACCAGGGAGGCTTTGGAGGATGAAAATTGGGTCAAGGCAGTGGAAGAAGAGATTGAGCAAATTGAGAAGAATGAAACATGGATTCTTGTTCGAAGACCACTGGACAAGAATGTCATTGGGACCGAGTGGGTCTACAGAAACAAATTGAATGAAGAAGGAAAAGTGATAAGGAACAAAGTAAGATTAGTCTGCAAAGGATACGCACAGGAGGCAGGACTTGATTATGATGAAACTTTTGCACCTGTGGCTAGACTAGAAGGAGTGAGAATCCTACTTGCTTATGCTGCTCATAAAAAGTTCAAAGTATACCATATGGATGTAAAGTCTGCATTCCTGAATGGTATATTGGAGGAGGAAGTTTACATAGAACAATAGGAAGTCTTCTCATCCAGAAAGAAGAGTGGTATGGTCTGTAAACTGAAAAATGCTTTTTATGGGCTAAAACAAGCCCCAAGGAATTGATATGAAAGGTTGCATTCATACCTCCTGACTATAGGATACACAAGAACATGAGATAACAACAATATGTATCTCAGGATTGGAAAAGAAGGGAACTTAATTGCTGAATTTTTTGTTGATGACATCATCTTTGGAGGAGATGACAAAATGAGCAAAGCCTTTGCTGAGGAGATGAAGAAAGAGTTTGAAATGTTCATGATTGGAGCCATAAAGTTCTTCATTGTATTACAAGTCCATTTGCTCAAAGAAGGTATTTTTATTTCTTAGTCCAAGTATGTCAAAGAAATTCTTAAATCCTTTGGGCTAGAAGAATCCAGACCGGTTGGTACACCAATGATAACTAACCTCAAGTTATCAAAGGAAGATGATGCAAAAGAAGTAAATGAGACATTGTATCGGTCTATGATTGACAAATTATAGTATGCAGTGCACAGTAGACCAGACATAGCACATGCAGTAGACATTGTAGCAAGATTCTCTGCTAATCCAAAAGAGACACTTAATAGCAGTGAAGAAAATTTTCAGATACCTAAAGGGCACTGACGAATATGGCCTATGGTTTCCTCACAAGGGAGGTTTCCAAATAAAGGTATTTACTGATGCAGATTGGGCTGGTAATATTGATTACAAAAAAAGCACAAGTGGAAGTGCATTCTTTCTTGGAGAAAGGATTGTGTCATGGACAAGTAAGAAACTGAACTGCATTTCACAGTCCATGACAGAAGTTGAGTATGTTGTTGCTGCAATCAATTGCACACAGGTGATCTGGATCAAACAGATATTGGAAGGAATCCAAGAACATATACTTGAACCCATTGCAATTTACTGTGATAGTACAAATGCAATAAACATATCTAAAAATCCTGTCATGCACTCCAAAACAAAGCACATTGCTATAATGTATCACTATTTGATAGAGAAGGTGCAAAATAAAGAAGTAAGATTGGAATTTGTTCCCACAAAAGAATAGGTTGTTGACATATTTACAAAGCCATTACCAAAGAGTACATTTGAGTATCTCAGAGGTAAATTAGGGGTGAAGCCTCTTCCTATTTTTGAGTAATTAGATAAAGATGTTCATCAATTCGTTGTGCTTGAATAGAGGATTTAGCCTTATCTTAACAGGATTGATGAATAGGACTACTGCTTGTAGGGGGAGCATATTTCATTAAGGTAGTCTTTCTGACTAGCGTTTGACATTATTGTCAAATGGGGAGATTATGACCGGTGGAGATCCGGTAATGTTATGGTTTGTTATGGTTTTGCCATCAATGCCAAAGGGGGAGATTGTTGGCATTAACCGATAAGGAATGTAACCGGTATATGGCAAACTGATTTTGTCATTGATTGGCAAAGAGTGTTGTCAGTTATGAGTAGGAAGGTCCACAGTGTTATTCAGTCAGAAACCAAGGACAGGTCAACAGGTCAGAAACAACTGACATTAATAAGCGCAGAAAGACTGGTGACACATAGTTATAAAGCTCTAATTGATCATGAGAGCAACCAGTCACCAAGGAAGATGCAACCGGTAACTGGTAATAGGAACCGAGGAAAGGGTGCTACCGGTATAGCCAGTAAAAGGGATGGTGACAGGTTAAGGTTCTTACCTGTGCACAACCTAAGGATATAAACTGATCAGTGAAGATTTCATCAAGACTGATGAACCGGGGAAAGTCACAGTCGAAAAACTGTTGTGTGACTCTTTGACCGAGATTTGTTGCACAAAATCCGGAAGACTTTGTGTTATCAAGACGATTGGTGCAAGGTGCAATTGAAGGTTTTAATGCCGGAGTTTGTGATAATAAAACATGTAGAAAACTCTAGTGAAGGAAAGCTTTTGGCACGCATCTGTCATTTCCTTCATAAAGCAGAAAAAGCATGGCATGCATCGGATGTTTTCTCAGTGAACTGAGACTCCACTGGGTGATGGATTCGAAGGTGATCTTTAAACACGTCGTACATGTAAAAATTAGAAAGGGCAAGAAGTCTATATATTCCTCTGCCCGAGATGAGTATAGTTTTCCTTCATTCTGCCAAAGAAAAGAGTGAACCTGTAAGCTGAAAGAAGCTACGAAAAAGGTGAAGAGAAGAAGAAGAGTGTGCAAGGAAGCACAACAGCCAAGGAGAACATACCTGTAGTGATTGGTGATGATTCTCAATTGAAAAAGAACAACGACCTTATCAGGCTTTGTAAAGCCATCTTTAAAAGATCAAAAATATCTATTGCTCCTGATAATTGCAATAGCAAAATCCCAGTATTTTGGGTGGACATTAACAGGTCCCTTGTATTAAATCCGTTAACCGAGGGACATCTGTTTAGGTGTTTTAAGTCCTCTAACCAGGCAAGTTCTAACAGGCCTTATTTTTGAAATCCCTTAATCGGGTTGTATCTAACAGTGCGTTTGTAATCTTTTAACTGGGAAGGCTCCTTACAGGGCGCACTTCAGAAGAGTGCAAAATTTGTGAGGTTTCCTCACACCGTGGTTTTCTCCCGATTTGGGTTTCCATGTGATAAATCTGGTGTTGTTTATTGTTGGTTTGTTTGTCTACTATTTCTCTGATAGAATCTATTCTATTTATAGTCTTGGCTAGAATATATCAGATTGAGTACTGAAGTTTTAGTGGGTACTGATTCACCCCTCCCCTCTCAGCACTGGTTGGGACCATGATAGTCATATAATGACTGTGATTGACATTGCAGACGACAGTGTCTGGTTTGCTGCTGTTGTCATCGGTTAGAAAGTTTACCAGTCGAGCAACCTCAATAGCATACCAGGTGATGTGATACATGCAACGCACAAGATCATGCACGATAATGCTTAGTATGACATTTGCGCTATGCTGAGGAACCAGATCTTTGAAAACCTGAAAAAGCTTGGTATGGTGAAGAAGAAGTTTATGAAGTATGGGACTTTGTTGGTGTGTCTCTTTTTCTACTATCAAAATTTCTTTCCAGGAATAGGTAAGGTTATTTGGTTGGTAGATAAACCGATAATGGTCCAAATAGGTGAGATAGTTAACAGTTTGGGGAACCGGTTTAACAAGGTCATGACTGATTACTTTGAGGCTTATCAGCTAAGAATGCATCAGAGGGAAAGAATTCCTTCGACCATTGTAGAGGAGTACAAGGATGAAATATGCTTCTTGGTGAGCACTGATCACTGCATCATCCAGGCTGTTGAGCCTAGGACCAAGTATGCACCAGAACTTGGTTATGAGATCACAACCAAGACTGGCAAAGCTTACATTGACGCACTTCAAGAAAGTAACGCGGATCTTTTTGCCAACCGGTTTGGCACTTACGAGGAGATTAATGCAAGTTTGAAGAAAAATGCACCTTCTAAGGCACCAATGAAGGTATATGTCAAACGGTCTCCTACTCCAAGGAAAAGGAAGCCACCTGTGGAAAAACCAAAAGTTCAAAGGAAGAAGGTACAGCCAGTGACAACCAAACCTTCACAAGGTGAGGACTTTGAGGAGACAGAAATAGAAGAACCCATCACATATCTTAGAAGGAAGAAGACCGAGAAACTGGTAAAGGAGGATGTACCGAAAGGAAGGAAACCAACCATAGATGAAATGGTTGGAGTAATGGAAATAGGTAGAATGGGTGTTGTTGGAAGAAGATATGAGCTTGCAAATGATGAAGATAGGAGAAAATTGGAAGAGGCTATAGTATATTGTCTTCACAAGTTCAAATTAACACCCATTGAGATTCATAGCACAATACTTGCAGAACTACATGAGATCATTGAAGGTAGATGGAAATCTTCTATAGTTAAGGAAAGAGAGCTAAGGATAAGGGCACTGCTGGATGTGCAAAATCATTTGAGCTTGCCAGAGGCAACCAATCAAGCTGATCTGTACAAACAAAGTTTTAACATTAAGAAGAGGATTGGTCAAATCTTGATAGCAGAAGTGGATGCAGTTCATGATGAAGGGGTCACCATCTGGTCAACTGTTCTGAAACAACAACATCAAGCCAAAGCTGAATGTCAAAAGACTGCAGTGCAACTAGAAAAGGACACAGGCAAAGGAAAGGGCATTCTGGGAGTTGCGACACCGGTCCAAGCTAAGCCTGCAATTGAACCGGTCATTGTAGACATCATTGAAGATATGGGTGGTGATCCAACTCCAACTATCCTTGCATCCCTAGAAAGAGGTAAAACTCAAACCCTAACTGTAGATGATATAGTTGATGAAATTCTGGACTTTGGAAAAGTGACCAATGCTGCAAAGTGGTTCAGTGCTTTAGGCACTGATGATAAAGAGAAAATTGAAATTGCTCTGTTAGAGAGCTTTCTATATTTGAACCGGGGTCCTAGGGACTACAAGCCCCACTTGCTTGCTGATTTGAACAAAAGGCTAATGACCAAATAGAGAGCTGGTCTAGCATAAAACAATAAAATCTTAAGGGAAGCTTTGGTAAGGGTAAAACTAGATCTTGATGATGATACAGTCAAGATTCTCTTGGAAGCAGAGTCACTTAAAAGGGACAAGAGAAAATAACAGCAGAAAAGGTTTCTTTGTAAACACCTAAGTCAACAGGTCCTCAGGACATCTCTCTAGATGAACTGGTAAAGGAGTTGGTACCACCGGAACAGTTCACAACTGGTGAACAAGTCACAACAGGTGATTAGGGTACAACCAATGAGAAAGAAAATACAGGTGAACAATTCACAACCAGTGAACAGGTTAACATCAGTGAATAAATTCCAATAGATGTACATGATACACCACTGAGACCAATAGAACAAGAAATGGGGGAGTTATCGACTAAGATGACTGAAGAAAAAGAAACTGAGAAAGTTGAAACGGTCATGCGTGATCAACAAGTTACAGAGGAACAACAAGAAGAAGAGCATCCACCAGAAGAAGAGGAACATCCAAAAGAGGTACTACAAGAAGAAAAGCCTCAACAAGAAGAAGTGCTTGTAGAGGAAGTGGAGAAGCTTGCTGAAGAAGAGTCTGCAAAGGATATAAGGCAAAAGCAACTGATAGATGTACCAAGTGCTTCTTCATCAAAGAGAAAGCTATCTTTTGTGATAGACCCTGGATCTAAAAGAGGAAAATTTAGCACATCTACAATAAGTGACACTGTGGTTGACGTAAGCAAAATTTCAACTAGGCAGTTGAAGCAGCTTACTAAGAAAAAACAGGGCATGGTTCTCACAAGTGTGAAAAATATTATACAATTTTGCACCTGACGCTAATATAGATGAAGAGGAACCTATTAGCAATTTAAGATTGTCATTAGTGTAAATTCTGTTGTCGTAAATTTTGTTTTAATTAAATTTAGACAACTACACATGAATTTAATCGTATTTTCGATTGAATTAATTTGGTTTTAAAATTCTAAGTATTTTTATTAAATAAATAAATTTATTTAAAGTTTTAAGTCATTAAATTTTAATGTTTATTTAGTTTAGTTTTTGCTTGAGTTTTATTTTATTTTATTGTTGTTTAATTTTTAATAATATATTAATAATATATTATAAAAAATTCTTAAGTCACCTTTGGTCGGGCTTCATACATAATTAAAATACATGTAATGTTATTTTGAAATCTCAAAATAAAATTTTCGCATGTTATTTGCAAGACTAAGAGAAATTTCGAAATTGCCAAATCGGAGTTTTTAAATGGCATCATGTATGTCATAACGCAAGTATGTGAAGGCTTCCAAAAGTCCCGATATGTAAAAGGCCATCGGAATTTTTATTAAGTATTACATGTAATACTTAAGGGCCCGTTTGGGTGTTGGAATACCAAATGCCAAATATAGTCAATTCTGGAAGATGCTGCAATTCTGGAAGATACATATCCTCAAAATGATTTCCGGAATATGTGTTGACCCGTTTGGCTCACCCGGAAGATGACTGAGAAGATGTAGTTTGGGCGTTTGGATGCCAAAATTGGAATATGCATTGAATTGAAGAGAAATTTTCACAGAAACCTCAAACATCAAAGAAATCCATTTCATTCCATGTTCTTACTCTTACTCCTCGATTTCCATAACAATGAAATAACAGGGGCAATAGCTTCTTGATGTCTAATCAAAAGCACCACAAAAGAGCTGCTAATGGTTATATGTATAACTTAAGATGTGGCTGTCTGTACAAATTGTATCTCTGTAGTTTGTGTCTGCAGACGCTTTGTGAAATCCTCTGTACCTTGTTCTTTTCCAGAGCCTGTTCTCGCAAGCAGTATACCACCATGTACTGTACACATAGCTATGCACAACTTTATTTTCTAAAGGCCTGTAATTTTGTTAAAGGCTTGCAATTTACGGTGGGTCAAAGAGCGGAAACCCTTCATAAAAAAAAACACAGACGCAAATGATAAGAAATGGCATACGCTGGTGAAATAAAAACTACTCCCAGTCCTGAAAAATGAAACCGCAGTGTGAACGGTGGAGTTGCAGAATGTAAACGCAATGCGAACGGTGAAGATGAAACTGCGAAGGTGAAAATGCGAACAGTCAAAATGCCCTAGTAGACTTCAAAAACAATTATTTTTTGCACGCGAACCCGACGGCATTTGAAAATTGGCATTTGAAAAGTGGAATTAGAGCCCCAAATTCTAATTCCACCTTTTCAAGTGGAAGATGAAATGCCCATTTTGTGGGCAAAATTGGAATTTCGAAATTCTAATTCCTACTTGTTTGGATGGACACAAACATGGAATTCAATAATCCGAAAATCTAATTCCGGAATTAGAGCCCATATTCCATGCACCAAACGGGCCCTAAAAGTGCACAAGACTTCCAAACACCCGATATGTTTTTGTCAAGCGGACATTTTAACCAATGTTGCTTTAGCCTTTGCATGCAAATATCAATGTTATAACATATGTAAAGGCTTTGAAAAGTCACGATAATTTTTTGAAGTTGGGTCTTCTCATTATCGTTGCAAAAGGGAGAAATGCCGAGTCTTGCGCGTAATGACTCTGAGTCAAGTCCATGGAGAATGCCAAGCCCTAACTCAAACTAAACTCTCAGTTCTTCAATAAAAATGCAGATTTATTGGGTTTAAAAGAATGAGTTCGTACATTCTTTCTTTCATCGAGTTCCTGGTTTCCCCTAACGTCTACAGACTTGGACGCATTTCTATTGTTTTGAGGTCACGTTTTGTATCTTCTTTGCCGTTTTTGTGCTGTAGCAGGTATGGATATCCATTTCTACATATTCATGAACGTTTTTCATTTGCAGATGTATGTATTTTAATCGTCGTTTTTGATAAAAATGTGGCTGTTTATGGTCTTTTTATTGTTAATTTTAGCTTTTAAATGGACATTTTTGCTTTCCCATAGGTTTTGATATCTTATGCTGGGAATTTTCTGAGTTCCTTTTCCATATTCAGCTGCTCCTAGGGTTTTCTTTATGTGAGTTTATTCAAAAACGGGATTTGTTTTTATTTCAAGTCTTTTGTTTTTGTTATTTGATTTTGGTTGAGAGCAAAAACAAATGAATCTCTTCCAGCTTGCATTGCATTCAGAATGATTGAAAATACTTCCAATGCATATACCACCATTTCCAACATAATATTGAAAGATTGAATTCCTCATCTGTTTGCAGCCATACCCAAAAATTTGACATTCGTATCATTAGCTTGAGAAAAATGAAATTCCCTTTCATTTCTATGAAATACAATATTTGAGAAACCTGCATACATATACCTTGCAAAAAAATATCAGTATACCTCATATTTACTATGTAGCATTTCCCGAAGTTCAAAGTGTAATTCCTCTGAAAAGTTCCATTTTATGATTGCTTTTCGGGATTTTTCATATCCATTGCGTATTTCATTGCATGTCATTTTACATGTAATGCAATATGTAATCACCTCAAAAATCCCCGATTACATTTTTGCCCAAATTCACTATAATTCCAAAATTGGGATTTTTAAGACCCATTACATGTAATCAAAAGTGAAACTACCTCGGAAATCTCCACGTTAAATTTACCCAAATTGGAGATTTTTACACCAACTGCATATATTGTTACATGCAGTCAAATGCGCAATCGCATCTAAAATCTCCTACAATACCCAAATTGAAAAAGCAATTCCAAGTGCAAATCGGAGATTTTTGACCCGATTGCAAAACGAACTACATATGCAACTACACGTAATCCTAAGTGCAGTTGGGTCCAAAAACCCCGATTTCACTTAAAGTCCTATGTTTTTCCCTTGTTGTAGGAACTTTTTGGACCGACTACATAAAATGTTACAAGTTGAACTACATGCAGTCAAATCTGCAGTTTACCCAAAAATCCCCGAAATACAATGTTTTCCACTTTTTGCTTTATCCAGTTTCAAAATCGGAGTAAGCCTTAACGTCAACACTTTCTGACGTTACATTATTTTGATCTTTTCATCTTGATAAAACAGGTGTTCATCAGATGACAGAAAAGCCAACCATTGCACCAGAGAAAATAATGAATTTCAAATTTCATAAATATCTGACTTCTGTTGTTCCTACCTCAGTGGTCTCAAATTTGGATGAGATCAAAGATACGGAAGTTGGGCATTTGGATATGACTGAATTTGTTAAAAGGACAGAGGTTGCAAATCCAAAGGATGAGATGCAGAAAATTCTCAAAAGTTATATACACCTCTCAACTTTTTCTGTAGCGATATTGGAACCCGAGTTCATTATGGCATGTGCAGCACATTTTGACAAAGAAACTTGGACAATCAAGTATTCTAAAGGTCAAATTGTTATCAGGTTAGATGTAGAAGCCATTGACAAAGTTTTCCATGTTCCTTCCGCTCTGGTATATGCAGATATTACCCATGAGAAAGCTTTAGAGTACTACAATAAAATGGAAGATGACTGCAAAAGAGAGATCAATACTGTTTGGTTCATTAAACCGAGGCAATCAATCTCAACCCGATGGCCTGCAACTTTGTACACAACTGAGTTCAAAGAAGATATCAATGATATGATTACTCTTCTTGGCAGAATGCGGGGGTTGAAGAAGTCCAATGTTTTCGAGCCTTGGATGTTTCAGTATATTGCCATTATCAAAAAAGGAAAGCAAAAGATTTTCTGGGCAGAATTGATCAGTGATTCATTGTGTGAGCAATTGACAGAGGTACCTACTACTCATACATTTTATATGAATTCATATCTTGTGTACATTGTTGCATCCTTCCGAGCATTACCAGGGTTAACCTATGAGGGAGACAGAAGCAGATTGCTAGTATGGGGGTACTACAGTCAGTTACCCATGGTTACAGGGAGACATCATTATCGTAGACTTCAGGATGCCTTCTTCGGAAATTTCATATGTTTGTTTGATAAAACACTTGAGAATAGAAGGGTTTCAGAGGCAGCGTGGAGGAAAGGCAATGAATATGGGTGTATGTTCATACAATTTCCGACTTTCACCTACATGAGAGTCGGATGTTTTGATGATCATCCTTATATGTTGCCAAGGTATCCAACTGATAAGATTGTTCTAATGGAGTTGGGAAGACAGCTAATGTATGTACATGCTAAACAATCTGCATCTCATAAAGCCGGATTTGCAATTTCTACTCAACATCCCTTGGTAATTGGTAGGTATTCACTTACTTCCACGATAAAGGCTAAAGCAATGGAAACTGAATTGCAGGAGATCAAACTGAAAAGGTTCAAGATCAGAGCTGACTTTGATTATCGGGGCATGAGAGATAAAATCAGAAGATCTTTTACTCATGTTCATCGTATTGAAGATGTTTGGATAGATCTTTGTACAGATAAGGATATCAGAAGGATGGACTATAGTAGGTTATCCTTAGAACAAATCATTGATATGGATCTTGCTGACATTCCAGAAGGAATGGAAGATGATGGAGACATATTAGATCCAGAATACCAAGTAGCAAAGGTTGCATCTCAGGACCTCCCTTCAATCCAATGGTCGTTAAAAGAAAATTTTTCCATAACCGACAAATTTCAGTCAATCATGGCTAATACTCACGCTTGGCTCAAGCGTTATGGTATGAAGATGAAAAGATTTAAATTAGGATTAGATGATGATACAATTGGACCTGTGGGCCGGAAATCAGAAGTGAAAGGTAAGAACAAAGATAATGCATCTTCTTCAGGGACCACAGTAAAATTGAAATTGAAATCAAAGGAGAAAACCCGAGAAAGTTCAGGAAAAGAAAAGGTGGTAATACAAGAAAATCTTGAAGTTGAAGATGATCAAAAAGAGGATGAAGTACAAGTACTTTTAGAAATACCAGATACACAATCTACCCTTGCAGAGACTACACAGGAGTTCATTCTTGCAGGTGCGCCCGGTTTCATGATTGATCCTGATGTTGATTCATTTTCAACAGTGTTGACTCCTCCCATTCAGAATATGCCACATGACAACAAGGTCGGTGTTTTCTCTTATGTTTCTCGCCCAGGTACACCCATGATTCCTTCAATGGAAGGATATTCTTCTCTTGGTGACTTTGACAGGTTCATGTCAGAATCAATGCCACACGTCACTACAAGACCTACTCCTACTGCCATACAAACTGAGGCACCAACCATTGTAAGCATCACAGCATGTACTCAATCTAACATATCACAAGTTACGTCTGAAGAGACTCCTGCTATTTTATCCGATCTTCCTTCGTGGCTCAGAGCTGCTGTTCCAAAGAGAAAGAAGCAAGAAGTTTTACCAGATAATTTTGACTTTGAGCAACTGAAACAGGTTAAGGCCAAGGGTATTAAGAGAGCCAAAATGGTTTCAAGGGTTAGAATGGACAAGAATAAAACTAAATATGTGGAGATTGCGGAACCTCTTATAGAAAAACCCCGTGATGAGATGCAGTTGGCTGATTTTAAGATCACCAGGGTAGATTTGGGCAAACAGATACATGCTGGATTGATCAATGATGCTCAAGAGTCTGTAGCATTGCTAGCATAGGAGTGCGATGAGCTTAAAAGGAAGAAAAATCAGCTCAAGGAACAAAATGAGTTACTCATGGCAGTAATTCAAAAGGTTACTAGAGTTTCAGAGCAGGTTGATCCATTAGCATCTTCTATTGCAGAAGAATCTGTTAAACAGGTTGAGAGGGCTGGAGAAATGGCTATAGCCATTAATACATGGGTAAATCAGATGATGGCAGAAGGAACAAAGTTGATAAAAAGAGCACTCCAAATAATTACTTATGCTAGAAAGGTGACATCTCCGTTGAATGAAGTTTTAAGAAATTTCAGTCAAAACTTGGAGTCACTTGGAAAAGACTTGGAAACTTGGAATAAGTTTTCAGATCTGAAACTGGAGATGCTTTGCGAGAATGGGGTAATACCTTCTCGTGAGAACTACATTAGATTTGAAGAGCTATTGGTGAATAGAGGCCAAGTCATTGAAAACCTTGTAGAAGATCTAGAGGTGGCTATAAAGATGTGTGCTGAAAAAGAGCAGGAAATTATTACTCAATTTATGAAGATTTCATGCACATTGATAAATAATGATCAAAAGGTGATGACAGAAGATGATACGGTCTCAGAATTCTTGTTAATGGTTCATCTTGAACTTGAGGCGGATCATTTTACACTGGCATCTATTCACAAGCTTGCGGATCATCAAAATTCACTCAATCTTCTTCAAATTGTTCTTGAGGAAAGTGATGCTGCAATTTCCAGATGCTCAGATACGATTCTCAAGACAACTGTGGTTGCAGACAACACCATTGTGCCAAATCCGAATGAAATTCAAGAGAGCATTCACAAGTTTCGGGTTTTCATGGCACTTAATGAAGAAGATTGAAAAGAAGAGTGCTTTAAGCACTCAAATAGGTTTCTCATTGCTTTCTAGGATTTTAGATATGCATTGTTATTTTTAGTTTTGACAAGTTACATGTAAAGCATAAAATTGCAATTACATATGTAATGAAACATGTAAAGTAAAAATTTGCAATTACATATCTTGCTACATGTAATCACATTACAAAGGACTGTAATGTTGAATAAGTCAACCTTAGGTAGTTAGTTTTCCATATTTTTCTCATAGCCTCTCTCTTATAAATACAAGAGGGCTCATTGTAAATATTTATCTTTATGCATTGCAAGAAAACTCTGGAGAAATTGTGCAAGTTCAAACTTTGCTTTAATTTGTGCAAGCTGATTTTTGGAGTGAATAAAATGCAAGTGTTTTTCAATCTTTGAGTTGAGGAGATTTGTGGAATTATTTGTGTTGTTATAAAGAGACCCTTGAATCTGATTTTGTGTAGACTTTGTGCTATAATTGTCGATTTGAGTTAGTTGAAAGTGAATGCATAGTCTTTGAGTTGTGGTTCATACCGATATTAAAAATAGAAAAGAAGTTTCATGTGTTCAAGTCTTTGTGCTTATCATTTTGTTGTTTCATAGTTTAAACTCTCTTCAAGATAGTGTATAAGTCTGTGAGCTTATATATATTCCCTAGTTTATAGTCAACTAGTACGCTTAACAATTAATCTTTCGATTAATTTTGAGTTTATTAGTATTATTGCTCCAAGTAGTACTTAGAGGTGAAATTGTAAAAGTTTTCTTTTTGTAAAAGTGTATCTTTGTGAAAGTGAAATCCTTCCTGAAGAAAGACGAAGTGATACGTGAAACATCCACTTTAGATTAAACTTGAGTTTCTTGTTAAGTTTTAGTTGAATTAGTTGCAATAAGAAGGGTGCCTCCCCTAAGTTGAGAGGAGAGATTATTTCTCACACATTGTGTCTAAATATCCCATTTTGCAAGTAGTGTGTCTAAGACTACCTACAAAATATTTAGCCAACAAATTCACAAACACCATGCATCGGTAAAAGGTCACCGGTCACTCACATTACTTAGAAAGCACCGGTAGACCGATCTAAGTACATAGTACCGGTCTCAAAGTGCATACAAAGTTGAACTGGGAATAAGGTTACACTGGTCTAAACTGCATAATGATCCGCACCGGATTTTGTGGAGCAATTTGAGTTAAAACCAGATTATATGGGATATCCACCGCTCTGAAGTGGAGTCAGCTTTTTAACAGGAGTTAGCTTTATTTCAACGGATGTTTTGCAAGGTAAACTCCAGATCAGAACGCAAGGCTTAACTGCTAGTTGCATGATTTTCTTGTTGAGTTTACAGCTTGGCGGTTTTATGAGTTAAGGGTCTCATAACGATGAACTCTTGTATAAATATAGGTCATAGGACGCAAGAAAAGTTGATTATTCGTGATTGCATAGAGCAGAGGAAAGACATCTTTTGAGAGAAGAGCTACAGACATAGAGGTAGCGGAGATCAACAGCCAGACAAACCGGGAAAGAGGTATGATCTAATCAGACATTCAGTGTCATAACAGATCATTGCTTTTATAAGTAGTTAAAGAAAATTGAAATCCATTCATTAGGGTGGACCTAATCGGTTCGTTGTAAAAATCCCCTAACAGGGTGACATCTTCTTGATGTTCGAAGTCCTGTAACCAGGCAGCTCCTAACAGGGTTCAGATCTTAACAGATCTCTTGTAAAATCCCTTAATTGAGTAGCACCTTAACTAGTGCTTTGTAAGCTCCTAACAAGGCGCCTTCATTCTACAGTAGTAAAGTTGTGAGCTCTGTTTCACCGTGGTTTTTTCCTTCTAACTGAAGGTTTCCACGTATATATTTGGTGTTGATCTGTGTACTTACTTTTATGCTTGCATATGATTGATTGTTTTAGAAGAATATTGTTCAAACAAGTTTTAAAAGTAAAGAAATAGTTCTTATTGATTCACCCGCCCCCTCTCAGTAACCGGTCGGTACTAATAATTGGTATCAAAGCCTAGTTCTCTATACTTAAAAGTCTAACAACTTGAGAGAAAGATCATGGAAAGTTACTAGTATTAGAAGCAGCTAGAGGAAGGCAATGACATTATTGCCTCTCTGGAGGGTAGATTGAGGAGATCACTAGCAAAGAGAAAGGAGTTGGCTCTATAGTTGCATGAGAGCAATGAAACCATCGATGAACTCTCTGGGCAGAGTGGATATGATGAAGCTGAGGAGGTAGTTTCTGAACTCATGAAAAAGAATGAGATCCTGACCGATCAGATCTCCAACCTTAAGAGGGAGCAAGAGGAGAATGCGCTAAGGATGATTGAACTGATTGAGAAAATGAGAAAAGCTGAAGATGAAAGGAACATAGCAGTCAAGTCTTTGACTGCCGCTGAGAGAGCAAGGGACTGGGCAGTGGACGTTGTAGGGGCAACTGAACTTATGCTTCTACAACTTTAGGAGGACATGCAGAGTATCACTCAGGAAAATGCCAGCATACACAAGGCATGGCAGGATGGGGATGATGCATGCAAGTGACTGGCAATCGAGGTGTATCAACTCAAGGAACAAAAGAAATTCCTTGAAGAAAGAAATGAAACCCTGAGAAGATACAATGAAAGTTCCGTGAAGCTCGATGACCAACTTAAAGGCCAAAGAAGGCACAAAGACCAAACCGGTCTTGGATTCACCTGTGAAATCACTGAAGAGAATGGTGAATCTTCTGGAGTCAAGCAAGAAAGCAAAGAGGAAGCTGCTGGCAGATAAACGCAAGAAGACCTCTAACGTATCTTTCAACCATTGTGGGAAACCGGGTCATAAAACAAATGACTGCAGAAAAGCACCGGTAAGGCCCAACAACAACTACTGCAAGAACTGTTGTAAAAACGGAAACAAGACCAATGAATGCTGGTCCAGCCTCACATCGGTGTCAAGTGGAAGCAAGGGGAGCTTCAAGGGCTACTGCTATGCCTGCAACAAATTTGGACACAAGGCTGAAGAATGCAGATCGAAGACTATGGCATTTAGGTCTCCAAGACCGGTATTCACCAAGAGGAACAAGAACCAAAGCACAACCAATTGTGCAAACTGTGGAACTCACAACCACAATGACTCTTGGAGCAAGTCACCCAATCCAAGAAGGGTGAACCCATGGAAGACTACCGAGATAGTTTGCTATCACTGCAACAAAGTAGGACACCTAGCAAAGGATTGTAGGAACCGGTCGTTCAACAAAAGGAAAGAACTTGTAAAACCGGTTGACAAGATCAACAAGGAAGAGAAGACTGAGAAATCAGTCAGATAGATTTGGTTCAAAAAGGAATCAAATAGTTCTGCTGAGGAGAAGACAAAGGAAAAATCATCATCTTCTGATGGTGATATCTCTTCAGCAAACTGAGTCGTAAAGGCCTAGAGGGAACCGGTAGATCCTCTACTGTTCCCAGTAAGATTGGTGAGAAACGGACTCACTCAGTCTACAAGGAGAACTGGATAGGGAAGAATTAATAAACCGGGGTTTACCCAACCGATAAAGCTGGACAACCGGTAAGGAAAAACGGAAAGTAAAGTCAGGTAAGGCATTTATTACTGTAGTCGTTTAATGAATAGTTACCGTTATAATCTAACCGTTTAAAAGAAAGGAGAATTACTCACAAGTTCTTACTTTGCTTTGTGATTTACGAATTCTTGTGCTGAGTAACATTCTCGCACTTTGATCACTGAAAATTGCTCTGTGTAATATCGATCTTAGCTACTTTCTACTAAGCAACCGGTTAGCAAGCATGGCCTCATCATCCGCTACCGTAAAATTGATCAAAGGAGATCAGGTGGACAGACCAGCATACAACATTTTGCCAGATTAGAACAGAGAGAACGACATGGCTGGTGTGCTCTCTTTTGTACTAGGAGTCCTCTTAACCGAAGATGTCACGACGTTTATTCACGCCAAACAGGAAGAATTGGGTGAAACTTATATTCAAGGCGAGTACCTGTCACTGTGCGAAGAAGGAAAACTTCCTAACAAATATGCCAAGCTCGTATCATCCAGATTGATAAATGGAGTATGCTACCCAACAATCTTCCGGGAAGACCAAGTTAGACTGGTGCTGAGCTGTCTTCACGAACTAGGGCTCTGGCTCAACAAAGGTGCATGTCACGAGATCACCAAAGAATATCTCCACAGAGTAACTGGATATAGTGACAAAGGGGAAGCACTAAACCTGTGTACCATTGCCAATGCCGTCGTTAACAAGCTGACCAAGTCAAGGTCTGATGGTCGACTTATGACCGTGAACGACATTGATGATGATGGAGTATGCTTTGCGTCTGCTGTTATTGGGTACAAAGTTTATCAGTCAAGCAATTTGAATAGCATACCGGGTGGAGCTATTCACGCTGCATATCACATAATGCACAACAATGCCCAATATGACATTTGTGCAATGCTTTAGAGCCAAATATTCGAAAACATGAAGAAGCTTGGAGTTGTGAAAAAGAAATCCATGAAGTATGGAACCCTTTTGATGTGCCTATACTTCTACTATTTGGATTTCTTCCCAGGTATCAGAAAAGTGAATTGGAGAACCGATAAACCGGTCATGCATCAAATCAGTGAGATGGCCAATCAACTGGGAGACTAGTTAAGCAATGCGATGACTGAACATTTTGAAGCATTTCAATTAAAAATGCACGAAAGAGAGAGGGTGCCGTCCTATAGTTGACCTGTACAAAGACGATGTATGCTTTGTGGTTACCACCGACAACTGCATCATTCAAGCAGTGGAACCAAGAGATGCATATGCTCCTAAGCTGGGATACGAGATCACTGACAAAGTTGCTAAGGCATATGCTGATGCCTTAAATGATGCAAATCTGGATCTCGGCACCAATTGGTTTGGCACGTATACTGAGATTCTTCAGAACTTGTCAAAGAGGACACCAATCAAGATTGCCTACAAGAGGACGCCCACACCGAAGAAGAAACCAGCGACAGAGCAGCCCAAGGTTCGGAGGAAGAAAGCAGAACCGGTACCTAGTATTCAAGAAGAAGAACCAGAAGAGATAGAGACCGAGGAAACAGTTTCTCTGATGAGCAGAAGAAAGCCCACAATTGACGAATTCGTGGCAGGACTAAAAGATTTTGGTAATTTAGGTTCTGTTAGAGGAAGATATCAACTAGCCAATGATGAAGACAAAGGAAAATTGAAGGTGTAGTGTTCTGCCTTCATAAATTCAATCTTCATCCCGGTGGACTTCACACAACTTTACTTGAAAATCTTCTACAAATTATTGAAGATTGGTGGAAGGCTTCAGAAGATAGAGAAAAGGAGCTAAGAATACGAGCTCTTCTGGAGGTCCAAAACCACCTCACTCTAGAAGAAGCCACAGAACAAGCTGAACTTCATCAAAAAACCTTCTCAACAAAAAGAAGGATAGGACTCATGCTTATTGGAGAAGTTGAGAAAGTACATAATGAAGAGGTAGCATTATGGACCAAACTTCTTTAGACCCAGCAGCAAGCAGAACAAGGAGCAGCTCAACAAACAACAGGTAAACCGGTCTTGGACACCAGTAAAGGGAAAGGTATGCTTGGTGCTGAAGCACCAGTAATAGTGGACATCACTGATGACAAAAGCAGCAAGCCAATAAATCCAACAGTTCTTATCTCCGAGAAAAGGTAACACTAAACCTATGTCTATCAATGATATTGTTGATGAGGTGATGGACTTTGGAGAAGTAGATAATGCTGAAAAGTGGTTCAGTTTATTATAAGAAGACGATAAACAGTCAATTATTGTAGCAATAGTGGAAACATTTATGGCTTATCACAGGACTCCAAGAGACTATAGGTCCAAGTTCCCACCAGAACTAAACAACAGACTACAAACAAAATGGCGAACCGGTCTAGGCACAAATACCAAAATCACTAGGGAAACTTTGCTAAAGGTTAGACCTGGACTCAGTGAAGAAAGAACAAAGCTTCTACTAGAAGAAGCATCCATGAACCTAAAGACACCAGATAGAGTTGCAGAGATATTAAATGGATATGAGAATCAAGTATACAAAGCGACTCTGGACTATTGGCATAAGTATGACTTCAGTGCATTGGATAAATTAGGTCCTCAGGATCAATCTGAACGAATGCAAGCACCACCGGTCGGACTCACATCAGGTGAAAAGCCTGCCACCGGAATTGAAAAAGGTCAGATAGAGGAGCTCACAGCTAGTGAACAAGTAAATGATGAACAAGGGATTGACAACGATATACCCTTAACAGAACTTCATACTGCTGAGAATGAGCAACAAGAAGTCCCATAGGAAGAACAAGAATAGGATGCTGCAGTCAATAAGCAACCGGAACAAGAAGCTTAGACCGAGGAAGATCCACCTGTAGAACAAGCTCTACCAGATGCAGAGGCTCAACCAGGAGAGGGCAAGCTTAAGGAACAAGAGGAAGAAATCCCAGTGCACACTGAGAAAGCTCAACCGGAGCAAGAGCAAAGGCAAAAGGTACAAGATGACACACCAAGCTCCTCATCAAAGAGGAAGTTGTCTTTTGTTGAAGAGAAGGAAGTTAAAAGGAGTAAGGCCATCGATACAGTGGTAGATATCAGCAAGATGTCGACTAGACAGCTCAAGGAACTGACCAAGAGAAAACAGGACATGGTCCTGACCACTGTCAAGAACATATTGTGCAACTTTGTTCCAGACGCTGACGTTGATGAAGATGAACCGGTCATCGACCAACTTGAAGTTCTAGCACAGGCAATAGGTGAGGATCTAACTGATCTAGAAACAGTGGCAATCGACCACTATGAGCAGAAAAGAGTGGAGATACTGCACACGGAGGTTGCATATATCAAGGTAAATGTATCGACCCACCTAAGAATGCTCCAACAACTTCAAGAGGCAGGACTTTTGATGAGCAGGACATCAAACTTTGATGTGTTTTTGCAAGATTTATCAGAGAAATCTAAGAAGGCTTCAGAGGAGATTAGAACCCTGTCCTCTCAGTTTAATATCAAGAACAAAACTGCAACTTCTTTCAGCAGAGAAATGACAAGTTTAACTCTTACACTGAGAAAATTTGCTGAAGAAAAGAATAAGAGGATCCAAGACATTATTGGATTTCAGATGTTTTTGGCACCGACTTTTGACATTATGAATCAAATAGAGAATTCCACCAAAGTTCTGATCAATGAACCAACTCACAAAACTATGGAAGATATGGAGAACATCATTGTTTCTCTGAAAGTTGCCCAAAAGAACATAGAATATGTAACCCATTAATGGGCACCATTCCTTCAATCTACCAAAATAATATACAAAGACATCTTCACAAAACTTCAAATTTGAGAGATGTCACACCCTTTGTCCTATGGAGGCAAAAAGGAGAAGAGTAGAAAAGCAGAAAGGGAAAACAGAGGAAAGACTAGGAAATAGATAAAAGAAGAAAGTGAGTATGGTTTTGAGTGGATAAGAAGAAGCAAAACAGTCACCGGAGCACTCAGACAGGGGAAGTGTTCTATAGACTAGATAATTGTCACAAGCAAGTGAGTATGGTTCTGTGTATAGTTTTGCCACCGATGACAAAGGGGAAGATTGTTAGCAATTTAAGATTGTCATTAGTGTAAATTCACAAACACCATGCATTGGTAAAAGGTCACCGGTCACTCACGTTACTTAGAAAGCACCGGTAGACTAGAAACACAGCGTATACACCGGTAGACCGATCTAAGTACATAGTACCGGTCTCAAAGTGCATACAAAGTTGAACCGGGAATAAGGTTACACCGGTCTAAATTGCATAATGATCCGCACTAGATTTTGTGGAGCAATTTGAGTTAAAACCGGATTATACGGGATATCCACCACTCTGAAGTGGAGTTAGTTTTTTAACAGGAGTTAGCTTTATTTCAACTGATGTTTTGTAAGGTAAACTCCAGATCAGAACGCAAGGCTTAACTGCTAGTTGCATGATTTTCTTGTTGAGTTTACAGCCTAGTGGTTCTATGAGTTAAGGGTTTCATAACGATGAACTCTTGTATAAATATAGGTCATAGGACGCAAGAAAAGTTGTTGATTATTCATGATTGCATAGAGCAGAGGAAAGACATCTTCTGAGAGAAGAGCTACAGACACAAAGGTAGCAGAGATCAACGGTCAAGCAAACCGGGAAAGAGGTATGATCTAATCAGACATTCAGTGTCATAACAGATCATTGCTTTTATAAGTAGTTAAAGAAAATTGAAATCCCTTCATTAGGGTGGACATAATCGGTTCGTTGTAAAAATCCCCTAACAGGGTGACATTTTCTTGATGTTTGAAGTCTTGTAACCAGGCAGCTCCTAACAGGGTTCATATCTTAACAGATCTCTTGTAAAATCCCTTAACCGGGTAGCACCTTAACCAGTGCTTTGTAAGCTCCTAACAGGGCGCCTTCATTCTACAGTAGTGAAGTTGTGAGCTCTGTCTCACCGTGGTTTTTTCCTTCTAACCGAGGGTTTCCACGTATATATCTGATGTTGATTTGTGTACTTACTTTTATGCTTGGATATGATTGATTGTTTTAGAAGAATGTTGTTCAAACAAGTTTTAAAAGTAAAGAAATAGTTCTTACTGATTCACCCCCCCCCTCTCAGTAACCGGTCGATACTAACAGAACCTGTAATTGATCAATTAGAAATACTAGCACAAGTGATTGATGAAGATATTACTGATCCAAAAATAGTTGCTGTTGATCATTATGAAAAGAAAAGAATAACTATGCTTAATGGAAAGGTTGAAGAACTCAAAGCCACTGTGGCTACCAGCACTGGTGAGCTACAACAACAGATACAAGAAGCTGGAAGGTTAATTACAATAACTTCAAACTTTGAAGATTTTGTATAAGACATAATAGAGAGAACCAAAAGGACAACAGAAGAGATTAAGGAGACAACATCAAAATTTGATGGTAAGACCTCTTCTGCGACCGAGTACAATCATGAACTAACAAGTTTAGCTCTCACATTGAGAAAGGCATCAGAAGAAAACACTAAAAGAATCCAAGATCTCATTGGATTTCAGCTATACATCGTGCCTACTTTTGATTTGATGCAAAAAATAACAAATGATGCTGAAAGATTTCGCATTGAGCTCGACTACAAGACAATTGAGGATATGGAGCACCTAATTGTCTCTCTACAAGCTATGAAGAATACCTTAGATCAAGTAACAGTTACTTGGAAACCTTTCCTAGTCTCTGCCAAGAAGATCTATAAGGATATCTTCAACAAACTCCAAATATAAGGAATGAACACCCTTTGCCCCTTAGAGGCAAAAAGGGGAAGATAATTGTCATTACGGAGATTGGTAGAGAAATGTGAGAAGATACCAGATGAGACTAATCAGATGACAGGGAGTGTACAACAGGATACAGGTAGAGAACATCTACAGGGGAAGTATGATACTCTATAGGGAGTGATGTGTTGATGTGTTTTGCTACCAATGCCAAAGGGGAAGGTTGTTGACATAAAGTTTAGTTGTCATTGGCAAAATCAAACACATTGGAACAATGCACTGGTACTCATGATAGAAAACATCAAACACACTGGTACAAGGCACTGATACTCATGATAGAACAATGGTGGTGAACTGGTAGAATGGCTAAGTGAACAGTGTACCTTAGCTGCTCACGTTTATACCGGTCCAGTCTTGTCCAGCCGGTCTCGGCAGACACCACAGGATGCAGATGACTAACAAGTTGCACACTGGTTTGCACTCTATTGCAAACTTAGCGGTTAGTGCTTTATGATCCCATCCGGATTATGCAGAGCATTTTTCAGTTAAACTCGCGTTAGCTTTTTCAAATGAATTGGAGTTAGCTTTATTTTTTCTGTGAGCATTTCGAGGTAAACTGAAGATCAGTTTGCAAGATTTTTGATCAAGAGTTTTGCATGCATGATTTTTCGGAGAGTTACAGCTTGGCATCACCGTTAGATGTATTTTAAATAAGATAATTTCTTATAAATACAGGTTATTATGCATGAGAAGATGTGTTGTTGAAAATCAAGTGTGAAGAGCGAGCAAAGCAAAAGAGCATAGTCTTCTGAGAAGGATCACAGTCACAAAGGGTGAAAGAGAAAGATTCAACAACCAAGCAAAGGAATGAGTGAACAAGTATGATCTGAATCGACAGATACAGTGTCAAAATAAGATCATTGCTTTTATTGTGAAGCACATTTAAATCCCTTAATCGGTGAACCCTAACAAGCTCCATTGTATAAATCCCTTCACCGGGTGACATCTTTGCTGATGTTTTAAGTGCTCTGATAAGGCGACTCCTCACAAGGTCAAGATTTTAACCAATCTTTTATTAAATCCCTTAACTGGGTAGCACTTTGACCAGTGCTTTGTAAGCCTTTAATAGGGCAGCTTTATTATTGCAGTAGTGGAGTTTTGTGGGTTCTGTCCCACCGTGGTTTTTTCTTTCTAACCAAGGGTTTCCACGTATAAATTTTGTGTTGACCTGTGCATTTTCTTTCTGTTTATGATTATTAAAGTATTATTATGTTTTCAGTATTAACAAGAATATTTAATTTGACGAAAGAACACAAGAAATTCAATTTACTGATTCACCCCCCTCTTAGTAGACGGTTAGGATTAACATGGCCTACCAAAAAACCTCCAAAATTGCCCTCAAGTAAACTTCTAAAAAGTTTCTGCAAAGGATCATTAATCAGACCCCATAAATCTGTAGACTCTAAGTGTTTGTGAAAATTCTGTTGAAACTCCACTATGATTTATAAAGACAAACCACCATTAACAAGCTAGGGAGGATCTTTCACCACCAAAACTAGCAAACTCAAGAGGGTTTCATCCTCAAAGGTTTTCTGAAACACAAGTTCTCACCAAAATGTAGAAGCAAAATCAAATTCATCAACCCCAAACAATGTGCCTTCAACTCCTTTTATAACTTTTTGAAGTGGTAAAATATTACTTTTTTCTTTATTTGCTATGAAACTCATTTATAAAATAAATAATTTTTATAGAGCACTTTTCACCTTATCGAGGAATAATAATGTTTTCTCATGAATATTGTCGCTTTTTGAAGGCTTCCATTAGAAATAACTTTTCAACCCCTTTAAAATGAGCTATTGCACTTAGTTGTCCCCTCTGCTAGTTTCAACATTAGACAACTTAATTGAAATATTATTTAATAAATCAAAAGTATATTGTAAAGAGCCTGGCTGGCTCTTAACTGCAAACTAATTTTTGTATATTTGTTTTGCTGCTTTTTTTGTATTTTTTTTTTAATATATAATTTTTTTGCTATTTCTCAACATATAAAAATCTCCAACATCAACCACTTTTAACTCCAATGCTCACCCAAATTTATTCTTTAATTCAATAATTGTAAATATTCAAATGACAACACATTTAATTGCAAAGAAGCACTTTTCTTTTGAAATGTAACATACTAGAATTGGACGCAGCCAGTATGTTGTACGCAGCTCCTTGAGTGATATTGCTGCTACCTTGAGAATGTTCGCAGCCCCTCAATAATAAATCTAGCTCTTAAAATTCCTTTGCTGCTACCTTAGGAATAATCGCAGCCACTAATGGGAGTATCACAGCTCACCATTAGCTATTTTGCAGCCCTCATTAAATAAATCATAGCCCACATAAAATAAATCGCAGCCTCCAGAGTCTGCCGCAAATTGCAAATGGGATCCAAATTTTCAACATAAAAAAACTTATCTGATTCAATTCAGACCATGACAATTCCAGTCACAATTCATTGGCATTTAAAATCCAACTCAAACTGTGCAAAGATTCTGAAGAAAAAATCGTTTCTTCAAGAATTCAAGACCAAACCCTCATTACTCTTTTCCCCAAATTCGATTTCTCCACAAGTTTTCACAAACATGAGATAATAATAAATTCATGAGGAATTTCGAATTCCTTCAAGGCTTTATAATACGGCATTAAAACAAGGCTTCCTCAACACACCAAGCCTCAAGCTTCAAATACACTCATTTCACTAATGAGGCTTCAACAACACACTCCATTTAAAACTTTAAATACCATAAGTTATTAACTAAGCCAAACTTAATTTAATAACTCCATATGCAAAATGATGTAATTGAATGCTTCTGACACACAGCAGTCTGTAGCCACACTGCCCTGCCAAGAATAGCAACCAAGCCAAAAATAGACTTACTATAAATAGAAAATCTATCACAGAGACCCTCTAAACCAACTGTGAGCTCATAAGGGTCGTGATGATGAACTGATGAAAACATTCTCTAGACTTTTTCTAAAACGGGGACATCACATATATTCAAGTTGTGGAAAGCTCCCAAATGATATAATTTTGCAATCGTGAATGTACCAAAGTGATTTTGAAGACTAGGGATGATGATCGAGGCAACTATGTAACTTTATAAAATAGCCTGCTCCTCCAAGAAGTTTGGAGAGCATCCAAGAGGTTGAAAATCAGTCCTAAAACAATGGGCTTCATCTAACCAACTGAACTCAAACCCAAGAACCCTTGCTTTGCAATACTGATCAAATTATTCTCCAAGATTGTAAGATTTATCCCTAACTAACTAGTTAGCCTCCAGAAGATTTGGAAATTGGTGAAATGTGCACAAATTGGCTAAGTGCCAAAAGTGGACATTACACTTGAAACTGCAACTCTTCGGATGGAACAAACAATATCTTCTTCCTTTTTGATACAACATTGAAACAACATAAAACTTTTTACAGCATAGAAACTGAGAGTTTCCTTGTCACCTCACCTCCAACCCAAGGTTAAGGGAAGATGCCATTGGACAATATCAACCAATGCTTACAAGTACCATAGAACAACCACAAGAAAGAAGGAAAAAGGAAAAAGAAAAAAGACACAATGTATTGAGAACAAGCATTTTAATATCCTAAGTTTCCTAGAACACTCTACCAGTAGTAAAACATATACATGAATGGTCTTAGATTAACTATAAATGCAAGTATGAATACTAGCCCAGCTCCTACATAATATATATAATATGATTAGTTTGGCTATGGAGTTTGACTGTAATTAGTAGTTTTTAGTTGTAGAACAGTGAGATGGTGCTCAACAAGGAATGCTTCTTGCCTAGTTAATTATAAGCCACCTGATCATACATCATCTGGAAGTTGATGCAATTATTCAAGTATAGTATCTGATCTCTGCCTGAGTCTTTTAAATATGATCTACCACTTTGCAAAGGATGACGAGGAAATTGGTTGAGAGACATCCACTGTTTATGTTCATACATACGATTCACTTCTTAATTGGCTATGCAATATTATCTTTTTCTTTTATTCAGACCCATTTGTATGCATTATTGTCTAGATAACATTCAAAATTGGAGGCCTTTATTTCTTTTGGTTGAATAAACTTATGGTTATGGCAGATATATCAATTATTTTGCTGATTTGTTTTTTTTTTGCTTTTTTCGGTGATGTTTTTTTTCTATCAGCTTTTTTTGCGAGGATTTCATGCTCGAGCTTTGGCTCATCCAGGACATTGGTATATGATGACTGGGAGTATTTTTGAAAGGTGCAAATTAATGCTTTTTTTTTCAAATCATCATCAAATTGTAAGCTTTTTAATATGTATTGAATACAGTTTGATTGGTGCAGGTATGGCCATGTCAAGGCAAGCAATTTTGCAGCCTATAAACTACTGAAGGTAGTGGCATATGCAATAATTTGGTCCATATTTCTCCTTCAATAGCCTTATTTATACTGGTGCATTTTCCCTCGTATATCATATGTCCATTTAAAATACTCTTTTTTAAAGAAAATATATTTTACACACGTAATATGGTAATAGGATTGGATTTGAGGACAGACTTAACAAAGTTATTGCATTGTCAGTATTGCAAATAGACATGTAAATTTTGTGGATCATTCATGGCATTGATCATAAATTTATCCGTGCTGGCACTTGGTAGCCTTCAATAATATGTAGTATTGGTAATAATCTGCAGTGATTTTTCTACCTTTCTAATCAGTAGGACATGGTCTAGTTTAGTGATTTAATATATTATCACCTTTTGCAACCACATACTGACTTACCCAGTGCTTATGTGGCTGAATGGATGCATGAAAAAAGCGGTTTTAGCTTATAATGTAAGTGGCTCTTAACTGAACTTTTGGCCCAAGGGACAATGATTCATCTTTACAAAACATTATTTTAAATTCTAGCAAGCAAAGCTATTTTGTCCTTGCAACTTCTAAACTTCTTGAAGTCCAAAGGAGTGAGGATTTTATGAGGAGCATTTCACCTTGTCTTGCAAGGGAACCCAATAGCAATTGATTGAATTGCGTGTCATAAAAAAATTGTAGATTCCTTAATTATTGTGTACTCCCTATAGTGAATGCTTTAACCTACAAAGTAAATAGAAATATAACAATGAACATATTCAATACAGTAATTAAGGAATAACACATCAATATAGCAAAAAGATATAACTTTATTACCAACATGTAATGTGTAAAACAATAGAATCCCTCAGTTTCTAACATAAGCCAGAAATACATAGCACTTGACAGTTGGTTAAGAGTGCCAACCGCCGACAACTAACAACTATCTGAGAACTACAATCCATTACATTGCCATTTATTAAACACAATATTTTTTATTCTTATCGGCAAAATTGCTGCCAACATTAGACTCCACAAAAAAGAAGTCGTCTTCCAGACGACAAAACAAAAGTGGAGGTGATGAACTACAACATCTACTACTGAGAAGCAAGGTGAGAGGACGTCTCTTGAGTGGTTGAGGACATCAGCCTAGGTGCACTAGACAGCTATTGATGCACCTGTAGATCCTGCTTTGCTACCTTCTGCCTCTCATGTGCTACCCTCACCATCTGCACGACCTCCATCAAGTCCTTTTTGGTACTCCTTTTCTCTATAGTCACTGTTGCCAAATTTTTCTCCGTCTCTCCGAGTTGTACCTCCTTCCCTACTTTAACTGCCTTCTCCTACTCCAATTGCTCTTCCAAGGCCGCTCTTCGCTCCCTTTTGGTGGTGGTTAGTTTCTGTTTCACCAACTCCTCCTGAGTAGTTGCCGCCTGCTCTACTATGGCCACTCTCCCTACCTCCACCTCACCGATTCAGTGTGTTTCCTTCTACAACTAGAAAAATGTGTCTTGAAATATACTCTCCATACTATGTAGGTTGTCTATCATACCACCTTGCCCCTCTTGTGAGCGTGGCCTATGCCATGCCTCCATCATCTCAATTGTCTTTGTGGCTGGCCACTCATGTGCTATAAGGTGTTGGGTGAACACCTTCTTGCAACCATTCCTCATGAAGGCAAGGAGACTCTCCCCCTTTGCTAAGGTGGTTCCAATATCCACTTGTCTGGCAAGATCAGCCAACCCTCATGTGACTACAACCACGCCTTCCAACTTTGCCAAGTATCTTTGTATAGATCCGAGAGCATTTTGCAGGTCAATGTTTAAGACCCAAATGTGGCTGTTATGTAACTTTCTCCTCTACTCATTTGTGAACATCATTAAATGCAAAGAGGCATCTTGTAAAGAGCCCTGATGGCTCTATCCTGAAGAATTTATATTTTTTTGGTCTTTTTGAAAGTTTTGCAATTTTTTTTTTGAGATATAAGAAATGCAACTGAATTCTACATTTTAAAAGCACAATTCCAATTCCATAATAGTATTTGCAAACAATTCAATTTTGCGAATAAACATATATAATGTTGTTTGATTATTAATAATGCCAATATCAAATGTGCACCTTAGCATATATGCAAATCACTACCACTAGGAAATTACAAACACAACCTTCCTGAAGAAAAACAGAACCTCTATTAGTGTTGTAGCTTTTTAACTGGAGTTAGTTTTATTTCATCTATGGGTGTTTCAAGGTAAACTCAAGATCATTTTGCAAGCTTTTTGCATGCATGATTTATGGGCGAGTTTACAGTTTGGTGGAACCATGAGAAGTATTTTAATAAGATTAATCTCTTATAAATAAAGGTCAGAGAATACACAAGAAGTGTTGTTGAATATTCAGAGCAGGAGAGAGATATCTTCTGATAGGAGCTACAATCACGAAAAGTGAAAGATAGAGAAGGGTTCAACAACCAAGCAGAGAAAAAGGGTAACAAGTTTGATCTAATCAGACAAAAGGTGTCATAATAGATCATTGCTTTGAATTGTAAGAGCATATTCAAATCCCTTAGTCGGGGTGAATCCTAACAGGTTCTTGTATAAATCCCTTCACCATGTAACATCTTAATTGGTGTTGAAAATCCTTTAACAAGGCGACTCCTAACAGGGTCAAGATCCTAACAGGTCTTCTACCAAATCCCTTTACCGGGTAGCACTCTCACAAGTGCTTTGTAAGCCTTTAACAGGGCACCTTTATTACTGTAGTAGTAAAGTTGTGGGTTCTGTCCCACCATGGTTTTCTTCTTCTAACCGAGCATTTCCACGTATATATGCAGTGTTGATCTTTGTATTTCTGTTTCTGTTTATAAGTGTTGATTATATTCTTTTAATTCACCCTGTTGTCGGCATAAATGTATGTACGGGTGTCATATAATAAAGTGTTATGTTAATGTTATGTTAGTCTCGGTGGTTAGTAACCGAAAGGGTAAATAGTTACGACGCGATGTTTCGGTCGTGTCCCTTCGGAGGTTATATGTATGAACTATTCTGAGAATGTAAAGGACATGAAATGTATGTGGAATACTCTGGTGATTACTTGAATACAATTGTCTTATACTACATGTTTAGCATTTAACCGTGTCTATGCAATTACTTCCTATTGTCTCGAGAGGGAAAACATCTGGCGCCTTTGCCTAGACGCACTCGGATGGCGTGCGGACTAGCAATTGGTATCAGAGCAGTTTGGTTCTCAAAGATATAAAGCTTAACCATTTTTGTAAAAGATCATGGAGGGATACAGGTATCAAAAACAGCTTGAGGAAGGGAATGGTATAATTGCCTCTCTTGACAATAGACTGAGGAGGTCCCTTACAAAAAGAAAGGAGTTTGCTCTGCAACTGAGTGAGAGCAATGAAACAATTGAGGAACTCTCTGGGCAAAGTGGATTTGATGAAGTAGAGGAGGCAGTCTCTGAGCTTATGGAGAGAAATCCGAGTCTAATCAATCAGATCTCAATTCTGAAAAGGGAGCAGGAAAATAATGCTCTAAGAATGACTAAAATTAGTGAGGAAAAGAGGAAAGCTGAGGATGAAAGGAACAGTGTTGTGAAATCACTGGTAGCCTTGGAAAGAGCAAGAAATCTGACAGAAGATGCAGTAAGGGAAAGTGATCTTGTTGTTCTACAACTTCAAGAAGGCATGCAGATAATTACACAAGAAAATGCAAACATGCATAAGAATTGGCATGATAAAGATGATGCATGCAAAAGGATGGCTATTGAATTGTATCAATTAAAGGAACAAATGAAAGTTCTCGAAGAAAGAAATGAGACACTTAGAAGATACAATGAGTGTTTAGAAAATTTTGATGAGCAACTGAGGGCTCAAAGAAAGCATAAGGATCCCACAAGACTTGGGTTCACCAGTCAAAGTAGCAAGGAAACCTGTGAGTCATCTGGAGTCAAGAAAGGCAAGATGGAAAAGAAGAAGAAATCAACGGAAGACAAAGGTAAGAAGACCTTCAAAACCTCTTGCCATCACTGTGGTAAACCAGGTCCTAAAACAAATGATTGCAAAAATGCACTGGTAAAACCAATTACTTCTAAAAGTTACTACAGAAACTGTTACAAGTATGACCACAAGACTTTTGAATGTAGGTCTTGTCCCAGCAGTGTGTCTAGTGGAAGCAAGGGAAGCTTCAAAGGTTACTGCTATGCATGCAACAAGTTTAGACACAAGGCTGATGAATGCAGATCTAAAACTATGGCATTCAGATCCCCACCGAGACCGATATTCCCTAAGAGGAATGTAAACCGGAGCACAACCAACTGTGCTAATTGTCGCATACATGGCCATAATAACTTGTGGTGTCATTCACCTAAGAATAGAAGGGTAAATCCATGGAAGGCAACCGGGATAGCTTGTTACAACTGCAACAAAGTTGGACATCTGGCCAAAGAGTGTAGGAACCAGCCAATGAACAGGAAAAGGGGACCTACTAAACCAGACAAAAAGAACTTGACTCCTAACCAAAAGGATAATAAGGGAAAAGAAACTAAAAAAGAAGTCAAGAAGATTTGGTTCAAGAAAGAATCAAAGAGCTCCACTGAGGATAAAATAGAAGGAAGATCTTCATTTGCTGATGGTTATGTCTTTTCAGCAAACTGAGCCTAAAGGCTTAAAGGGAACCTGTAGTCTGGCTACTAGTCCCGAAAGAACTGGTGAGTAAAGATCTCACTCAGTCAAAATGAGCAAACTGAAGATGTCACCGGTCTATCAGAGAAATTGGAAAGGTAAGTGTTGACATCACAACTGAGGATGGGTTAAGAGATAAACGCAATGAGAACCGGTTGTCGAAAGAAAGATTAGGTATGGTAATTAATGTTAGTAATTTAAGTTGTCATTAGTGTAGATTAGTTGCAAACACCATTCCACTGCTAAAGGTTCACCGATAGTTCACTCATGTTACTTTAAAGGCACTGGTAGACTAGAAACAGAGTGTATGCATCGATTGACTAAATAGAGGAGATACACCAATAAATCGAACTAAGTACATTGTATCGGTCTTATGTTGCATACAGGGATGGACCGGGCATAAAAGTAAACCGGTCTAAGTGCATAAAGATCCACACCGGATTCTGCGGAGCAGTTGAGGATAAAACCGGAATATGCGGAGCATCCACCATTTATAACTGAAGCTATCTTTTTAATAGGAGTTAGTTTTATTTCTACGCGGATGTTTCAAGGTAAACTCTAGATCGGAACACAAAGCTTTATTGCTAGTTGCATGATTTATTGTTGAGTTTACAACCTAGTGGTTCTATGAGTTAAGGGTTTCATTGATATGAACTTTTGTACAAATATAGGTCATAGGACACAAGAAACAAGGTGGTTGATAGTTGTTGAATAGAGAGAGTAGAGGAGAGATATCTGCAAAGAGATTACAGTCACCAGAGGTGAAAGGCAAAGAGACAGAAAAGATTCAAAAGCCAGTCAAATCGGGGAAGAGATCAACAGGTATGATCTAATCAGACAATCAGTGTCAATTGAGTCATTGCTTTTATCAGGTGTGAAAGCATAGTGAAATCCCTCAATCAGGGTGAACCCTAATCGGTTCTTTGTAAAAATCCTTTAACTGGGTAACATCTTTGTTGATGTTGAAAGTCCTCTAACTAGACAACTCTTAACAGAGTTAAGATCTTAATCGATCTTCTATCAAATCCCTTAACTAGGTAACACCTTCACAAGTGCTTTGTAAGATCCTAATAGGGCATCTTTATTTTTGCAGAAGTGAAGTTGTGAGCTTTGTCTCACCGTGGTTTTTTCCTTCTAACCAAGGGTTTTCACATATACATCATGTGTTGGTCTGTGTATTTCTATTTATACGTGTGAATTATTGTTT
The DNA here is from genome assembly GCA_027943335.1 of Chamaecyparis obtusa. NCBI lineage: Eukaryota > Viridiplantae > Streptophyta > Pinopsida > Cupressales > Cupressaceae > Chamaecyparis > Chamaecyparis obtusa. The sequence goes on along the minus strand of BSBK01003939.1, from coordinate 383,816 downwards.
ACATTCTGCTTATCTTGGAAGAATATTTAAACAAGTGTTGAATTGTAATAGAAATAGTATTTACTGATTCACCCCCCCTCTCAGTAATGGGTTAGGAATAACAATTGGTATCAGAGCTTAGTTCTTTAATATAAAGCTTAACCGCTCGAGAAAAAGATCATGGAGGGTTACAGGTATCAGAAACAGCTTGAGGAAGCCAACGACATCATTGCCTCTCTGGAGAATAGGTTGAGAAGATCACTTGCTAAAAGGAAAGAGCTGGCTTTGCAGTTGAGTGAGAGCAATGAAACTATTGATGAACTCTCTAGGCAGAGTGGATCTAATGAAGTTGAGGAGGCAATCTCTGAGCTCATGTAGAAGAACCAGATCCTAACCGATCAAATCTCCAAGCTTAAGAGGGAGCAAGAAGATAATGCCCTAAGGATGACTGAACTGATTGAGAAAAAGAGGAAAGCTGAAGATGAAAGAAACACAATAGTCAAGTCCTTAACAGCCTCTGAGAAAGCAAGGAACCTGACAAAGGAAGCTGTAGGGGCAAATGATTTTGTCATTCTGCAACTTCAAGAAGACATGCAGATTGTTACTCAAGAAAATGCCAACATGCAAAAGGGTTGGCATGATAGAGATGAAGCATGCAAAAGGATGGCATTAGAGTTGTATCAATTGAAGGCACAGATGAAAGAACTTGAATAAAGAAACGAAACCCTGAGAAGATACAACGAGAGCTCGGTCAAGCTTGATGAGCAACTCAAAGCTCAATGAAAGCACAAGGATCCCACAGGACTTGGCTTCACCGGTCAGAGTACCAAGGAAACTGATGAGTCTTCTGGAGCCAAGACTAGCAAGAAGGAAAAGAAGAAGCCACTGGTACAAAAAGGTAAGAAGACTTTTAACACCTCTTGCAATCATTGTGGGAAACCGGGTCATAGAACAAATGACTGCAGGAATGCACCGATAAAGCCAAACAACAGTTACTGCAAAAACTGTTGCAAGTATGGCCACAAGACCAATGAATGCTGGTCGAGCTCCACAACTGTGTTCAGTGGAAGCAAGGGAAGCTTCAAGGGTTATTGCTATGCATGCAACAAGTTCGGACACAAATTTGATGAATGCAGATCAAAGACAATGGCATTCAGATCCCCACTAAGACCACCAAGAGAAACAAGAACCGGAGCACAACCAACTGTGCTGACTGTGGCATGCATAGTCACAATAACTCCTAGTGCAAATAACCTGACAATAGAAAGGTGAATCCATGGAAGGCAACCAGGATAGTCTGTTGCTCCTGCAAACAAAGTTGGACACCTAGCTAAAGACTACAGGAACCGGTCAATTAACAAAAGGAAAGAATCGGTCAAACCGGTGGAGAAGACCTCATCCTCAAATGAGAAGATCAATAAGCAAGAGAAGATCGAGAAAGCAGTTAGGCAAATTTGGTTAAAAAAGGAATCAAAGGGCTCCGCTGTGGAGAAGACAGAAGAAAGATCATGATCGGCAGATGGTGACATCTCTTTAGCAAACCGAGCCTACAGGGCTTAGGGGGAACTGGTAGCTCGTCAACTTTTCTTGGTAGGACTGGTGAGAATCAGACACACTCAGTCTACAGGGATAACCGGATAGGTAAGCATTGATCAACCAAGGTTTGCACAACCGAAAAAGCCCAAAGCGTAAAGGAAAACAGCTCAACCGGTACCCAGCACCCAAGGGGAAGAACAAGAAGAGACAGAAACCGAGGAGACAGTTCCTCTAGTCAGAAAGAGGACCTCTGGTAAACTGGTAAAGGAGGATCCACCGAGAAGGAGAAAGCTCACAAACGTTGAATTTGTGGCAGGATTGAAAGATACTGGTGGAATGAGTTCAGTGGACACAAGATATCAGTTTGCAAATGAAGAAGATAGGAGAAAGATTGAAGCGGTAGTGTACTGCATTCATAAGTATAATTTGCATCCTACCGAACTTCACAGGATTGTTCCTGATGATCTCCTACAAATTATTGGAGCTAGTTGGAAAGCTTCAATGGACAGAGAAAAGGAGCTGAGGATTCAAGCTCTGCTAGAGGTACAGAATCACCTCACTCTAGAAGAAGCCACTGAACAAGCTGAACTGCGTCACCAAGATTTCATGAAAAAGAAGAGGATCAGTCGGATGCTTATAGGAGAAGCCGACAAGGTTCATGAGGAAGGAGCAGCCATATGGACCAAAGTTCTTAAGACCCAGCAGCAAGCAGAGGAAGCACGCCAAAGAACCAAAGTTCCACTGGTCCCTGACACCGAAAAAGGAAAAGGAGTGCTTGGAGCTGAAACACCGATCAAAGAAAGGAATCCTACAGAACCGTTAATTGTAGACATCATTGATGACAAAGGAAGTGATCCAGCTTGTCCTATTGGTCTAATTTCTCCAGAAAAAGGTAATACTTGCACCATGTTTGTCAATGATATTGTTGATGAAGTGATGGATTTTGGAGAAGTAGAAAATGCTGCTAAGTGGTATAGTCTGTTAGATGAAGAAGATAAATAGGCTATAATAGTTGCTATAGTGGAAACTTTTATGGACTACAACATAACTCCAAGGGACTATAGGGGCAAGTTTCCCCCTGAGTTAAATTCTAGGCTTCAGACCAAATGGAGAACCGCTCTAGGCACCAACACTAGAATTAATAAGGAGACGTTGTGTAAGGTTACACCTGGTGTCAATGAAGAGAGATTCAAGCTTCTAGTAGAAGAAGCATCAATGAACTTGGATACCAAGTGTAGAGTTTCCAAGATTCTCAATGGATATGAAAATGAAGTCTACAAAGAGACTTTAGATTTCTGGCAGGAGTACAATTTCAGTGCACTAGAAAGAATAGGTCCATAGGATCAACTTGAACCTGGACAAGCACCACCTGTTCAATTCACTACTCGTGAAGAACCTGCAACAAGTAAGGAAAATGTTCAAACAAAAGAGTTCATATCTGGTGAACAAGTAAATGTTGAACAGGTAGTCCCACCAGTAGAACAAGAGTTGGGAAATGATATACCTATGGGAGAACTACATAAAGTTGAAGAGCAGCACAAGGAAGAAGCCCCACCGGAAGAGCAACCCCCACAAGAAGAGGATGCACCATAAATTGAAGTGCAACTGGAAGTGGAAGCACAGAATAAGGAAGAAGTGCTAGAAGAAAAAGTCCATCCAGAAGAGGAAGCACAACTAGAAAATGAGGCATTACTGGAGGAGTTAGTCCAACTGGGAGATGACGAAAACAATGAAGAACAATAGAAAGAATAGGAGCAAGAGTTACCTGTACACATTGAGAAAGTACTACCGGTACAGGAGCCCACACACAAGGAACAGACAGATGTTCCAAGATCCTCCTCATCTAAAAGAAAGTTATCATTTGCTGAGGACATAGAAGCCAAAAGGAGCAAGGCCACCGATCCTGTGGTTGACATCAACAAGATGTCAACAAGGCAGCTAAAAGAGCTGACCAAGAGGAAACAAGACATGGTCCTGACCAATGTCAAGAATATCTTGTGCAACTTCGTACCTGATGCTGACATCGATGAAGATGAAGTTGTTATAGATCACCTGGAAGTATTGACACATGCAATAGCTGATGACGTGACAGATCCAAAAACTATAGCGATAGACCACTATGAAAAGAAGAGAATAGAGATTCTCCACAAACAAGTTGAAGATATAAAAGTAAATGTGTCAACCAACTTAAGAGTTCTTCAACAATAGATTCAAGTGGCAGGAAGTTTGATGACAAGAACTTCAAATTTTGAATTATTCTTGCAAGATCTGACAGAGAAGTCAGTAGAGTCTTTAGAAGATATAAGAGCCTTGTCTTCTCAATTTGACATCAAGAAAAAGTTTGCAACAAACTTCAGCAGAGAAATGACAAGTCTTGCTCTTATTCTAAGAAAGATTGTTGAAGAGAAGACTAAGAGAATCCAAGACATCATTGGACTTCAATTGCTTCTGGCCCCCACATTTGATGCAATGCAACAAATTGCATCATCGGTAGAGAATCTGATCAAAGAACTAGACTAGAAAACTGTGGAGGACATGGGGAACATTATTGTCTCTCTTAAAGCCACATAGAAGAACCTTGAACATGTAACCAGTCAATGGGCACCGTTTCTTCATTCAACAAGGAACATTTATAAAGATATCTTCACAAAGCTACAAATGTAAAAACGCAAGTGAAGCTAAACCCTTTGTCCAATGGAGGCAAAAAGGCGAAGATAGAAGAAGGGGAAGTCTGGAAAGAGATCATAACAGAAGGGCAGAAAGGTCAGAAGGTCAAGGACAACTATAGAAGAATAGAGCTAAAGCACTTGGACAGGGGAAGTTTGGAACAGGGGAAGTGTGCCACCAGAGGAAAGAGGAGTCTACGGGACAAGGTATAAAATGTGATAAGTAAGTGAGTATGGTTTTGCCACCAATGACAAAGGGGAAGATTGTTAGCAATTTAAGTTGTCATTAGTGTAGATTAGTTGCAAACACCATTCCCACCGGTAGTTCACTGATGTTAATTTAAAGGCACCGGTAGACTAGAAATAGAGTGTATGCACCGGTAGACTAAACAAAGGAGATACACCGGTAGACCGAACTAAGTACATTGTACTGGTCTTATGTTGCATATAGGGATGGACCGGGTATAAGAGTATACCGGTCTAACTACATAAAGATCCGCACCAGATTCTACGAGGCAGTTGAGGATAAAAATGGAATATGCGGAGCATCCACCGTTTAGAACTGAAGTTAACTTTTTAACAGGAGTTAGTTTTATTTCTACACGGATGTTTCAAGGTAAACTCCAGATCAGAACGCAAAGCTTTATTGCTAGTTGCATGATTTATCGTTGAGTTTACAGCCTGGTGGTTCTATGAGTTAAGGGTTTCATTGAGATGAACTTTTGTATAAATACATGTCATAGGACGCAAGAAACAAGGTGGTTGATAGTTGTCGAATAGAGAGAGGAAAGGAGAGATATTTGCAGAGAGATTACAGTCACCAGAGGTGAAAGGCAAAGAGGCAAAAAAGATTCAACAGCCAGGCAAACCGGGGAAGAGATCAACAGGTATGATCATTTCTTTTATAAGGTGTGAAAGCATAGTGAAATCCCTCAATCAGGGTGAACCCTAATCGATTCTTTGTAAAAATCCTTTAACCGGGTAACATCTTTGTTGATGTTGAAAGTCCTCTAACCGGGCAACTCCTAACGGAGTTAAGATCTTAACCGATCTTGTATCAAATCCCTTAACCGGGTAGCACCTCCACAAGTGCTTTGTAAGCTCCTAACAGGGCATCTTTGTTTTTGCAAAAGTGAAGTTTTGAGCTCTGTCTCACCGTGGTTTTTTCCTTCTAACTGAGGGTTTCCACGTATACATCATGTGATGATCTATGTATTTCTATTTATGCTTGTGAATGATTGTTTACATTCTGCTTATCTTGGAAGATTATATAAACAAGTGTTGAATTGTAATAGAAATAATATTTACTGATTCACCCCCTCCTCTCAGTATCTGGTTAGGAATAACAATTAATGCTGTAGCCGTTAAATAATAGTTACCGTTTGGTAATTACCATTGTACCCTAAATCTATATAAGGGAAGGATGATTGCTCATTTTCAGTTTACTTTGCGAACTGTGATTTTTTGATTTCTTATGATTGAGTAATCTTCTCTTGGTTTGATTTATGGTCTTTGCTAAGTAATCTTCTTAAATCCGATCAAGAGTTCTCCGTGTAAACCGGTCAAGATACGATTGCATCATCATCTTCTGTCATCAATGTAATTCAAGGGAACCAATTCGACAGACTTGTTTACGACATCAGGCCAGTGCAGAATAGATAAAATGACATGACAGGTGTGCTATCATCGGCGCTTGATGGAGTTCTGCTTACTGAAGATGTTACTACTTTCAGTCACGCTAAGCAAGAAGAATTGGGTGAAACCTACATCCAAAGAGAATATCTCTCTCTGCCAGGATGGAAAGCTTCAAGATAAGTATGCGAAGTTTGTAACTTCAGGATTGATCAATGGGATCAGGTATCCAATTGTGTTTCAACTGGATTGGATAAGATTGGTTCTAAGTCAGGTGCACGAACCAGGGATGTGGCTAGCGAAAGGCGCACTCACACCGATCACTAAGGAGGATCTGCGAAAGGTTACTAGTTACAGCGACAAAGGGGAAGCTCTTACTCTTAGAACCATTGCGAATGCTGTAATCGCAAGGTTAACAAAGTCGAAGTCCGAAAGTCGGTTGATGACTGTCAATGACATAGAGAATGAAAGCGTCCGGTTTGCATCTGCGGTGATAGGGTACAAATTCAATCAGTTGAGCAACCTCAATAGTGTACCGGGCGGAGCTATACATGCCGCACACTGGATCATGCACGACAACGCACAGTATGATATTTGCGCCATGCTGAGAGGGCAAATTTTTGAAAATCTAAAAAAGCTTGGTCTTGTGAAGAAAAAGTTTCTGAAATATGGAACTCTACTGGTATGTTTGTTCTTTTATTATCAAAATTTCTTTCCGGGTGTAGGAAAAGTAACCTGGTTAGCAGATCAACCGGCTATGATTCAAATAGGAGAAATGACGAATAAACTAGGAAATCAGTTTACTGAAGTAATGACCGATTACTTTGAGGCCTTCCAACTGAGAATGCATGCCAGGGAAAGAATTCCCTTGACTATTGTTGATTTATACAAGGATGAGGTGTGTTTTCTTGTCAGCACTGATCACTGTATAATTCACACTGTGGAGCCCAGAACTGAGTACACACCGGAGCTTGGTTATGAAGTCTCTACCAAGGTAGCCAAGGCTTATGCATAAGCATTGCAAGAGAGTGACCTAGATCTCTCTTCATACCGGTTTGGGACTTATGAAGAAATTCTGGAAAATATGAAGAAGTCTTTAGTTAAAGAGCCTAAAAAGGTATATGTGAAGAGATCTCCCACACCGAAGAAGAAGAAAATAGTAACAAAAGAACCCAAGGTACAAAGGAAAAGAGCACAACAGGTATCCAGCAATCAAGGGGAAGAACAGGAAGAAACAAAGACCGAAGATACAACTACTCTTCACCGAAATAGGAAATGTGCGAACCGGTGAAGAGGATGCACCGAGAGGAAGAAAACCAACTATTGAAGAATTTGTTGAAGGAATTAAGGAACAAGGTGGATTGGGGACAGTTGGAAGGAGATATGGTCTAAGCAAAGAAGAGGACAAAAGAAAAATAGAAGCTGTAGTTCACTGTCTCTACAAATTCAACTACACTCTAACTGAGCTTCACACAATAATACTTGATGATTTACTAGAGATCATAGAAGGAAGATGGAAGTCTTCAATTGACAAGGAGAAAGAGATAAGGATAAAAGCTCTACTAGAAGTCCAAAATCATCTAACTATGGACGAAGCAACCCAACAAGCAGACCTGCACAAGCAAAGTTTCACAATAAGAAAAAGGATAAGTCAGGTACTTATTGGAGATGTGGACAAGGTACATGAAGAAGGAGTTGCTACTTGGACAAATCTTCTTCAGCGACAACACCAAGCAGAAGAAGAATGCCAGAAAACCACAGAGCCACCGGTAAAAGATACTGGGAAAGGAAAGGGTATACTAGGAGCTGAGACTTCAGTCAAGGGCAAACCTGCAGAAGAACTCATTATTGTTGACATAAATGACGATAAAGCTGATGATCTAAGTCCACCAACTCTACTTGCATCCCCAATAAAAGGTAAGGCTAGAACCTTAACTATAGACAATATAGTTGATGAAGTCATGGATTTTGGCGAAGTGTCAAACGCAGCCAAATTGTTCAATGTATTAGGAGAGGAGGATAAGCAGAAAATAGAAGTTTCTCTGTTGGAAATCTTTTTGGATTTCAATAGAAGTCCTAGAGATTATAGGGCTAAATTTCCTCCACAACTGAATCAAAGAATTATGGTTAAATGGAGAACCGGTCTGACAGCCAACAATAGAATTGCAAAGGAAACATTGACATAGGTAAAACTAGGTCTCAGTGAAGAGACAACTAAACTTCTAATGGAGGAAGTTTCAATGAATTTGGACACAAAGAATAGGGTCGCCAAAATAATTAATGGATATGAAAAGGATGTATATAGAGAGACACTTGAATTTTGGCAGACTTATGACTTCAGTACTCTGAAGACAACAGGTCCACAGGATGAACCTGAGAAAGTATTGGTACCATCGGTACAATTCACTGCTCATGAACAACCTTAACCAGTGAGCAACGAGTTTCCATAGATTAGTTCACATCCAGTGAACAAGTAAATTAGGGAGAACAAGCTCTACTAGAAGAACAAGTACTGGGAGAGTCATCAGAAAAGATGACTACTGAAAAAGGGACAAATGAGGAAGAAATTGTTGTGGATAAGCAACATGCAGCTGAAGAGTAGCACACAGAGCCTTCACCAGAAGAAGCAGTAAATCTTGAAGAGGAAGTTCCATTGGAAGAGCAAGTACATAAACAAGAGGAAGTTCATCCGAAAGAAGAAGCTCATCCACAAGAAGTACGTCTAGAAGAAGAGGTACATCCAGAGGAAGTAGTTCAACCAAAAGGAGAAGTGCATCAGCAACAAGAGGTGCAACAAGATGATATACCTCAACAACAGGAAGTACCTGTCAACACTGAACAAGAAAAGCCTGCGAAAGAACAATCGGAATAGGAGAAGAAATAGATGGAACCGGTAGATGTTCCCAGCTCATCTTCATCAAAGAGGAAAATAACTTTTGCAACTGAATTTGAAGCTAAGAAAAGAAAAGTTAGTGAAACCGTGGTTGACATAAGAAAGATGTCAACTAGACAACTCAAAGAGCTCACTAAGAGGAAACAGGACATGGTCCTCTCTAGTGTAAGGAACATCTTGTACAACTTTGTGACGGATACAGACATTGATGAAGACGAACCTGTTATTGATCAATTGGAAATATTGGCACAAGCTATTGAAGAAGATGTCACCGATCCGGAGACAATAGTCATTGATCATTATGAGAAGAAGCGAGTAGAAGTTCTACACAAACAGGTTGAAGTGTTAAAGGCAACTGTATCTACAAATACAAGAGTACTCCAGCAAAAAATACAGGATGTAGGAAGTCTAATCACAAGGACTTCAAACTTTGATGACTTTGTTCAGGATATCACTGAGAAGACATCCAAAACTTTAGAAGAAATAAGGGTTCTTTCATCCAAGTTTGATGCAAAGAACTCTGCAACAGAATACAATAGAGAAATGACCAGTCTTTCTCTAATTATCAGAAAAGCTTCAGAAGAGAAGACAAAGAGAATACAAGATCTCATTGGATTCCAATTATTTCCTGCCCCTACATTTGATCTCATGCAAATGACTGCAATCGAGGCAGAAAACTTGATCAAGGAACCCGACTACAAAATAGCAGAAGACATGGAAAACATAATTGTATCACTGCAAGCAGCACATAAAAACTTGGAGCATGTCACTGGTCTATGGAATCCATTTCTTCAAACAGCGAAGGAAATGTATAAGGATATCTTCATAAAGTTATAGAGATAAAACGAGTCATTCAAGTTGTAACAACCCTTTGTCCTATGGAGGTAAAAAGGGGAAGAAGATCAGGACTTACAAAAGATCAGAATACTGGTAAGAAGATGTCGGAGGAACAATATCAGAGGCATTGAAGGGATTAGATACAAAGGAAGAAAGAAGAAGAAAAGAAGAGTATTAGATGAAAGAAAATAGACATGTGTTTACAGGGGAAGTCTAGAAGACAGGTAATGTAAGGTGATGTTTTTCCACCAATGCCGAAGGGGAAGATTGTTGACATATTTAAGTTGTCATTGGTTAAGTCAAAGGCAAACATCAATCCCACCGGTAGACTAATCTAGCACCGGTACTCTTTAGTATGCACCGGTAGACCAAACAGAGTGTTTTCAACTGGTCTTATGAGAAATAATGGGAAGGTATGACCAACCGGGTACAAGTTTATTACCAGTTGAGTGCATGATAATCTTAATTGGATTATGCGGAGTTGTCTCAGTTAAAATTGGATTATATGGAGCATTCACAGTTGAAGATGAAGTTATCTTTTTAACTGGAGTTAGCTTTATTTCATCTACGGGTGTTTCAAGGTAAACTCAAGATCATTTTGCAAGCTTTTTGCATGCATGATTTATGGGTGAGTTTACAGTTTAGCAGAACCATGAGAAGTATTTTAATAAGATTAATCTCTTATAAATACAGGTCAGAGAATACACAAGAAGTGTTGTTGAATATTCGGAGCAGGAGAGAGATATCTTCTGATAGGAGCTATAGTCACGAAAAGTGAAAGACATAGAAGGGTTCAACAACAAAGGATCTATATTTGAATTTAGGTGTCCATTAAGCGCCATCTGAAGTTCTACTATTAAAACACACAAAGGTGAGTGCTAAACAATCATGAAATTACACACACATGTTAGATGTTTACAATTTACGACAATACACATTGAAATTTTCATCGAATTACTATCCATAGGGAAATGAATTGGTAGTGTCAACAAACAAAAACCTATTGACTGCAATCAAGAAGTTAATTGACAAGAACCCAAAGGACTAGTATATACAATTGAGATTCATCATATGGGCATATAGAACCCAAACTATGAGTTCTTTGGGAATATTCCCTTACCATCTACTCTACGGGCAAGATCTAGTCTTTCTAGTTCAACTGAGAATACCAACCCTGTAATTCATGTTGGAATAGTCGGGAGGTGAAGATAGAGTTTACATGCATTTGTCAGAATTATTGTATCTGGAAGAAAAATGAGATCAAGCCTTAGAAAATTTTGTGAAATGTAATGTCCCCATTTTAGCAGGTTCCTGTAGCTGAGCATGGTCAGTTCATCATCGCGACCCTCGTGAGCTGACAGTGAGTTTTGAGGGTCTTTGTGACAGATTTACTATTTTTAGTAAGTCTATTTTGGGCAATGGCTATTTTTAGCAGGGCAATGGAGACTGTTCTGAGGTGTGAGCAGCTGGATGCATTTATTGAGCTTTTAAATGAGGCTTAAATGTTATTAAAGTTATTTATTAAGTTGAACTTAGTAAATAACATATCTTTATGTTATAGTTTGAAAGTGTAAATGAGAAGCTTCTTAAGTGAAAAGTGTGTGGAAGAAGCCAAAACTTTTTAATGTTTTTTAATAGCTCTTGGAGAAAATGGAATTCATTTATGGACTTGTGTGTTTTATGAAAATTGGAAGTGGAGAAATATGGCTAGGGTTTGAGGACTGATTCCTCATTTTTGCAATTTGAATCATCATGTGTTGATGGTGAATTTTGCTACTGATTTACTAGGAATTTCATTGTTGGCTCTGTTAATTCAAATTTGATGCTGAGGTAGATCAAATTTGAGGAGTTTTGAACAATTACTGAATTATAGAGAAGGCTCGATTTTTTCCAAATGATTATTTTGTTTGGTAGAAGGTTGTTTTATCTTCTACATGTGCTGCGATTTCTTCTGAAGGCAGCATAAGGTATTCAGAGCTGCAAACTTCATTAAAAGGAAGCTGTGTTTTTCCTCATTTGGTGGCTGGTGAACTCATCACAGTGTACTGTCCCCGTTTTTCAGTCTTTGTGATTAGCTTAGTTTGGCGACCCTCGTAAGCTAATCAGGTGATCAGAGGGGGTCAGTTGGCAGAGCCAGTGATTGGATTCCATTCTAGAGGTTCTGGTTGTCAGGTTTGTGTGTCGTTTGGGCCAAATTGGATGACTTACTGTTTATAGTAAGTGTTATTTTGGGCATAGCTTGGTATAGCAGGGCGCTTGCATAGTGTCATCAGGTATTGTAGGATCGTTTATCAAGGACCTCCAGTTTGAGAGACTTACTATTTATAGTAAGTCTATGTTTGGCAAATGACTATTTCTGACAGGGCAGTTTGAGCTCGAGGCTTTGTTGTCAGAAATGAGTTTGTTGCAGTCAGATGGATACAGTGGCTTAATGTTTTAATTATCGTTATTAAATTAAGTTATTTAATTTAATAACTTTACGACTTCATAACTTTAATGTTATAAAGTGATGTTGTGATGAAGAAGCTACTTTAATGAAAAGTGTAAAGTTTAAGCTTTTTCACAAAGCTATTTATTCAACTCGAAAAAACACTTTAGACATCCATGGTTCATTTGATAAAAATTGTGTTTTGAGAAGTGGAGAAGAAAGGTTAGGGTTTGAGTAATTCCTCTCTTGGCAATTTGAATCATCACTGATTGATGATGAATTTTGCAAATTGAATTCTGAAAATTCTTAATGAATCTCTGATTATCAATCTTGATGTTGAAGTAAATCAAGAGTGTGAAGTTTGAAGCAATTACATCAAGCTGGAAAATATTGTAATCTGAATTCGAAATTCTACAATAATCAAATTCTGGGAGGTTGGATTATCTCCTTTTGGCTATCGTTTTTGGTATAAGGGAGTTGTGATTTGTTTTGTAGTAGCAGCGTTTTTGGTTAAGGCTGTGTTTTGAGTGTGGGGATTTCGGAAGTTGCAGAGAGGCCATGTTTTTATTTAGAGGAGGCTTGCGGCAGTCTCCCTTAGCAGCTCACACCTCCTCCCATACTCACGTCATAACTTGGGAGCCGACCGGCTCTTACCAAGTCCTAACGTGAAAGTCCTTGCTGAATGCGTTTCAAGTGATGAACACTTGACACTTCAAAGACGTGTGTGAATAATGTTGCTGGCTGTGTGTTGTTCAATCAGCTATTCTCCAAATTGAGGTGCCATTTCATGTTATTAAAGAATTGCTATTATTTTTTGTATTTAAATTTGAAGTTGGATAGCTGGTGAAGTTTCAGAAATTTGAAATATTATTTTAATTATATGTCAAAATTAGATTTGATTCTTGAAAGTAAATGATTTCAAAAAAATAAAACAAGTTGCAATCCAATTTGCAAGTAAAGGTTAAATTTTAAAATAAAGAGCCAGGCAGGCTCTTTACAGTGGTATCAGAGCATGTTTCTTGCCATCCTATGGGGTATGAATTCTTTTTTATTCAGATGTTATTTTAAGAGTGATCAGCACTCCCGCTTTTCCAAGCTATGGACAAATAAAGGAGGCCTAGTTCTGGGAGTCGGCGTAGTAGTATGGGAAAAAGAGAGGAAATAAATGCCTCGGTGGGAAGTATGGAAAGACTTAGGCTTCATCAGCAGAGATTGGCGGAGAGCTTGTCGGATCCAGAGACAGTTGACAGGGCGGCGAGGTATATGGTTTCTGCCTTTAGAAGGCCGACATCGAGACTGTAGGGAAGAAAGCTTGAGTTTTCCCCGACAGGTGCCCATGATGCAGATGTACCTCATTTTAGTACGGCACCTGCTAGTCCTATCCGTAGTGCTGATGATGGATTTATTTCACAGGGACATGTGGATGTATCAGTACCATTGGTTGACTGCAGCACTGAGCTTCAGCAGGTTGAGGCTCCCAGAGTAGTTGCTACAGTTAGTTCAGAGGTAGCTGATGCTGTGGTTATCACTGAGTGTTTAGACTCTTCCGTGGAGGTAGTTGTTATTGGAGACTTCTATGTCAACTATAGTAGTGTTGCTTCGATGCAGGAGGCAGCTGCTTCCTCATATGGAACGGATGCATCTATGGAGTCACCCAGCTGTGATGATGGTGATTTGGGCATTACAACGAAGTCAGTAGATGACAGTTCATGCTCCAACATTATTGGTGCACAGCCTGATGTTGAGTCATGTGTGCAAAGTCAAGTGTCAGTAGTTGAGGCTTTAGTAGATGTGGATGTAGATAGTATAAACACACCTGATGATACTTTTGAGGATGCTATGAGCCGCATTAGGGATGACACCCCCTGTGAGATGTTGGGTAATGGCTGCGAGGAGTGTATGAGCTCTGACAGCTCTGATGTTTATGACAACAGTCGTAGTGTGGGATCAGTGCAGGAGACTGTAGTCTTTTCCTGTGTTGAGGATGTGAGAATGGAGCTATCTAGTGATGACGCTCATGATGGGAGTGTTGCAGTTGAGTCGGATGACATAGATTCATGCCACAGTGTAGTTGATCCACATGATGACACTGAGTCATGTATGCAGCCAGAGTTAGATGAGGAGTCGCGGATAGACGATGTGGACACTAGCATCACAGATATCTCTGATGTTGAGAGTGAGGATGATGGGTGCTGTAGTGTTTCTGGCTTTTTATATCAGACTTTGGGTGTGGACTCAGCGTTGTCATACGATGTTGGTGGGCTCCAAGATTCTTTGTTACAGGGACTCACAAATGAGGATGGGGAAGCATATGAGTGGCAAGAGTTTGTTACAGCCAGGGCTTCCACTTTTAGAGAGGGGGTTACGTCTTCAGTGACTCATGAGGATGATTCTTCCTGCAGCGAGTCATGTTTGATTTATCAGACCTTGGGGGAGGACTCTGAGTTGTTAGTGAGTGAGGATGGATCCCAGGATCTGGATTGTCAGGTGGTTGTAGAGGACGGGGTAGCTGGAGATTGTGTTGAGATCGATTTAGCAGCAGCTTCCTCGGGGATAGATGAGGACGAGTCCGATGTCTGTACTCAGTTTGTAGAGATCCATTGGCATTGTTGGGATCCTGGTAAAAGGTATGGCAATGTTTATATCAAAGTGGCGCAACAAAAGCTTGATGAGGGTTTACTAGTCCCAACTAAATCCAACTATGTGCATGTGGTCCAGGATCAGCACAGAGCTTTCAATAGATATTGCTACTGACGTCCGCACTTGGCTTGGGATATGAGTGTCGATATGTTTGATGTTTGGTTTCAATGGAATCCTTGTGACTCTAGGCATGAGAACAATTATATCAAAGTGGAGCAGCGGAAGCTTGATGAAGAGTTACTTTTCTCGCTTACTTCCAGGTGCATGCGCGTGGTCATGTTGCAGTTTGAGGGTTCCAGTGGATACAGTTATCAATGTCCGCTCCTAGTTTGGAATCCTGGAGTATTGATGATGGATTGCTTGAGGGCAAGCAATCTTAGGGTGGTGAGGATTTGTAATGTCCCCATTTTTAATAAATTATTTTTAATTAATTAATGGTCCCAAAATTCAAATAATATTATAAATGGACTTTTAATTAATAAAGGGGGACCCATTTTTATTATTATTGTCCGTAGGTGTTTGTTGTGTCGGTGTTCTTTTGTAAACCCTCGGGAGTTTCTCCGAAGGGGTATTTATGACCAGCGGTAAGGATGTATTTTTGGTGTTGAGATTTGATATTTTATTTGTATTTGCGAATTCCTGTTGGCTGCCATTTCGGAGGTGAAAGATCCTCCCTATTTGGTTTGTTGCAGTTTCGGTGGTTCACGGCCACCCTAGTCTGCCGTTGGAAATATCATTCCGATATTTTACTGTGTGCCAAAATCTGTTGTGCTTTGTTTGTTTCGGATTTGGCAATTCTGAAACACCATCTTTGTATACATCTGCGAAATCTATTTTCATCTTTGGCATTTAATACAGCTTGTGGTATCATGGATACTTGGCATTTATTCTTCTGGTGTCTGTAGCACTATTATTATTGGATCTTCTTGCACATGCGACTCTACATCTTTGCATAAAATCAATATCATTATTGTGTTATGTGGTATTGATAATTATACCAGCAACATATAAACAATATTGATTGTACTAAGTATCGGTACTCTGGCAAATATCATTTTTGGGCTGCCAAACTAAACAAACGAAGACGAATCTGAACAGTACGGTCTTCATACCGTACACCCAAGATACAAGCAAACACCGTACGACATTCCCATCCGTACGGCCTCTGGTAGCAAGCACCGTACAACACTTCCATCTGTACGGCCTCTGGCAGCAAGCACTATACAACACTTCCCTCCGTACGGCCCCAGACAACATACACTGTACGGACACTTCCATCCGTACGGCCCCATGCCACATCCCTGTGTGGACATTCCCAACCGTACGCCACAGGAAACATATCGTACGGTCACCTCATCTGTACGACCAGGCATCTACCTCATCGTACGGCCTTATCTTTGTCGTGCGGCTTGCAATCTATTGGTTACGCATTGTTGTCCGAACACTAGGCATTACATTCCAAAGGAAAAAGGATCTGCCAGGGTTTGGGAACATTACAGGATATATAGGGTTTCCATCTCCCAATCCAACAATGAAAACCAAGAGGGCTTTTGTCCCCTAGATCTACTGCAGCAAGGGTTTTCATCTTTGAATGGTTGAATCTCCAAAATGAAATGAACAACAAATGACAACAGCTAGATGATGCCTTTGATTGATTTGCCTTCTTTTAAATATTCTCTCTTGGAGCCCTTCAATTGAATTTTCTTTTCCCTTGAAAAGTGTTTAAAAACAATTTTAAAATAAAATATTACATAGGCCTTATAATCTCTCATTTAGTTGGCTACTTTATGAAGATAATGATAATATTTATGTTGTCCTTTGAAAACGCAAAGTGACTCGACCTGAATTTAAATATTATTATTAAATTATTTCCTTTTTTTCTTGGCCAACAGGAAATAAGTAGTCTATTGGCCCTCAATTTATTCTTTAAATTTTGGAAGTGGACATGACTAACTACGAGAATGGAAAAAATATACACATTACTCTTTATTTTTTATTTTTAAAATTAAGTGCCTGGTAAACTTTTTAATGTGACTAGTGATGTTGGCATTAAAAGTCCTCCAGGTCCATGTGAAACGTTTTTGACTTGGATCTATGAACCAGTGAGGCCACAAATGGGGGACCTCATCCCCATATAATAGAGTTGAGGCCCGAACCCGAGAGCACATTGGATCAGTGAAGGCACAAGCCTCCTATCACAATGGCTCGATGGAGGTTTGAACTTGGGTGGGGACAACAACAAGAACACCACTTAACCAACACACTAAGTGGTGAACCCACATTATTCCTCTTTATTACTAAGTAAATTTTATGATTCTTTCATGTTTTGAACTTTTTAAAAGCATTTACATCTCATGTGTGTTTTAGAAGGGACTTCTATCCCACTTACTAGTAAGGTTTATCAATCCTCTACAAGTGCCATAGGAGTTTTGGCCTACACCTAGGTTAGCTAATGATCTAGTTCATTATGGTTCTCTGACGAAAGTCTTTGCAATTTTGAACATTTGGTTCTTTTGTGAAAGCATTCTATGGAACTCACACTTTCTTTAAGTCATGATATTTTCAGCTTTAAAAGATAATTTCTTTTTTAATTTCATTTTATGGCTTATTACAATTGCCGAATTTAAATATGTTTCTTTTACTTAAATAAATAATGCAGGATGGAGAAAGCATGCTTCTTTTCCCTGGAGGAGCAAGGGAAGTGAACAAGAAAAAAGTGAGTTATGTAAACTGTTTATTTTGTTAGGCAACTCATCTCACTCAACTTACTTTAAACTACTAATAGCTTTCTGAGGTTCCATTCCAAATGAAGTAAATATGCTACTCTATGATGGCATTTCTGAGGGGAAATGATTTGTTGTGAACAACATTATTATTCAAATATGCTTATGCTTCAGGGTGAATCCTACAAGTTGGTATGGAAATCATCAACAGAATTTGTTCGTATGGCCAGTCGCTTTAAGGCAATTATCATCCCATTTGCAGCTCTTGGTGGCGATGATGCGTATGTGTCCTCTTATTATTTTAGGATTTATCATTCTTCATTCGTTTGTTTGCATAAAAAAGTTTTCTAAGAATCTGCTTTAATAACAAGATGGTTTTGAATCAATTAAATTAATACCTAATCAAACTCACACACAGGTTTACCATCCTAACAGATTCTGAAGAACTGTTAGATTCACCTATTGGTCCATTTCTTAAGGAGATTTGTTCTCATCTCAATCTCGGTACAGAGGTCATTCCTCCTATTACAGCATTACCTGGTACAACTATACCAAGGTAAGCATATGTCAGACAGTACAATGCTTTATTTTAGATAATTTCTTATGAGATTATGAAAATGTTCTCTTACCAAATGAAATACTCTTCCAGACATGTACAAATAAGTTTGAGCAATTGAAAGAAGAGGGAGAATTAAACAATCAGTGTCCTAATAATACTCGTTGAGACTGGAGCTAAATCTGCCTAGACAATGAGGCTGGATCAAAAAAGCAGTTTAAAGAAATGAGAAATCAAAGACATGAGATATCATTAGTTTAGTCTAACTCTAGAGTTTAAATTCTTGCCAATATAAACTCTAGAATCATCTAGATCAATATGATTGAGCAGGTAACAAAGATATATTGGTTGATATTGTTTTCTACTAGTGGGTTCAGGTTGTGTATTAAGACAGGGGTGTATAATTGCAGTTACCTAATCACATTACTTAAATATCTATATTTAGCTGGCAACCATAGAAAGAAAATGTAATACAACAATAACGGGAAGGATAACCTCAATGCTTTTCTGCCAAATGCAATTTTGAGGCTGGGTGCTGTAGCTGCCCATTCGTTTTCATTTACTAGGAAGATAAGGAGACAAAGATGGATGGTGGGATCACCATTACTTATGCAATCTTCTGAATTTATCAATCACAAAAACTGTGAAGAACATCAATTGTTCTAATGATGATGATGAGGTTGATAAGTTTAGTCAATTGAAGGACTTGGTAAAGATTCCCAACATGAGGAAACAAGAGCAGATTGAGGTTTCTTCACATGAGGCGGAAATCGTTCATAGCTTGGAGACTCAGTTGACAGTGAAGGAGGATGAGATTATTGCAACATTATCTCATCATGGAAATATGTACAAACTAATTGAGGATCATCTTTGGGCGGTTCAATTAGAGAGAAAACAAAAGGGGATTGGAGAAGAGTCTTCTCATGATGATTTATAGGTTGTCAAAGAAGGTATGGAGACAATGAAGTCGAATTACTTGAACCTTCTTTCAAATAGAGACACCCTTCTTAGCCTTGTTGAGATCTATTTAGATGCCTTGATGAGGAAAGAAGAGGAAGCTGATAAGCTCTCTTAAGAGCTTAAGGTTGCTAGGGACTCTTTGGTGAGTACTCCGTTGGCACTTCTAGATTCCCAAAGATATGTTGATGAGCTTTGCTCAAAGTTGAGTTTGGCTAGATGCACATCATGTACAAAAGAGACCTATTCATCTAGGGCAGCCAGGACACTTGTTAATGATAGTAGCATAAGCATTCACACTCAAGATACAAGTGTCATGGGTAATTCAAGCATCAGACCGTATATTGACACTATAGAGATGGTCATTGCACAACCTCATCAGGAGGAGATGATTTCCTCTAGGACTTGCACATTGGATGATAATGTTGATTCAGCTTCTTTCTAGGGAATTAGTGGCTGCAAATGCCTGACTCACTTGTTTGTGGGGGATTACTTGCAGGGACAACAGTCAGTTATCCAGCATGCTATTATGTATCCCACAAGGTTTGCTACTTCTATGTCAGAGAGATTTCATACGGATACATGGTTACAAGATGATTATGGGGTCAGTATGCATGATGGCTTGGCTAGTTAGCACGTCCATAGGAATTGGGCAGAGGATATAGAGAGATGTTGTGTTGCGGATACTTTCATATATTTGTATCACTTCATGATGGATGGATGTGAGGTTCGTTTGTATCAGGATCCGGGCGGCGATAAGTTTGGCACTATGTGTTGGATGGGTCCTAGTGGATTGCTTCACCACTTATGGCATGCTGTGGATAAAATCAGATTTGAGCAAAGGAAGTCGGAGGATATCAAACATGCAAGACTTACTTTCTCGATTTGGGATCTAGGTGGAGTGTACTTCCAGACAATTTTCTTTTGGCAATTGAGATTGCTTGGGGACAAACAATTTTAGGGAGGGTGGACTATAATGTTCCCATTTTAGGGAGGTATGGTTTTTGGGTAGTTTAGCCTACTCCTGGCTCTCGTAGGCTAATGCAGGTGGTTAGAAGGTCCTGTTGGGAAGATATCAGTGTGATTTCTTCTCTACAAGTTCAATGAGGGCACTTGAATGTGAAATGTGGGCAACACCAATTTAGGTTTTTAGATGGCTTAGTGAAATAAGGAGTTGCCTAAGTTATAACAAGCTTTTTGCAATTATCCAGAGCTATTGGTATCAGAGAACGCTTCTTCCTTGCATTAGCATTCTGAGGCTGTGAGACTATCAGCTAAAAGATGCTTCACAATTGGCTTCATCCAGAGTGAAGTTTGAGTAGATTGGAGAAAGTATTGAGGGGTTGTTGACATAACTTAGTTGTCATTGGTAAAGTTATAAGCAAACATCAATCCCACCGGAACAGTGGTACATCACACCGGTACTCACAATTGTGAACCGATAGACTAAACAAGTAAACGGTGTACTTTAATCGGTCATGCTTATACTGGTCTAGGTTTTTCCAACCGGTCATGGGAAACACATAGGAAATAGATGACTAACCGGGTACAAGTTCTTTACCAGTTAAGTGCATGGTAATCCAAACCGAATTATGTGGAGTGTTTGCAGTTAAACAAGAGTTAGCTTTTCCAGTGGAATTGGAGTTAGATTTGTTTTTTCAGCAAACCTTTCGAGGTAAACTCAGAATCAGTTTGCAAGCTTTTTTGCACGCATGATTTATGGGTGAGTTTACAGCTTGGCAGATCTATGAGATGTATTTTTTAATGAGATTAATCTCTTATAAATACAGGTCATAGGACACAAAAGAAGTTTTGTTGAATATCAAGAGCATAGAGTGAAATAGAGGAGAGCGGAATCTTCTGAGAGGATTCATAGTCACGAGAGGTGAAAGATAGAGAAAGGCTCAATAGCCAAGCAGAGAAAAGGGTAACAGGTATGATCTGATTAGACAAAAAGTGTCATAGTAAGATCATTGCTTTAAATTGTGAAGCATATTTAAATCCCTTAATTAGGGTGAACCCTAACAAGTTCTTTGTATAAATCCCTTAACAGGGTAACATCTTTATTGGTGTTGAAAGTCCTCTTACAAGGCGACTCCTAATAGGGTCAAGATCCTAGCAGGTCTTCTAGCAAATCGCTTAACCGGGTAGCACTCTTACCAGTGCTTTGTAAGCCTCTAATAGGGCATCTTTATTACTGTAGTAGTGAAGTTGTGGGTTCTATCCCACCGTGGTTTTCTCCTTCTAACCAAAGATTTCTACGTATATATGCTGTGTTGACCTGTGTATTCAATTTCTATTTATGAGTGCTGTTATATTCTTTTAATTTATGAATTTGCAAGAATATATACTTGAGGATAAATATAAATAGAAATTGTATTTACTGATTCACCCCCCCTCTCAGTAACTGGTTAGGATTAACAATTGATATCAGAGCATTGGTTCGCAAAGATAAAAGGCTTAACTGCTTGAGTAAAAGATCATGGAGGGTTACAAGTATCAAAAACAGTTTGAGGAAGCCAATGACATAATAGTCTCTCTTGAGAATAGATTGAGGAGGTCTCTTGCAAAGAGAAAAGAGCTGGCTTTGCAACTGAGTGAAAGAAATGAAACAATTGAGGAACTCTCTAGACAAAGTGGATTTGATGAAGCAGAAGAGACAGTCTTTGATCTTATGGAGAAAAATCAGAATCTAACCGATTAGATCTCCAATATGAAAAGGGAGTAGGAAAGTAATGCTTTGAGAATGACTGAAATCATTGAAGACAAAAGAAAAACTGAAGATGAAAGGAACAGTGTTGTAAAAGCACTAGTGACCTCTAAAAGAGAAAGAAATCTGGTAGAAGAGGCAGTGAGAGAAAGTGATGTTCTTGTATTACAACTTCAAGAAGACATGCAGAGCATAACTCAAGGGAATGTAATTATGGATAAGAACTTGCATGATAAAGATGATGCATGCAAAATGTTGTCTATTGAATTGTATCAACTAAAGGAACAAATGAAAACTCTTGAAGAGAGAAATGAAACACTTAGAAGGTACAATGAAAGCTCAGAAAAGCTTGATGAGCAATTGAGCGCTTAAAGAAAGCACAAGGATCCCACAAGACTTGGATATATCGGTCAAAGCAGCGAAGAAACTGGTGAGTCATCTGGAGTCAAGAAAAGCAAGATGGAAAAGAAGAAACCAATAGAAGAAAAAGGTAAGAAGACCTTCAAAACCTCTTGCAAACATTGTGGCAAACCGGATCATAAAACTAATGAGTGCAGAAATGCACTGGTAAAACCATTTACTTCTAATAGCTACTGCAACAATTGTTACAAGTATGGTCATAGGACCTTTGAATGTAGGTCACGCTCCAACAGTGTGTCCAGTGGAAGTAGGGGAATCTTCAAGGGCTATTGCTATTCATGCAACAGGTTTGGACACAAAGCTAAAGAATGCAGGTCCAAAACCATGGCATTCAAGTCCCCACCAAGACCGGTATTCCATATTAGGAATATAAATCAGAGTACAACGAACTCTGCTAGCTGTGGGCCATCAGGCCATTCCAACTCTCAATGTCACTCACCCATGAACAAGGAAAGAAGGGTCAATCCATGGAAAGGAACCAGAATGGCTTGTTACAGTTGTAACAAGATTGGACATCTGGCCAAGGAATGTAGGAACCGGCCATCGAACAAGAGAAAAGGACCGGCTAAACTGGTCAAGAAGAACTTGTCTCCTAACCAAAAGGATAACAAGGGTAAAGAGACTGAAAGGGAAATCAAGAAGATTTGGTTGAAAAAGGAGACAAAGAGCTCCATTGAGGAGAAAACGGAGGTAAGGTCATCATCTGCTGATGATGATATCTCTTCAGCAAGTTAAGCCTTAGGGCTTAAAGGGAACAGGTAGCCTGCCTACTGTTCCCAGTGGAACTGGTGAGTTGTGATCTCACACAGTCAAGAAGTGCAACCGGAAAAAAGTCATCGGTCTATCATGTAAACCGGACAGGTAAGTGTTGACATTAAAGTGAACAGGTAGCCTGCCTACTGTTCCCAGTGGAACTGGTGAGTTGTGATCTCACACAGTCAAGAAGTGCAACCGGAAAAAAGTCATCGGTCTATCATGTAAACCGGACAGGTAAGTGTTGACATTGCAACCGAGGATTGATTAACATGTAAACGTACGAGAATCGGTTGTCGTAAGAAAGATTAGGTAAGGGTAATTAATGTTGTAGCCGTTAACAATTGTTACCGTTTGTTAATTACTGTTTCAACCTAAGTCTATAAAAGGGAAAGATGATTACTCATTTCACTTTACAATGCAAACTGTGATTATTGATTTCATAAGTTAGAGTAATCTTTTCTTGTTGCGATTTACATTCTTTCCTTAGCGAATTCCGTGAATCCTATCAAGAACTTTCTGTTTAAACCTGTTTAATACTATGGCATCTTCATCTTCCGTGGTAAGCCTAATCAATGCTAATCAACTGGATAGACCCGCTTCCGACATTATGGCAGTGCAAAACCGAGACAATGATATGGTGGGTGCCCTATCGTCTGTGCCTGCAGGTGTTATGCTGACAGAGGATGTTATGGCTTTCATCCATAGCAAACAGGAGGAACTGGGTGAAATGTTCATCCAAAGTGAATATCTTTCACTTTGCGAGGACGGAAAGCTTCAAGCCAAATATGCGAAGCTTGAAACTTCAGGTTTGATCAATGGAGTGAGGTATCCAACCGTGTTTCGACTGGATTGGATTAGACTAGTTTTGAACATGGTTTATGAACCAAGAATGTGGCTTGCGAAAGGCGCGGTCACACCGATAACCAAAGAAGATTTACAAAGGGTGACTGGGTATAATCACAAAGGGGAAGCTCTTACCCTAAGAACAATAGCCAATGCAGAAGTCACACGATTGACGAAGTCAAGGTCTGACAGTCGGTTGATGACTGTAAACAACATTGAAGATGAGGGCGTTCGGTTTGCATCAACAGTTATCGGCTACAAGATATATCAGTTGAGCAACCTTAATAGTGTACCGGGAGGAGCCATACACGCCACGCATAGGATTATGCACGATAATGTGCAATATGACATATGCACTATGTTGAGAGGGAAGATCTTTGAAAACCTGAAGAAGCTCAGTTTGGTAAAGAAGAAATTTCTCAAATTTGGAACGTTGCTGGTATATTTGTTTTTCTACTATTAGAATTTCTTTCCAGACATAGGAAAGGTTACATGGCAAGAAGATAAACCAATTATGATTCAACTAGGAGAACTGGCAAATAACATAGGAAATCGGTTAATAAAATTATGACTGATTATTTTGAAGCCTTTAAGCTAAGAATGCATAAAAGGGAAAGAATTCCGTCGGCCATTGTTGAACAATACAAGGATGAGGTGTGCTTTCTGGTAAGCATTGATCATTGTATGATCCAGGCTATGGAGCCAACAACAAAGTATGCACTGGAGCTCGGGTATGAGATCTCTACCAAGGTAGCAAAGGCATATGCTAATGCACTACAAGATAGTGACCTAGATCTCTCTGCATATCGGTTTGGCGCCTATGAAGAGATTCAGGAAAATTTGAAGAAAAAGACATTAGTAAAGGAACCGAAGGTGTATGTAAAGAGAATTCCCACACCTCGGAAGAAGAAATTAGTGGCTGAAGAACCCAAGGTTCAAAGAAAGAGGACTCAGCAAGCGTCCAGTGCACAAGGTTAGGAATTGGAAGAAACATAAATTCAAGAGATAAATACTCTTCACAGAAAGAGAAAGACTGGGAAACCGGTGAAAGAGGTTGCACCAAGAGCAAGGAAACCAACCATTGATGAAGTGGTTAAAGGATCAAAGGAGTTAGGTGGATTGGGAGTAGTTGGAAGGAGATATGAAGTGAGTAACGAAGAAGATAAGAGAAAAATTGAAGAAGCTGTAGTTTACTGTCACTACAAGTTCAATTAGACTCCCACTGAACTTCACAAAGTTATACCTGATGATCTACTGGAGATAATAGAAGGAAGATGGAAGTCTTCGATAAGTAAAGACAAAGAGATGAGGATAAGGGCTCTACTTGAAGTTGAAAATCATCTTATTCTAGAAGAGGCAACCAATCAAGCTGACCTGCGCAAATAGAGTTTCAAGATAAGAAAGAGAATTAGTTAGGTGCTGATTGGAGAAGTGGACAAAGTGTATGAAGGAGTTGCAACATGGACGAATGTTCTCTAGCAACAACATCAAGCAGAGGCAGAACGCCAAAAGACCATAGAGCCACCGGTGATTGACATTGGTAAGGGAAAAGGCATACTGGGAGTTGAGACTCCGGTCAAGGCAAAGATTTCTACAAAACTGGTCATTGTTGATATCATTGGAGACACAAGAGGTGATCTCACACCACCAACCCTACTTGCTTCCCCAGTCAAAGGTAAAGCATGAACTTTGACTATAGATAATATAGTAGATGAAGTTATGGATTTTGGTGAAGTATCAAATGCGGCTAAATGGCTCAGTGTTCTAGTAGAAGAGGATAAGCAGAAAATTGAAACTGCTATTTTGGAAACCTTTCTAGATTTCAACAGAAGTCCAAGAGATTACATGCCTATGTTTCCGCTTGAATTAAATCAAAGGCTAATGGCTAAATGGAGAACCGGTTTAGCATCAAACTATGAGATTATAAGGGAAACTTTGACACAAGTAAGACCAGGTCACAGTGATGAGACAATAAAAATTCTGATTGAAGCAGTGTCACTAAATTTGGACACAAAGAATAGAGTTGCAAAGATCGTTAATAAACAGGAAAAAGATGTTTATGAAGATACACTAGAATTCTGGCAAAAATATGACTTTAGTCCTCTTAAGACAATAGGTCCACAGGACATCTCTCAAGATGAACCTGAAAGAGTTTTGGAACCACCGGTATAGTTCACAGATGGTGAACAATTTACAACCGGTGAGAAGGAAGTTCCACTTGAACAGTTCACTTCCAGTGAACAGGTAAATCAGGGAGAACAAGTTCAACCAAAAGACTAGTACAGGGAGAGTCATCGGAAAAGATGACTACTGAAAAAGGAACAGATAAAGAAGAAACTACTTTGAATGATCAATAGGTTGCTAAAGAGAAACAAATAGAGCAACCACTAGAAGAAGAAGTCCATTCGGAAGAGGAAGTCCATCCAAAAGAAGTCTTTCCAGAAGAGGAGGTACATCTAGAGGAAGCACTACAACAGGAAATTCCTCAAAAACAGGAGTTGCCTATTAATGAAGAACAGGAGAAGCCTGCAGAGGAACAACCTGCACAGGAGAGTAAACAAGAGGAACTGGTAGATGTTCCTAGTACATCTTCATTGAAGAGAAAACTAACCTTTGCAACAGATACTGAAGAAAAGAAAAGCAAAGTTAGTGAAACAGTGGTTGACATAAGCAAGATGTCAACGAGACAACTAAAAGATCTCACTAAGAGAAAACAAGATATGGTTCTCTCTAGTGTAAGAAACATCTTGTACAATTTTGTACCAGATACAGATATAGATGAGGATGAACCTGTAATTGATCAATTGGAGATTCTACGACAAGCAATTGGGGAAGATCTCACTGACCCGGAGACAATTGCAATTGATCATTATGAGAAGAAGAGAATAGAACTTCTTCACAAACAGGTTGAAGAACTGAAAATCACTGTATCTACAAGCACCGGGGAGCTACTGCAACAGATACAGGATGCAGGAAGATTGATAACAAGGACTTCAAACTTTGAAGACTTTGTTAAAGATATAACTAAGAGAACAACCAAGACTACAAAAGAGATAAATGTTCTATCATCTAAGTTTGATGTGAAGAACTCTTTTGCAACTGGGTACAGCCGGGAGCTAACAAGTCTTGGTCTCATCTTAAGGAAGGCATCTAAAGAAAAGACAAAAATAATTCAAGATCTTATTGGATTCCAGTTGTTCCTTTCACCAACTTTTGATCTAATGCAGACAACGGCAACCGATGCAGATAGACTGATCAAGGAACCTGATTCCAAAATAGCAGATGATATGGAGAATATAATTCTCACTGCAAGTAGCAAAGAAGAACTTGGATCAAGTAAAAAGTATATGGAAGCCATTCCTTGATTTTGCAAAGAAAATATATAAGGATATCTTCAATAAGTTACAGTTATCATATGACACCATTTAAGAAGTAACAACCCTTTGACCTGTGGAGGCAAAAAGGGGAAGAAGATCAGATATAGAGAAGATCAACGCAAATGAAAGTAGCGGATGAAAGAGTTGAGAAGAAAGAGATAACAGACAATGTGTGTCAAAATAGGCTACAGGTAGACAAGGAGATCTACAAAGGAAGTCTACAAGTGATGTATTGATATGTTTTTCCACCAATGCCAAAGGGGAAGATTGTTGACATAACTTAGTTGTCATTGGTAAAGTCATAAGCAAACATCAATCCCACTGGAACACTGGTACATCACATCGGTACGCACAATTGTGAACCGGTAGACTGAACAAGGAAGCGGTGTACTTTAACCTGTCACGCTTATACCGGTCTAGGTTTTTCCAACCGGTCATGGGAAACACACAGGGAACAGATGACTAACCGGGTACAAGTTCTTTACCGGTTCAGTGGATGGTAATCCGAACCAGATTATGCGGAGCATTTGCAGTTAAACTGGAGTTAGCTTTTTCAGTGGAACTGGAGTTAGATTTGTTTTTTCAGCGAACGTTATGAGGTAAACTCAGAATCAGTTTGAAAGCTTTTTTGCATGTATATTTTATGGGTGAGTTTATAGCTTGGCGGATCTATGAGATGTATTTTTTTAATGAGATTAATCTCTTATAAATATAGGTCATAGGACACAAAAGAATTGTTGTTGAATATCAGGAGCATAGAGCGAAATAGAGCAGGAGAGTGAAATCTTCTGAGAGGCATCATAGTCACGAGAGGTGAAAGACAAAGAAAGGTTCAACAGCCAAGCAGAGCAAAGGGTAACAGATATGATTTGATTAGACAGAAAGTGTCATCATAAAATCATTGTCTTAAATTGTGAAGCATATTTAAATCCCTTAATCAGGGTGAACTCTAACAGGTTCTTTGTATAAATCCCTTAACAGGGTAACATCTTTGTTGGTGTTGAAAGTCCGATTACAAGGCGACTCCTAACATGGTCAAGATCGTAGCAGGTCTTCTACCAAATCTCTTAACCGAGTAGCACTCGTACTAGTGCTTTGTAAGCCTTTAACACGGCATCTTTATTACTGCAGTAGTGAAGTTGTGGGTTCTGTCCCACCATGGTTTTCTCTTTCTAACCGAAGGTTTCCACATATATATGTTGTGTTGACCTGTGTATTCCATTTTGTTTATGAGTGTTGTTATATTCTTTTAATTTCTGAATTTGCAAGAATATATACTTGAGGATAAATTGAAATAGAAATTGTATTACTGATTCACCACCCCTCTCAGTAACAGGTTAGGATTAACAGGTGTTTTGAACAGATTTTGTAGAGAAGAACAAGGTTCAAAAGAACGACATCATCTTTATTTGGCACATTTCCCAAGGCCATACCATCTGGGAATTATTGCAGTCGTACCCCTTGTGAAGTGAAGTGTGGTTCACCTAGGGCAAAGCGCCTATGCTTTGAGGCTCTTTCCTTCACTTATCTGGGTGCCTATCTCAGGGAAGCAACTTAGCATGGATTTCGAGGTGGAGAAATGTCCTCTTCCTTATTGCTATCTTAGTTATCATCTTAGCCTTTATGCACCCAAAGGTTAAGTGGAGAAATAAGGGAGAAATTAATTAAGGTTATCAAATAATTGAATATTAAAAGGTGACCTTATATTTAATTAATTTAATAATGTGACATAAATAAATATTGTATCATAAAGTCGCTAAAATAAAATAATATGTTTTTAGAAGCTTCTTGAAGGATCCACCTCCTCATGTTTCTAGAAGCTTCTTGAAGGAATCACCTCATGTTTCTAGAAGCTTCTGGAAGGATCCACCTCTTCATATCTGTAGAAGCTTCCTGAAGAACCCACCTCATGTTTTTAGAAGCTTCTTGAAGGAACCACCTCCCCATATTTCTAGAAGCTTCTTGAAGGAACCACCTCCTCATGTCTTTAGAAGCTTCTTGAAGGACCCACCTCCTCATGTTCCTAGAAGTTTCTTGAAGGATCCACCTCCTCTTGGATAAAAGTATAAATAGGGGGTCAGTTAAGCTTCTAATCATCCAATTCTTGACAATTGCTTTGATATGTTCATTTGTTTAATGTCCCCGTTTTTCAGACTTTGGGATTAGTTTGGTTTGGCGACCCTCGCAAGATAATCAGGTGTCCAGAGGGGGTCAGATTCTGGAGCCAGTGTTGGAATTCTATTCTGGAGGTTTAGTTTACCAGATTTGCTCTTCGTTCGGGTCAATTTGGTCGACTTACTATTTTTAGTAAGTGGTATTTGGGGTATGGCCAGGATTAGCAAGGTGTGTGCACAGTGTTAGATGTCTCAGGATCAAGTTTCAAAGAATCTCTAGTTTGAAAGACTTACTATTTATAGTAAGTCTATTTTTAGCAGTTGGCTATTTTTGGCAGTGGGTCATTTCCGGCAGGGCAGTTGGCGTTTGAGGCTCTGGTGTCGAAAATGAGTTTGTACAGTCAGCGGGATTCAGAGGCTTTTGGTTTTTAAAGTTATCGTTATTATATTAAATTATTTTAATTTAATAACTTTAATACTTTATAACTTTAATGTTATAAAGTGAAGAGGTCATTAAAAAGCCTTTTTAATGAAAAAAGTGAAATTGTGCTTTTTCCAAAAAAGCTATATATTCTACTCGAAAAAGCACTTTCAACCATTCATTGTTGATTTGATAAAATTTATAAAGTCTCTTGGCTGTGAGAAACCGGCTAGGGTTTTGAGGACTGATTCCTCTTCTAGCAATTTGAGCCATCACAGATTGGTGGTGAATTTTGCAGCTGCTGATTCTGAATTAAATCCAGTGCTGATGAATACTGGGTTTATGAGAAGTTTGTTTTGCAGGCAAATCAATTTATTCATTCTGGGGTTTGATTTGTCTTCCTGCTGGAGTTCTGAAATTGTTTGGAGGAGTTCTGTGTTTCTTCATTTGGTAATTGCATTCGAATTTGCCGAGGTGGTTTTTATTGGGAAATCTGCTGTTAATTAATTGCTGATGCTGCAATTAATAAATTGGTGTTCGGGTTTTTTGGTGAAGTTATTTCTACAGGCGAATCATTTGTTCTTAACGATTCTGAATTGTTTCATGGCTGAGGTTTAATAATTGATTGAGAGATTGGCAAAGATCTTCTTGCAGATGCTGAATTAATTATATTGAGATTGAATTCACAAAAATCTGGAAACCGACATTAATTACATGGCTGCATTTTTTAATTGGGAATTTGAGGAGCCTCATTGTTAGCTCACGTGACTGCTGCAGATGCTGTTAATTTGCTGCAAGGCCCTGTGTATGTATTAGAGCAGTCATGGCATGTTCTTGATATTCACGTGACCGCCAAAGACCATCAATTTTCTGTAAAGGGGCTCGCATTTGTTTCCTAGCAGCCCTGCAATCATCACGCAAGGCTGTGATACTGCTAAGGCATAGCACGTGACATTGGGTGAAGCTACGTCACCCTTCATACAGCTGACGTGACTCCAAGAAGGAGTCGTTTTCTACATTTTGGGCCTACATTCAAATTGCCAGCCAGGCACGGGCTCAAATGGGTGGCTATCTGCATTCTACAAGGAGCTGCTAATAGTGTTTGGTGCTGTGCCAAGTTTTTTGGGAAGATAGTTATAATCTGCAAACAAATAATTAATACCAGGTGCCAATCTTTTAGCAATAAAGTATTGTGATGTTATTGGATTTGATATCAAATTTTATGATGTTTCTTCTGAGTTGTTAAAGTGATTAAAATTCGATATTTGATTTGGATGAAGATTGAATATTAAATTGCAATTAAAAGATTTCTTGAGCAAGTGCTGCAAATATTTTAAATAAAATAAGTGGATTTGGAAGAAGCCAATTCCGGTTCTTCACAGTGGTATCAGAGCCTTGATCTTGCCATCTTGAAGGGTATGAGGAAAAAATATAATGGCAGATAGATTTATTCCAGGAGGGTACTATCCCCGCAGGGATAGAAATTCACCACCTCCTGAAGGTAATGAACAGGGCCCACAGAATGAACAGGCAGGAGTCAGAAATAGAAATAATATCAGAAATGATTTTGGCAGGGAGGCTAGAAATGCCTTTAGGAATATAGCAGATGGTCAACATCATGTTGCAAATGTATTGCAACAGCTTTCAGACACTCTACAATGCATCACATTACCAAGTTATCATGCTAGAGATAGAGGTGCGAGGAGTGTTTTAGTTAGATCACACAGATCATGAGCAGATAACAGGCGTGACTATAGAGCTGACCGTACAGGTATTTATGGTAGGCCTCTTCGTCCTACTTTCTTGAGGCCTGAGCTGGATGCAGTTAGTATAGAGACAGAGCCGACACCATTCGTTGATGAATGGTGGCACAGTTCATAGAGTGGAATGCTCTTCTAGAAGCAATTAAGAGGAATTTGAAATTTGATAGGTACTTGATACAAAAGAGAGAGCATTCTAGAGGCTTTTATCAGGATGATGGGGCTATGACAGACTTGCTTGAGGACAGTTGCATTGAGTCTCATCATATCTATGAGACAGAAGCTCGCGATCAGGAGAATGCTGATGTCATGATAGCCACCAGTGATGGCAGCACTACATCACCTGGTAGCAATGAAATTACTAACGATATAGGTTCTGATGTTTATGACAGCAGCTTTATGTTCGAGCCTATTGATGTCGTGGATGGCAGGGCAAGTGTAGAGGATGTTGTGGATATCACTATGGGTTTTGACTCACATGATGAGAGTGTTAGTTTTTAGGATTGCATGCTAAATGTGAGTTCTTCTAATTTTGATTTCTATGACAGCAGTGAGTCACGTTTACAGCGGCATGTGATATCTGAGGTTTTACAGGTTGGTAATATTGGCATTGATAATGCGGACACTAGCTATGTTATCCATGAGGATGTTTCATGTTGCAGCGAGTCTGGTATATCATATCAGATATTGGGTGATGACTCCAAGGAGATTTTGGATGAATCCCAGGATCATAGTTTACAGGGACTTATTGCAGATAGTGAGGATTCTCAGAGACATGAGCCCATTCAGGTAGAGCAGATTACACATCATGACTCTCACAACTCACTGATATCTTATTTAGATCTGCAGGCAGGAGTTGTTCAATTTGTGAACAATCCTTTATTTGATATGGATGTCACTGTCATATGACAATCCATTATTTGAGTTCAGCGATGATCCTTTTCAGGTGATGAGTGAGGATGATGATGATGATGATTGGGATTCTTTCATTACACCAGATAATCACACAGTTTTTACAGGATGCCAGTCAGATTTTGTTGAGCAGTTTACAGAGGTGTACACCATGAGGAGTGCTTACAGTTTTACATTTGATCCTCACGTGGAGGATATCTACCAGTTACAGAGTCCATCGATGCATCTGTTTGTTGATTGGTATGATTGTTTAGTTGGCACACAGACTGGGGGCAAGTCCAGTTTGTCGGTTGAGTTTCTTCCGTGTAAGTTACTCACGGTTGAGTTACTCCCATGTGATGTTCCTATCTCAGTATCATCAGTTCAAGTGTTGAGTTCAGTTTCTCAGATGTTGTAGTTGGTACTGTTGATGTTGGAATTATTTTTGCTGGAGTGTGGTGATGATAGGGACATTACTCCATTCTATTGAAATGACCCTAACCGGCCATTTACTGATTCCAACCAATAAATCTTAAACAGATTTAAAATAAACACTAACATGCAAATAACCAACAAATACTCTCGAATAACCAGCAGATGTATTTATAAAACCAGCAAATACAATCTCGTAAACTAACTCAAAAAATGGTATGTATTTTACAACAGCAATACAAAACCATAAATTATTACATTCCAATCTGAACTATAGGCAAATAACAGTAAGACTGGATGATAAGAACCTGATATAACAATGGCGAACTTTGAATGAATCCGCACCGGGATGAATCAAGTTTCCGTCCAATCCACCAAGAAATGCTGAAGGTTTCTGTCCTCAGATTTCTGATTCGATAGCTGAAGCTTCTCGAATTCTCAAAGAGAAGTAAAATCCATAAACTGAAGCATGCTGAACGGATCTCCAAAATCTCCTCTTATGGCTGCAGTTGTGACTCTTCAGTTTCCCCACTGTGACTCTTCATATGCCCATTTCGTCTCTTTATAAACTCACTTTAAGTCACTTTAAATAAATGACCGTTGAGTTATAGAGTAAAGTAATAAATAAGTGAGGAAATCATCCGGCATTAAAATGGGAGCCCAAATGAGCTCAGATGTCGGTGTGTGATAGCTTGCCGGAAAGCTCTCGACGAGACACTCCAGGTCCACCACTGAAAAACCTGGAATTCTGAACCCCTGCTGACTTACTATAAATAGTAAGTACTCTGGAAGCTTGCGGAAACTGCTCTGATTGGCCTGGGACTGAAACCACCTAGGCCAATAATCTCCTGGTGCACTGCCACACCACGATTAGCCCTCCAGACCAAGGTGAAAAGGTTAACAACCCAACACAATATAATGTACCCCGAAAAGGGGACATTACAATCATCCCTTCCCGGAGATTGCTTGCCCTCAAGCAATCGGTATCTGCATGCTGAGATCAAATACCTGGATCCCAAACTAATCTCAAGGAAGCTGCTCCACTGACCTGTCGTGTGTAGCTGACATAGTCATTAGGCTCTGATCTATGAAGCCACTCTCTCCATAACCAAACAGCAGCCAAACCAATGCTCGGCTCCCAACTCATTGCAAGATTAATCGTGCCCATCTGCCCTATGCCGCTATCATCTGTAAGTAAGGACTCAACCCAACTGAGAACCTCACTCCAACTGGGATCTCCTGCGCCTCTACCGTCATGTGCTGGAGAAAACCAAACCTCCTGTCGATCGGCTCCAGAAATGAGAACCAACCGCGAGTATGCCCCTCTTGGATCCCACAAGAAAAAGAGCCATACATCGCCCTAGCTAACTGAAATATCTTGATGCCCATTGTCCATACTGAGTGACATATCGAAAGTATCCATCTGCCATAAAGCTGCCCCTCTAACCTGTAACCTGAACCAATAACTGCGCTAGAAAGGCAAGCTGTCAAAACCACCGGATAAGACTTCCACCTGCGATACATTGACTAGCTCTGCTGGAAACCCCAAATCAGCATAAGGACTCCATGACTGTCTCTCAATACCCGGAGTCATACAATGTATATCATTGTGTGAAAAATTCACACCACGCAGCATAACCAGCGTGCCAAACTCGGTAGCCTCGTACTGAATAAGTCCTACCTGATCAACATCCTCATCGAGCAGTAGTGTAAGAAAAGACATAACTCTCATGATGTCACCGGACATAGCTACCTCTCTTGTATTGCGGGTACTCAAACCATACTGCTCATCAACTGAGCTCATCCC
Organism: Chamaecyparis obtusa; assembly: GCA_027943335.1. NCBI lineage: Eukaryota > Viridiplantae > Streptophyta > Pinopsida > Cupressales > Cupressaceae > Chamaecyparis > Chamaecyparis obtusa. The sequence continues at coordinate 349,438 of BSBK01003939.1, read as the reverse complement.
GCTACTCCAACCTAATGACCACGGCTCACCTCTGATAACTGCTCCTGGGTCCCAGACCCTGCAATCAAACTCGTCCTCATCCATGGAATAGGAAGTATCTCCCTCATCTATCTCAAAAAGGGGATTATCAAATGTCAACTCAGTACCCATCTCAAACAAGGAATTGTCAACCAGCATGATATCTACATTAATCCTATGCTTCATCCAATCAATTTGCTTGCTAGAATGATTGACCCCATGTTTGATTCTCAAGACTTGGGTGTCAACTTCATGCATAATCAAAGGATTACCACCATAACAGTAAATGGAGTCACTTTCCTCACACCTTCCCTTAATTGATGCTACAAAATCAGACTGGTAGCAATCTGAATTTTCAATTTGCACCTCACACTCTTGAGCATCCTCAATGCCTTGTTCTGATTTTTCTTCATGTGTAGGAATCGTCACACATCTTTGTGTTGTGTATCCAACATCCTCAAGCTCCTCTTTCCTCCTTGATGCATGTTTCCCTTTAGAAGTACCTTGGAATTCTGATTTATTCTCTTCTTTTGTTAATTCATCTTCTATAGGAGCTATATAGGAAATTTCACAAGAATTTGCAATGCATCCTTCAATAAGAGATAATGGAGCAGTATTATGATCACATATAGATTCATCAAAGGAGCCTATCCCTTCATGGGTTTCAACAATAATAATCTTTACATCACCAACCAAGAATTTTGGGTACCTTTTATCTGGAGCACTTTGTTCTTCCTTCTTTTTATTTGTCTCGTCACCCTTTGCTGAATTATCTTCCTCACTAATACCACACTTGTGATGAGGTGCCCAAGCCTTCTGACATGTGGAACCAATATGTTCTTTCTTTTGATTCTTGCTCTTCTTGGGACACTCGGTTACTTGTGAGTCTAGTTTCTCTTCATTCGCTGCCCCCCTTTCAATCTCCTCTTTCATGTCTGGTTTGAAATTTTGATCACGTATAGGCTGATTAGTGATTGCAGGAAGCTCCTCATACAACCTCCTAGGCACTTCACTTGTCGTCGTATCATGTCTACCATTCTTGTTTCGGGCTGTAGTAGTGGAATGTCTAGACTGGTTTTGGTCAAGCATTCCTCCTGTACGTTGTAACATTCCTCTTAACCTTGCAAGGTCCTTCATTATTTTCTCCCAGCTAGGTAACTTTTCCTTTGTTGGTGAGGTAGGAAGGAAAGTAGGTAACAATCTCCCATCTTTTATCCTGGCCATTGATGTGCTTGGCAACTGAAACAAACTGATTTATACCCTCAGAACTTGAAAGATATCGCTGCAAGACACTACCCTGTTTTGACCCGATTTTACAACCACAACTATTGGATCATTCTATATATGCTGGCAGAGCCCAGTCTGTAGATTACGTAATACCCAACTAGATAATATTGTTCACGGCGACACAAATATTTATCTTCTGTATAATTATTTTTTTGCAGCAGTTCCACAATCCTTTCACAATGTAAAGAGAACCTTGTTCCAGCTATCATTCCAGATATCACTCCAATATCAACAGGTGTTGCAATGGCTTCTTCACATTGATGAAGCTTCACTTATTAGACCATCCCTGTATTCGACATTCCTGCTATCATTCTATTTCCCAAATGAATATTTACTTGTTAACATCACCACAGATGACAAGGATATATTGGTAATCTGATCACAAGCTCACTCCAGTCGAAAGGCAGCTCATAAATTCAATGATGAAAAACACAATAGCAACCCAGACTCTTTACACAACAGCTGGTCTGGTGCTTAATGCAGAGCATAGCATATGAACGCCCTGTGATGATAGTCAGTTACGATTGCAGGCAGGAGAGTGATCACTGCCAGTCGTTGTTCCTTATCCCGCCATGACTGTGCGGCATTCCTTGTACCTTCCGTGTGTTGGTGTCTCTTCTTGTGGCCCTGAAATGTCCTAACCCGGTCTATTGTATTTTATTACTTCTGTATGCTGGTGTTAAACAATTGAAAGTATTGTTTTGCGACTATGTGTGTAGTTGACGTTTTCTTGGCCACTGTTTAATATGTAGGGAACATTCGGATATTGTATCTTCCAACAATTTTTTAAACAATTTTGCATTTCCAACCATGCAGTAGATTTTGAATAATAACACTACTCAACTTAGAAAATAAGCATGTTACTTATTCAATAGTTAAGTATACAGTAAACTGTCGAGAGAGAAATTTGAACCAACCGCAATACACCAGGTTAGTGCAGAGTGAGTGTGTTGCATCAGCTATAGAAGTGCATATTCCAAGCGCCTCTTTGCAGGCTGTTTCCAGCTATTTCTACTTCCAGCCGCCCGCCCAAAACTTGAGCCGACTAAGTTCAACTCGTGCGGAAGTCCCTTGCTCCCACCAATACTTCATATACGGCTCCCAAATGTTTCTGTGTATCGACTAGAGTGATCACCGATGAGTAGCAATAATTGTGTATATTCATCCAACACGGTAGAATGCTAACAAGCCGCAATTACTTATGCACTTAGCGGCATTACAAAGGTTTCTCCCTCATACACATTAGCTTGAAGATTTATGATTCCCGATTCCATACAAAACTCCATACGTGACTCAACAGCTCAAATCTAATTAATGGAAGTTACTGAGTATTAACTCTTAACCAAACTTATTAATAACCGAACGTTTGTCTTGTTGCAGCTGTGAGTTCCCAAGGTCGCACACATGCAGCAACCCGTTGATGCCGAATGGCAGCCAACACGCCACTGAGGATGGACACGCAATTCCGTAATTGTTGACAAAATGCGGCTATAAAAAAAAATTGCTTCTAATTTTAGTGATTATTTTCTGATGAGGGAGTGAGAGGTGTCACTCTACCTTCCACAGCTCTATCTCCACGAAAACATCTGGCATGTCATCTGTTATCCGAATATTAATTCCCAACTATAGTCTTCATGTGGTTAGATAATAATGTTCTCAGAAGCACCTTAATATTAATTGGCCAAATTAAATATTCCTTCCGGTAACCCTTAAAATAATTTATTCCATAATCTTTCCCAATCAATTTATAAAATTGGTTGACGCCAAGGCTTCTCATGAATGCCCACCACGATAATTAAGAGATTCGAAGTGCCGACTTGTGATATTAACTGATATACATATTGATAGACGCCTGAAAATAAACATTTATTCTCCCGGGCCAACTTCATACAAAGGTCTCGCCTCTGCAGTAGACATCTGATTATTATTGGTGTCTTCACGCAAATCCCAGCCACACACGCCCAGCGGTCTGTTGGATACGAACGGTGCCCAGACTTCCAATCAAAATTACTTGTGATGGCTTCGACTTTGTTTTCAAACTTCAGTCCCGCACTCACAGTTCACACAGTAACTACCATGTGTGTTGAGACATTGATACCAGCCACGAACTACATGGTGCAAGAACTTGTGTCTATCAAACGCTCTATGCTGTCATCTCCGGCCAATACATGGCCAGTGAACTCTGCTTCTTAAAACTGCCTAGAATCATTCAGCTTCTCCATCTAGACTTTCTGAACCAACAGTTAAAGCAATGGTGAACTTTGCAAGAGATTCACTCTTCCAGATTGGGTTTGTGTTCAATCTAATAACAGTCTCAGAGACTATGAAATTTTTTGTATTATCCTAAGTGCCTCTAATCGAATTGATAAAACAACTTGTAGAATCTTCTGTCTATCAAACTTGTAGAATCCTTTGAGATTGTATTTCCGCAACTCTGATTCTTAACTACTTTTTCTTAAAGAAATGTGGTAGCTAGAAAGCTTCGTATTACAATATCTCTGTAAATTTCTGAAGGTGAACAATCTTCCTGCCACTGGACTAAGAGCATAAAATAATAGAGATTTCTGAATAAACTCCACAGGTTGGCAAAATGTTAGGCTTTGATACCACTGAAACTAAGGCCCAACCACTACACCAAAAGACCGGCCTAGTGGTAAGGGCGGCTACCCAGGGTGTTAAGGGTGTGGGGAACATCTCCCATCACCGGAGCATCCGAGGGCGGGGACAACCCCCCAGTTACGCAGACCCCGGACACGTGGCTGTGGGGCACACCACCCACACACGGGACATTACAGCCCACCACGCTCCGCAGGTCTCGACCTCGAGACCTCGGCTCTAATACCACTGAAATGACCCTAACCGGCCATTTACTGATTCCAACCAATAAATCCTAAACAAATTTAAAATAAACACTAACATGCAAATAACTAGCAGATACTCTCGAATAACCAGTAGATGTATTTATAAAACCAGCAAATACAATCTTGTAAAATAACTCAGAAAATGGTATGTATTTTACAACAGCATTACAAAACCATAAATTATTACATTCCAATCTGAACTACAGGCAAATAACAGTAAGACTGGATGATAAGAACCTGATATAACAATGGCGAACTCTGAATGAATCCGCATCGGGATGAATCGGGTTTCCGTCCAATCCACCAAGAAATGCTGAAGGTTTCCGTCCTCAGATTTCTGATTCGATAGCTGAAGCTTCTCGAATTCTCAAAGAGAAGTAAAATCCATAAACTGAAGCATGCTAAATGGATCTCCAAAATCTCCTCTTATGGCTGCAGCTGTGACTCTTCAATTTCCCCGCTGTGACTCTTCGTATGCCCATTTCGTCTCTTTATAAACTCACTTTAAGTCACTTTAAAGAAATGACCGTGGAGTTATAGAGTAAAGTAATAAATAAGTGAGGAAATCATCCGGCATTAAAACGAGAGCCCAAATGAGCTCGGATGCCGTCGTGTGATAGCTTGCCAGAAAGCTCTCGACGAGACGCTCCAGGTCCACCACAGAAAAGCCGGGAATTCTGAACCCCTGCTGACTTACTATAAATAGTAAGTACTCTGGAAGCTTGCGGAAACTGCTCTGATTGGCCTGGGACTGAAACCACCTAGGCCAATAATCTCCTGGTGCACTGCCACACCACGATTAGCCCTCCAGACCAAGGTGAAAAGGGTAACAACCCGACACAATATGATGTACCCCGAAAAGGGGACATTACATCTATCCTTGGGATCTAGGTGGACTGTCGTGTTTATTTTGCTCCGGATTGCTTGGGGACAAGCAATCTTGGGAAGGGAGGACTGTAATGTTCCCGTTTTTCAGACTTTGGGATTAGTTTGGTTTGGCGACCCTCACAAGCTAATCAGGTGTTCAGAGGGGGTCAGATTGTGGAGCCAGTGTTGGGATTCCATTCTGGAGGTTTAGTTTACCAGATCTGCTCTTCGTTCGGGTCAATTTGGTCGACTTACTATTTTTAGTAAGTGGTATTTGGGGTATGGCTAGGATTAGCAAGGTGTGTGCACGGAGTGTTAGATGTCTCAGGATCGAGTTTCAAAGAATCTCCAGTTTGAGAGACTTACTATTTATAGTAAGTCTATTTTTAGCAGTTGGCTATTTTTGGCAGTGGGTCATTTCCGGCAGGGCAATTGGCGTTTGAGGCTCTGGTGTCGGAAATGAGTTTGTACAGTCAACGGGATTCAGAGCCTTTTGGTTTTTAAAGTTATCGTTATTATATTAAATTATTTTAATTTAATAACTTTAATACTTTATAACTTTAATGTTATAAAGTGAAGAGGTCATTTAAAAGCCTTTTTAATGAAAAAAGTGAAATTGCGCTTTTTCCGAAAAAGCTATATATTCTACTCGAAAAAACACTTTCAACCATTCATTGTTGATTTGATAAAATTTATAAAGTCTCTTGGCTGTGAGAAACCGGCTAGGGTTTTGAGGATTGATTCCTCTTCTGGCAATTTGAGCCATCACAGATTGTTGGTGAATTTTGCAGCTGCTGATTCTGAATTAAATCCAGTGCTGATGTATACTGGGTTTATGAGAAGTTTGTTCTGCAGGCAAATCAATTTATTCATTCTGGGGTTTCATTTGTCTTCCTGCTGGAGTTTTGAAATTGTTTGGAAGAGTTCTGTGTTTCTTCATTTGGTAATTGCATTCGAATTTGCTGAGGTTGTTTTTATTCGGAAATCTGCTGTTAATTAATTGCTGATGCTGCAATTAATAAATTGGTGTTCGGGTTTTTTGGTGAAGTTATTTCTATAGGCGAATCATTTGTTCTTAACGATTCTGAATTGTTTCATGGCTGAGGTTTAATAATTGATTGAGAGATTGGCAGAGATCTTCTTGCAGATGCTGAATTAATTATATTGAGATTGAATTCACAAAAATCTGGAAACCCACATTAATTACATGGCTGCGTTTTTTAATTGGGAATTTGAGGAGGTTCATTGTTAGCTCACGTGACTGCTGCAGATGCTGTGAATTTGTTGCAAGGTCCTGCGTATGTATTAGAGCAATCATGGCATGTTCTTGATATTCACGTGACTGCCAAAGACCATCAATTTTCTGTAAAGGGGCTCGCATTTGTTTCTTGGCAGCCCTACAATCATCACGGAAGGCTGTGATACTGCTAAGGCACAGCACGTGACATTGGGTGAAGCTGCGTCACCCTTCATACAGCTGACGTGACTCCAAGAAGGAGTCGTTTTCTACATTTCAGGCCTGCATTCAAATTGCCAGCCAGGAACAGGGTCAAATAGGTGGCTATCTGCATTCTACAAGGAGCTGCTGATAGTGTTTGGTGGTGTGCCAAGTGTTTTGGGAAGATAGTTATAATCTGCAAACAAATAATTAATACTAGGTACCAATCTTTTAGCAATAAAGTATTGTGATGTTATTGGATTTGATATCAAATTTTATGATGTTTCTTTTGAGTTGTTAAATGGATTAAAATTCGATATTTGATTTGGATGAAGATTGAATATTAAATTGCAATTAAAAGATTTCTTGAGCAAGTGTAGCAAATATTTTAAATAAAATAAGTGGATTTGGAAGAAGCTAGTTCCGGTTCTTCACAGAGTTAGTAACCGTTGCACCAAAAGCCCGGACTGATAGTAAACGGCACCTGCCCATGTTAAGGGAGCAACCCCAGGACAGCCTCTCAAGCGAGCACCCCGGACACATGGTAGGGACAAACCGAACGGACAGACCTACGTCACCTTCCATTAGGGGCCCACTCTGGGACATCATAGCCCACCACGCTCGGCGGGTCTCGACCTCGAGACCTCCGGCTCTGATACCAAGTTAGTAATCGTTGCACCAAAAGCCCAGACTGATAGTAAACGGCACCTCCCCGCATTAAGGGGGCAACCCCAGGACAGCCTCGCAAGCGAGCACGCTGGACACATGGTAGGGACAAACTGCACGGACAGACCTACGTCACCTTCCGTTAGGGGCCCACTCTGGACATCACAATTTGTGGAGCCAAGGATTTTTGCAAAGTTATTCCATTGGTCATTGGGAACGATCACTCCCATTGATGAGCATAACTGAGGTGGTGAAAGATCCTCCGAAGGGTTGCAGCTGTTTGGGTGAGAGATATTCAATCTTATATTCAATCTTTCACATTGGTATGTTTAGATTCATGGAGGTCAACTTGGTATGAGATATGTAGATTTTTTACATCCATTTGGGCATCAATTTCACAAGGTAGTTTAATCGCTCTATTCAGGGAATTTTGTCAATGATTTTTAGAGAGTTTCTAAAGAACATTCCCTTGTAAGCCAAAGGTCTTGGCCATCACTCAATGATTGTAATCAGTCAATTGCATTTTTATTCTTATACAATGTTTAGATGTTTTTGAAGCCGTTTGCAAGCATTTCTATTGTTACCAATTGAAGTTAAACATATTAGAAACAGTTTGCAAGATATCCCTTTGCGTGCAAAGTGTTTGACAAGATAAAAAATTAGAAAATTGGAATCAGAATTAGTAAGGGATATTACAAACTTACAATCAACTAGCACCAAATTGTAAAACTGAAACTTCATCAAGTATCAATGAAATCTTCCTACTACTAAACTTAAAATAATATTGAGAAGCCAAAAAGCATGCTTACATTCAATTTTATGGCATATATTCACCAACAAAAATGAATTTTTGTATTAATTTTGGCAGTCCTTTGCCAACTTTTGCATTTCCTTTTTACAATGACAGGTTAAAGCGTTTTATAGATTTTTAAATTTGAAATGAAGGGCTAAGATTTTCTTTACTAGTTGCCAAGAATTGATGCAAACCATAGGATAGTTTAGAACTTTTTTTAATGTTGTTTGTTATAGTAGTCAAAAACGACACAATTGGCATGGATCTCTATGAAGAAAAGACAAAATAGGAAGGAGGCAATGTACTTTTTGGGACAGATTCCCATGAGTAAAATGGCAAAGTAGGAAGGATACCACAATTTTGAATTTAAAATTGGCTAGGTGCCTGGATCACGTTAAATTATCCTCAAGAACAATATGCTCAACACTTTTCTCTTTGGTAGTGTATCCTAGGAATTTTGAAATAACATTTTTGAGATCCTCCTTGGGTGGCGTGGGTTTAGTTCTCATCCTGTATTCCATGGATGCCAACTCAGCAAAAGATTCCCTAAAATTCTTGTCCCACTCCATCCTTGATTCCTTGAAAGCATGCCATATCATTAAAAAAATTAAGGCATCTTCTAAATTATTTTCGAAGAAGGAAGAGTCTGGTTGTTATACGAAGTTATTTTTTCATTAAGCTTTGAATATACCAATATCAATTTTCTCTTTCTCATCAACCATTTTTCCAACTATTGCCTCGAGGAAAGTAAAACATTCCCCCTAAACACCTTTAACTACCTTATCTACCTTGGTGTAATCATTTTTAAAGCTCAAAGCTTGAACAAGTCATTACCCTACCAATCTCAATAGTGATGAAGGGTGGACTCTTAGTCTTTCCTAGCAACTCTTATTATCTTCCCTAAAAAATCACCATCACCCTCCTCCCTGACCTCTCTTCCGTTGTCATTTTCCCCTCACCTTTCCCTTTGCTCATCTTCCCTTCTTCTTCCTCCTTTCTTCGGTCTTTTAATCTCCCCTCTCCTCTTTTGTGGTCTCTTAGCTCGTCATCTCGTCCCCTTTCTTGTGTCTTCCCCTTCTTTAGGTCCCTTCTTTGTGGATCCCTTTAATGGTCTCTTGAATTGTTTTCTTCCACTTTCCATTATTCACACCCTCCCCATTTTTCCAAGTTTGTATTTCGGTGCATTTGGTATATTTGGTCTTTGTAGTGCCTTGCTTTTTCCTCCTTAGCACTCTTTTTTAGTTATTTTTGTTCTTTGTCGGCTTGGTTTCTCTTAGGTTTTTTTTTCCTCTTTGCTTGCTTTGCCTTTTAGTGGTGCTTTTTTTAATAGGGTCGTGTTCTTATTCATATGTTTTCATTTGTCTAGTTTCTCATTGCTTTTCTTAGGCTATTTATTATTATTATTACTATTAGTTTTGTTTTTATGTTCTTATTAGATTCATTTTTTAGCATTTAATTTCCTTATTTTTAATCTTCATTTTGTCTTTATTTATACTTTATCTCTTATTCATTTTCTTTATTTTAGTGGTTTGTTTTCAAATTTCTTTTTTCAATTCATTATTTGTAGGATCTGTTTGTTGCTTTTGTATTGTTCTTTAGTTTACTTGTACATGTCAACTTATTATTTTTTCTTTATTCATTTGTTTAGAATTTCTCTAAAGTAGGGGTTTTTGTGGGTTCTATAATTTTTTATTTGTTATATTTTTTCCTTTCACACACATACTTTTTACCTTTCTAATTGTTTACTTGTTTTATAATTTTTTCGTTTCATAATCGATATATATGTATGTATATATGTATGCGCGCGCGTCTGTGTGTTTATTTATGTATTTGTTTGGTTCTTTATTTTTGTTTATTATTTGGGTTCTTTTCTTTTTTATTTGTATTTTTATAATTGTGTATTACTCATAATCTTTTATACTTCTTTTGTTTCTCATTTTTTAGTTTCGTTTATTGTTTATTTTTGTGTTTTTTCCTTTGCTTATTTAATCTTCATTTCTTCCTTGACTTTTTTGGGCTCATTAGTTTCCTGTTGATAATTTTTCTTCTTTTGGATGTTGACCTTTTATTGCAATTGTTTTTCTTTCTTTTTCTTTTTCATTCTTTTTGTAGATCGTGCTCCCTTTTCCCACCCTTTCTCCTCCTTTGTATGGAGTTTGTGTGTTGACATCTTTCTTATCCTTGAATTCTCCTCTCATCTTGATGATGGATCATGGAGTGTGATCCAAAATGTTGATGATAAAAATCTATACACAATCATATCTAGAAACATACAAGCAACATAATTGTATTTACTTAACCAACAAAGATCAAATATGGCTTTCAATACATTACTAGGAAAACTACAATCATAACCTCCAGAAACCTAAGTTTTCCTTGAAAGACTTCACCGAATTTGTCTGTAAAACCTTCTTATTCTGCAAATTTGTCTTAGAATGAGACTTTACAAAATTTCGAAAGCCTTGAATGTTGAGATCAAGTTGTGAAATTTGAGTGTCTCTGGCTCCGCTGACCACTAGCTAGGGTGGATAGTTTCACCACTGAAACTTATCTTCCCAAGAGGGTTTTCATCCTTTAGAGGATGAGCATGAATTCCAAACTCCAGAACCACAAGGCTTTTGATCAAAGAAAAGAATAAAGTCCAACATGACCCAAATGAGCCTCTCACTGCTCTTTTATAACCTTTGAGAAACTCTTTGAGTTCTCCTTTTCAACATCCCTCTCTTTTCATATTTCCTTTCTTTTCAATTTTTGACTTTAGCTTGGGAAATAATAATTGGCCCTATTATATTTTTCCATTGACATAAAAGAAGTCACTTTAGGACTTCGGAATCAAACACTTTTATGGCCTTATTATGTAATTAAAACATAATTTTAAAGATTTAATTATATTTCTAAGCCAAATAAAAAGAAGACATTATACCATTTTGTGTTACATTGGCACAATAATCTTTGTCTCTGCATATGATTGTGTGGGCAAGCTTATGTTTAGAAATGACATCAACATATTCTCTGGGCTTTGAACTGTAAATAGATAAAATGAGATGTAACATCAGAAAACAGTAATACAAAAAGAAATGTATTTTAGCAAATTGGTGTATTTACATTCAAATGGTTTAAATAATAAAAGAAACTCTTTTGGCAACATGTGATGTATTAAAAAGAAAAGAAAAGAAAAGAGTACATAGGATATCTGATCTACCTCGCCGTTTTGCCAATGTTTCCCTAGACAACATTTGGTAATCACTTGAATTTTGCATGCATTGTACCTTATGTGGCTGTATCTTCCTGGGAGGTAAATTTATGGAACACATTCCCTAGCTACTTACATTTTTCTTGAGGTTGCAGCCTGTTTCCAATACCTTCCATTGAGCGCATTTATTTCCATTTTGCGGAACCAATTGACACTGCAGGTTACAGTGAGATCTTAAATGATCGGGAACAGGTGAGCATGCAATAGAATCCTCCTCATCTTCTGTACTTGGATCATAGGGAGAAAGTATGGAAACTGTCCAATTGTGTCTTAATGGTTTAAATTAACTATTGACTATGGGTTTGTGTTGCTCATGTCTTGGACTTGGCACATCAATGGAATCTGTTGTATGAAGTTCACAAGTTTACACTGTATGTCTTTCTCTACCATTCTATTCAAAATTTCGATAATTTTTATTGTAAAGTTGTAAACAATATTTTTAGGATCAGCAGTTTCCATACAATAGTCATTTGATATTGTAAACTGTTTAAAGTTATGAAGAGATGCTCACCGTCAGAAATTGTTATTTAAAATAGAAAAGCGGGAGGTTTATTGTTACAAAGAGCAGAAGCACTGAGATATCTACATTTTCTACAAATGATGATACACTTAGAGAACTAGGATTTGAGAAGAACTCTATCATTCTTTGCATTAATCAAATTTACAATTAGAATTTTTGTAGTATATCACAAGTTGTGCAAACATGCATGAAATAATGCAACTATTTCCTTTGCTCTGATGTTTTTTTTGGTCCTTGTTTGCATTCAGCTTTGGTGAAGAAACGAGTTGAAGAAAGCATTGATAAGCTGCAGCATATTCGCTTGAATGATCCCGTAAGGGTTTCTATGAAATTTAACTTTGAAAAGCATCTAAGGATTCAAGTTATTTTAAGTGCTGGATTCATTTCAAAATCTATCTTTTTTACCTTGATTAAATTATTAATAATTGAAGTAAAATGGCCGCTTTTACAAAATATCCAAAACTGTTTTGGAGAGGTCAGATAGCAGAGATGTAAACCATAATACAAAACATGTAGTCACACTCATTACATGAACCAGATAGCATGAGATACTTAACAGAACATAGTTGACAGCAATAACAACTTTACAGCAGAACAACTTATATTAAAATAACAGAAGATTTAGTGTAACGTGTCTGCCTCAGCTTGGTATTTTTCCAGCTTTTGAAGGTCAAAATCACAAAATAAAAAACATAGTTCTAGATGTGTTGTACTTGTAAAACTCCCTCACTTAAGCTCTAACAGTTAACAATTATCAGAAGAACTCTTAATGTAAAACTAGATCTGAAAATAACACCAGCCCTTGCAAGATGTTAACAGCATTTGCTTCGATATATCCTAATAATTCTATCAGGGGTACAGTCAAATGATCTCAAGGCAAGCTGCATATAGAACAAAAAAAAAACAAGAGACACCTTTTTATCCACATGGCAACATACATAAGAATGTAATGTTCCCTTTTAGGATATCTTGGAATTAAGGGACAATTTTTATTTAGCAAATTGCTACCTAGGGGTAGCTACCTTTCATTAAAAGCAAAGAGAATTACATAGTCAAGTACACAGAGAACAAAACAAGGTCCAGATACCCTCTATGACTTCCGCAGACCTCTCAATTTGGTCATCAGGGAACAGATTCCGATTGACCGAACTATAAGTCTTCATGTTGTTTCTTTTCACTCCATCTCTCAGAACCTTCATTGTATTCACCATATGTGGATTTTATAGCACCTTAGGTATTTCAAAAGCATTGGCAACCAACCCATAGTGAACGATTGGATTCATGTTCTTGAGGATTTTTACTGCCTTCTCCCTCAGTACTGGAGCTACTATCCTCTTGATGGCCTTCTCCATGGCCTTGAAGTTCACCGAGGTGTGAGCCACCATATAAATGAACTTCTCTACAAGAGGAGCATTATGGTGATGAGTTCCCTCCAGTATCTGCCATCCCAGTATCTTCTTGGAATCTTGACTATGTCCTCCACATTGCCAGTGATCACAAAAATATCACGGAGTTAAACTCCCATTAGGACGCCACATTTATAGTCACAACCCTCCATATGAACAAACTCTGTTTTCTCCAATGCACCCTACGCATGTTCTATTCTGCTCTTGGTTAAATAGAACATTAGGGGTCTAGATCTAAGTCTGTACTGCCCCCACTTTGTCTGCCTCTATCTTTAGAAGTAATCATTTTCACGCTTCCATTTTCTCTGTTCATATCTCTTCTTCGATCTGGTGAATTGCCTGATTTGATAGGAAATCTGCAGTTTCATTCCCCTCTCTGTAAATGCATGATATTGAATAGCTTTGAAACTTGCCCAGTATGTCCTTGATACCATAGAGCCACATCTGGGATTTCCAGCTTCGCGCTTTGCCAGTGGAAATGGCCCAAATGACATTGAGAGAATCCTTCTCAATGTCCAAATTTGTCAGTCCCTGCTGTTGACAGTATCTCAAACTAGTCAAGAGGGTGGTGTACTCAACATCATTATTTGTACCTACAGGCAGCTTTACAGATCCCCTGAGAATCACATTTCCCATGTGATATCTGTAATGTCCCCGTTTTTTTCAGACTCTTGGGATTAGCTTAGTTTGGCGACCCTCGTAAGCTAATCAGGTGATCAGAGGGGGTCAGTGGTAGAGCCAGTGGTTGGATTCCATTCTAGAGGTTCTGGTTGCCAGGTCTGCTCTTCGTTTGGGTCAGATTGGATGACTTACTATTTATAGTAAGTAGTATTTTGGGTATGGTTTGGGTTAGCAAGACGCCTGCACAGTGTTATCAGATGTTTCAGGATCGTTTATGAGGAATCTCCAGTTTGAGAGACTATTTATAGTAAGTCTATTTTGGTCAGATGGCTATTTCTGGCAGGGTAGTATGAGCTCAAGGCTCTGTTGTCAGAAGTTAGATTTATTCAGTCAGAAAGATTCAATGGCTTCATGGGTTTAAAGTGGTTATTAAATTAACTTATTTTAATTTAATAACTTTATAACTTTAATGTTATAAAATGATATTGTGTTGAAGAAGCTACTTAAGTGAAAAATGTGAAGTTGAAGCTTTTTCAAAAAAGCTTATATATTCAACTCAAAAAAGCATTCTTCTTACCTATTGATCATTTGATAAAAATTGTGTTTGAGAGAGAATTCGATTTTCTTGGATTGAGCTAGGGTTTGGTATTCTTTTAGGAGAAAACGTTGAGCTTCTTCTCGTGTTGCTGAGATATTGATGTTTGGTCTTCAACATCTGGAGAAAACATCAAACTTATGATTAATTTGCAGAGATTTATGGCTGCCGTACATTTATTGGAGGGTCCGTACAGAATTTAATGTTGACCGTACATGTTGCAGTACCGTACGACAGTTAGCTTGATTTTGTTTGCTGTTTGGATGCAAGTTGTCAAGGTTCGAAGTTAATCTATAGTTTGTTGGCTGAGTCACAAGCGAGGTTGTTTGATTGGAAGGAGTTTCTAGCCGCCCTTTGGTCATGGAGTATGCAACATGGATGGCGTCAATTTCCAGGCAGGCTGCGTTTTAGTTATGCTGCAGTCTCTTGTTATTTAAGGTGCCTAGAACTTATTCATTGTCATTGTTATTGTTATTAATAACAATTTGATTTAATACTGGTTTAATAGTTCAATCCAAGTGCATTTGGAAATTGATTTTTTATTACTATTGTCATGTGGCATTTGAAAAGTTTATGAAAATTCATGATTGTATTGAAAACAAAAAAAAAACAATTGCCATTTAATTATAAAAGTCAGTTTGCTATTAAGAGCTAGCTGGTCTCATTACAGTGGTATCAGAGCGGTTTCCTGCCATCTTGTGGGGTATGAAATTCATTATTATTTCAGATCTGATGTTATATTTAGAGTAACCAACACTCTCGCATTTTCTAGCTATGGACAAATACATGCGGCCTAGTTCTAAGAGTTAGCGCAACAGTGTGGAAAATAGATAGGAAATAAATGCCTTGATGGAAAGTATGGAAAGACTTAGGCTTCATCAACAGAGATTGGCAACAAAGCTATTGAATCCAGAGACAGTTGATAGGGCAGCGAAGTATATGGTTTCCGCCTTCCATAGGCCAGCATCGAGGTTGCAAGGAAGGAGGCTTGAGTTTTCCCCGCCAGGTGACTGTGATGCAGATATACTTATATTTAGTACGACACCTACCCGTCCTATCCATAGTTTTGATGATGGATGCTCGACACAGAGACATGTGGATGCGTCAGTGCCATCAATGGACTGCAACACTGAGATTCAGCAGGTTGAGGCTTCCAAAGTTGTTGCTGCAATTAGTGCACAGGCAGTTGATGCAGTAGTTACCACTGATTGTTCAAATTCTCTTGAGTGAATTGTTATTGGAGATTTTTATGTTAGTTATCGTAGTGGTTCTCCAGAGCGGGAGGCAACACCTCTCTCAGGTGGGATAGGCGGGAGCATGGAGCTACCCAGTTGTGATATTGGGGATCAGGGTATTACAACGGAGTCGACAGATATTGGTTCATCCTCTAGAGTTATTGATTTACATCCTGACATTGAGTCATGTGTGCAGAGTCAGGTGATAGGAGTTGAGCATCTGCTGGGAGATGTGGGTACAGTGAATATGGATACCTCTGATGATTTGTTGGATGATGCTATGAGCTGCCTTGGCTATGATATTCTGTACCAGATATTGTGTGATGATTTTGAGGTGGTTTTGGATGGGTTCCAGGATCAGGGTTCACATGGACTTTCTGTTGTTGGCAATACAACAAGGGTTTTTGCTTCTTCAGAGGAGGTGTTGGTTGAGGTACCGACTAGTTGTGTCTCAGTTACGGATGTGTGCGAGGACAGTAGCACACATGTGGTGAGTAGTTCTGATTCAGTTTCCTATCATAGTGCAGTTAGTGGGACAAAGAGCTTGCATAGGAAGCAGGCATTACAGAGGCATCATGTGTCTAGTCAGCTGAAGGTGAGCGATAGAGACATCTCTTCATCTCTTGAGCATTATGATGCTATTCATCAGATGTTGGTCGCATCTGGTTGGGGTGCTCCTATGTAAAATGAGCACGGTGATAGCAGTCTTTCCTTAGCGGAGGTTCATGCGCTTCGAGAGGCTGTTAGGGTCTTGAAGCATAATTATTCGCAGTTAGTTGTTGACAGGGATTACCTTCTGGAGTGGGGTAGTACCTGTTATGAGGCATTGCTAGGGAAAGAGGAGGAGGTGATTGAGCTCACCCATGAGCGTGAGGTGACTGTGGACTCATTGCAGTGTACCCAGTTGGCTTTCCATGAGTCTCAATCAAGATTGGATGAGGTGACCATGGAGTTGGAACATGTTTGGTCCACACCAGCTCAAGACCCAGTTTAGTTTCATATTGAGGTAGTTGGTGGTAAGTTTGCTTCTACAGTTGGGGATGAGGGACGTGATGATGTGACATTCACATCTGTCTAGGATATGCGTGCAACAGGTACAAAGGAGGTGAGAGCATAAGTGGGGACGAGCTATCATGGTGATTTGCTTCCTTTTGCTGGAAGCGAATCTATTTCTTCATTTCTTACAACTGATAGCATTAGGCAGTTGGCAGTGCCACATTTTCAGAGGGATCATCTATGGGTTGAAGGGGAGCAAGTTGACGCTTCCACGTATAATTTCTACTGCACTGAGTCATTCATGGAGTATTTACTTGAGAGTGCAAATTTGCGGGAGGATTCATACAGAGTATCTGAGGGTACTCTCATTCGGGGCTCTCGTGCTATACGACGTTTGGTGGGGAAGATTGTAGAGACCTTGGCTACAATGCTTTCGAACAAGGATTTTGTGGTTGGATTTGCTAAGAGGGTTTCCCAGGATCCTACCCAGCCTTACATTATGCGGAGTCAGAGATTGGAGCCATCTCCTGATTCCCAGTTTGGTAATGATGAGCCATTGACAGAGATTGGGGCTTTCTACCGGCATTATACGGTGGGGTATGCTCATCATTTTTCTTTTGACCCACGGGTAGGGGATTTGGTCTCACGTAGGTGTAGACTGGCTCCAATTTCCTACCATCCATTATGGGATGGGTTAGCACCATCTTTTGCAGATGGAATTGTCAGTTGCAAGTTAGACCACTTGCAGTATTGACACACCCAGGACAATTTATCAGAGGTTGGATTTGGTGGTAGTGACACAGGTACCTATGGTTGTTATCATGTCCATAGTGTAGTTGGTGTGAGTGTCAGTTAGACAAAGACTCGAGTATTGACAGAGTTGATGTTTTAGTTGGGTTGAGTTCCGCTGAGTTGTTTCGTCCATCGGCACCTACAGTTAGTCTTTAGATGATGTTGTCAGTGATGTTAGTTATTTGGGTGTTGGTGCTATAGGGGCCAGTTGTGCGTGACAAAGATATTACACAGTTTCATCCTTGGGATCCGGGTGGATTGTGATGTTGCTTGTTTTCCTGATTGCTTGAGGACAAGCAATCTTGCGAAGGCAGGACTATAATGTCCCCGTTTTTTTCAGACTCTTGGGATTAGCTTAGTTTGACGACCCTCATAAGCTAATCAGGTGATCAGAGGGGGTCAATGGTAGAGCCAGTGGTTGGATTCCATTTTGGAGGTTCTGGTTGCCAGGTCTGCTCTTCGTTTGGGTCAGATTGGATGACTTACTATTTATAGTAAGTAGTATTTTGGGTATGGTTTGGGTTAGCAGGGTGCCTGCACAGTGTTATCAGATGTTTCAGGATTGTTTATGAGGAATTTCCAGTTTGAGAGACTTACTATTTATAGTAAGTCTATTTTGGTCAGATGACTATTTCTGGCAGGGCAGTATGAGCTCAGGGCTTTGTTGTCAGAAGTTAGATTTACTCGGTCAGAAAGATTTAGTGGCTTCATGGGTTTAAAGTGGTTATTAAATTAACTTATTTTAATTTAATAACTTTATAACTTTAATGTTATAAAATGATGTTGTGTTGAAGAAGCTACTTAAGTGAAAAATGTGAATTTGAAGCTTTTTAAAAAAAGCTCATATATTCAACTCGAAAAAGCATTCTTCTCACCTATTGATCATTTGATAAAAATTGTGTTTGAGAGAGAATTCGGTTTTCTTGGATTGAGCTAGGGTTTGGTCTTCTTTTAGGAGAAAACGTTGAGCTTCTTCCTGTGTTGCTGAGATATTGATGTTTGGTCTTCAACATTTGGAGAAAACATCAAACTTATGTTTAATTTGCAAAGATTTATGGCTGCCGTACATTTCTTGGAGGGGCCGTACAAAATTTAATGCTAGTCGTACATGTTGCAGTACCGTACAACAGTTAGCTTGATTGTGTTTGCTGTTTGGATGCAAGTTGTGAAGATTTGAAGTTAATCTATAGTTTGTTGGCTGAGTCACAAGTGGGGTTGTTTAATTGCAAGGAGTTTCTAGCCGCCCTTTGGTCATGGAGTATGCAACATGGATGGCGTCAATTTCCAGGCAGGCTGCATTTTAATTATGCTGCAGTCTCTTGTTATTTAAGGTGCCTAGAATTTATTCATTGTCATTGTTATTGTTATTAATAACAATTTGATTTAATATTGGTTTAATAGTTCAATCCAAGTGCATTTGGAAATTGATTTGTTATTACTATTGTCATGTGGCATTTGAAAAGTTTATGAAAATTCATGATTGTATTGAAAACAAAAAAAACAATTGCCATTTAATTATAAAAGTCAATTTGCTATTAAGAGCTAGCTGGGCTCATTACAATCTCTCACAATGAAACCAGTGTCCGAGGGGCCTGGAGGAAGATGCGTCGTCGAAATCCAATTTTAGCAGATCCTGATTTGGGGGGATCTAGCTTACACTTAGTCTTTTGTTTGAGTGTCTTGCTTCTATCTTTGGGGGAATGAGCTGTGGCTAGAGCCTGAATTAAGGGACAATCAACTTGAATTCCTTATCCTTATTATGAATTACAATTTCTCATAACACTATTAACTTATGTAGTTGACAATATATAGATAATGATATGTTATTTCAATAATAATAACAATTATCAATACAACATGCTATCTCTGATTTAGGCATTTAGGTGTATGCTTAAGTGAATTGAGGTATTTGCACTTAGTGCAATGATCACTAGGATCTCTGCTATATCAAATATGGCAGTGTAAATATGCAAGATGATCTAATTATATTGCTATGTCTGATGAATCCTTCTGAATATATTTAATGAGATGTAAGACAATATTGCTTGTACCAATATTGATTGTTGTCTCTAATATGATCCCTTAAATCATGCAATGTCTGATATGTAATATCATCTATAGCAATCTAGTTGCTCTTTCAAATATGGATGTAAAACTTTGTTAGCAATTTAAGTTGTCATTAGTGTAGAATAGTTGCAAACACCATTCCCACCGGTAAAGGTTCACCGGTAGTTCACTCACGTTACTTTAAAGGCACCGGTAGACTAGAAACAGAGTGTATGCACCAGTAGACTAAACAGAGGAGATGTTCTAGTAGACCGAACTAAGTACATTGTATCGGTCTTATATTTCATACAGGGATGGACCGGGTATGAGTATACTAGTCTAACTGCATAAAGATCCGCATCGGATTCTGCGGAGCAGTTGAGGATAAAACCGGAATATGCGGAGCATCCACCATTTAGAACTGAAGTTAGCTTTCTAAAATGAGTTAGTTTTATTTCTACGCGGATGTTTGAAGGTAAACTCCTGATCAAAATGCAAAGCTTTACTGCTAGTTGCATGATTTAATGTTGAGTTTACAGCTTGGCGGTTCTATGAATTAAGGGTTTAATTGACATGAACTTTTGTATAAATATAGGTCATAGGACGCAAGAAATAAGGTTGTTGAGAGTTGTTGAATAGAGAGAGCAGAGAAGAGAGAGATTACAGTCACCAGAGGTGAAAGGCAGAGGCAGAAAGATTCAACAGCCAGACAAACCGGGGAAGAGTTCAATAGGTATGATCTAATCAGACAATCAGTGTCAATTAAGATCATTGCTTTTATAAGGTGTGAAAGTATATTAAAATCCCTCAATCAGGGTGAACCCTGATCGGATCTTCGTAAAAATCCTTTAACTGTGTAACATCTTTGTTGATGTTGAAAGTCCTCTAACCAGACAACTCCTAACAGAGTTAAGATCTTAACCGATCTTCTATCAAATCCCTTAACCGGGTAGCACCTTCACAAGTGCTTTGTAAGCTCCTAACAAGGCATCTTTATTTTTGCAGAAGTGAAGTTGTGAGCTCTGTCTCACCGTGGTTTTTTCCTTCTAACTAAGGGTTTCCATGTATACATGATGTGTTGGTCTATGTATTTCTATTTATGCTTGTGGATGATTTCTTACATTCTTCTTATCTTGAAAGATTAGTTAAACAAGTGTTGAATTGTAATAGAAATAGTATTTACTGATTCACCCCCCCTCTCAGTAACCAGTTAGGAATAACAATTGGTATCAGAGCTCAGTTCTCTAATAGAGAAAGCTTAACCGCTTGAGAAAAAGATCATGGAGGGTTAGAGGTATCAGAAATAACTTGAGGAAGCCAACGACATCATTGCCTCTCTGGAGAATAGGCTGAGAAGATCACTTGCTAAAAGGAAGGAGTTGGCTCTATAGTTGAGTGAGAGCAATGAAACCATTGATGAACTCTCTGGGCAGAGTGGATTTGATGAAGCTGAGGAGGCAGCCTCTGAGTTCATGGAGAGGAACTAGATCCTAACCGATCAGATCTCCAACCTTAAGAGGGAGCAAGAAGGTAATGCCCTAAGGATGACTGAACTGATTGAGAAAAAGAGGAAAGCTGAAGATGAAAGAAACACAGTAGCCAAGTCATTAACAGCTTTTGAGAAAG
The DNA here is from genome assembly GCA_027943335.1 of Chamaecyparis obtusa. Lineage (NCBI taxonomy): Eukaryota > Viridiplantae > Streptophyta > Pinopsida > Cupressales > Cupressaceae > Chamaecyparis > Chamaecyparis obtusa. The sequence goes on along the minus strand of BSBK01003939.1, from coordinate 328,418 downwards.
CAACGAACTTGGTAGAGGAAGCTGTAAGGGCAAATGATCTTTTCATTTTGCAACTTCAAGAAGACATGCAAATTGTCACTTGAGAAAACGCAACATGCAAAAGGGTTGGCATGATAGAGATGAAGCATGCAAAAGGATGGCATTAGAGTTGTATCAACTGAAGGAATAGATGAAAGAACTTGAAGAAAGAAATGAAACCCTAAGAAGATACAACAACATCTCAGTCAAACTTGATGACCAACTCAAAGCTCAAAGAAAGCACAAAGATCCCACCGGCCTTGGATTCACCGGTATAGACACTAAAGAGACTGGTGAGTCTTCTGAAGCTAAGACAAGCAAGAAGGATAAGAAGAAGCCACTGGCACAAAAGGATAAGAAGACTTTTAACACCTCTTGCAGTCATTGTGGGAAATCGGGTCATACAACAAATGACTGCAGGAATGCACCGGTAAAGCCAAACAATAGTTACTGCAAAAATTGTTGCAAGTATGGCCACAAGACCAATGAATGTTGGTTGAGCCCCATAACTATGTCTAGTGGAAGCAGGGGAAGCTTCAAGGGTTATTGCTATGCATGCAACAAATTTAGAAACAAAGCTGATGAATGTAGATCAAAGACAATGGCATTCAGATCCCCACCGAGACCAGTATTCACCAAGAGAAACAAGAACCGAAGCACAACCAACTGTGTTAACAGTGGCATGCATAGTCACATGACTCCTAGTGCAAATCACCTGACAATAGAAGGGTGAAATCATGGAAGGCAACCGGGATAGTCTATTACTCCTATAAACAAAGTTGGACACCTAGCTAAAGACTCCAGGAACCGGTCAATGATAAACGGAAAGAATCGGTCAAACCGGTTGAGAAGACCTCATCCTCAAATGAGAAGAACAATAAAGAAAAGAAGACCGAGAAAATAGTCAGGCAGATTTGGTTCAAAAAGGAATCAAAGAGCTCCATTGAGGAGAAGACAGAGGAAAGATCATCATCGGCCGATGGTGATATCTCTTCAGCTAACTGAGCCTACAGGGCTTAGGGGGAACCTGTAGCTCATCTACTATTCCCGGTACGAATGGTGAGCAATCCACTCACTCAGCCATGAAATTCAACTGGATAGGCAAGTAATGATCAACCGGAATATGCACAACCGAAAAAGCTGGAATATCGGTTGGCAAAAAAAAAAAAGGAAAGAAAGGTTAGGTAGGGCAATTAATGCTATAGCCTTTTAACAATAGTTATTGTTATGCCCTAACCCTATATAAAGAAAGGAGGATTACTCATTCATTTTTACTTTGCGATTTTGTGATTAACAATTTTCATGCTTGAGTAAAATTCCCGTGCTTTGATCATCAAGAGATATTGACTGTTAGACCGATCAAGCTACTTTCTATTAACTGGTTGTTAGCAATGGCATCTTCATCATCGTCTGCCAAGCTGATTCCTGCAAATCAACTCGACCAACCTTCCTATGATATCACGGCGACTTATAATAGGGCGAATGACATGGATGGTGCATTATCAAGCGTGCTCGATGGTGTTTTCCTGACGAAAGACGTGACTGCATTCATTCATGCTAAGCATGAAGAATTAGGAGAGAGACATACATCTAGAGCGAGTATCTCTCGCTATGTGAGGACAGAAAGCTTCCTAATAGATATGTGAAGCTAGTCTCATCCAGTCTCATCAACAGAGTCAGCTGTCCAACCATCTTCCGACCTGATTGGATTCGACTGGTTCTTATTCACGTGCATGATCCAGGGTTTTGGGTCCAAATGGGTGCAACAACACAAATCACAAAGGAGGATTTGCATCGTGTGACTGGGTATAGTCAGAAAGGGGAAGCACTAACCCTAAGAACAATCTCAAATGCGATTGTCACCAAGCTGACAAAGTCTAAATACGATGGTCAACTTATGACACTAAACGACATCGAAGATCAAGGGGTTCGGTTCGCATCAGCAGTGATAGGGTATAAAATCTACCAGTCCAGCAATCAGAATAGCATACCGAGAGGAACTCTTCATGCCGCTCACTGGATAATGTAAGACAATGCCAAGTACGATCTCTGCGAAATGCTCCAAGGTCAGATATTTGAAAATATGAAGAAGCTCGGCATGGTTAAGAAGAAATCCATGAAGTACGGGACCCTATTGGTATTTCTCTACTTCTACTATCAAAATTTCTTTTTAGGTATTGGAAAGGTGACATGGGGAACAGATCGACCGGTCATGCATCAAATAAGTGAAATGGCCAGCCAACTGGGAAACTAGTTTAGTAGAGTAATGACTGAATATTTTGAGGCATTTCAAATGAGGATGCATGCAAGGGAGCGGGTGCCATCAAGTATTGTCGACTCATACAAGGATGATGTATGTTTTCTGGTTTCCACCGATCATTGCATCATTCAAGTAGTGGAACCAAGAACAGGATATGCTCCGGAACTGGGTTATGAGCTCACCACTAAGATTGCGAAGGCATATGCTGATCCCTTGACCGAAGCTAATCTAGATCTCATTGCCCACCGATTTGGTACATTCGAAGAGATTCAAGAGAATCTGAAGAAGGTACAGGTCAAAAATGTCTACACTAAGAGGACTCCCGCACCAAAGAAGAAACTGGTGACAGAACAGCCCAAGGCTCAAAGGAAGAGAGCTCAACCGGTACCCAGCACCCAAGGGGAAGAACAAGAAGAGACAGAAACCGAGGAAACAGTTCCTCTAGTCAGAAAGAGGACCTCTGGTAAACCGGTAAAGGAGGATCCACCTAGAAGGAGAAAGCCCACAATCGATGAATTTGTGGTAGGATTGAAAGATACTGGTGGAATGAGTTTAGTGGACACAAGATATCAGTTTGCAAATGAAGAAGACAGGAGAAAGATTGAAGAAGCTGTAGTGTACTGCATTCACAAGTATAATCTGCATCCTACCGAACTTCACAGGGTTGTACCTGATGATCTCCTACAAATTCTTGAAGCTAGATGGAAAGCTTCAATGGACAGAGAAAAGGAGCTGAGGATTCGAGCTCTGCTAGAGGTTCAGAACCACCTCACTTTGGAAGAAGCCATTGAACAAGCTGAACTGCATCAGCAAGATTTCCTGACAAAGAAGAGGATTAGTCGGATGCTTATAGAAGCCGACAAGGTTCATGAGGAAGGAGTAACCATATGGACCAAACTTCTTCAGACCCAGCAACAAGCAGAGGAAGCACGCCAAAGAACCACAGTTCCATCGATCATTGACACCGGAAAAGGAAAAGGAGTGCTTGGAGTTGAAGTACCGGTCAAAGAAAGGAATCCTACAGAACCGGTAATTGTAGACATCATTGATGACAAAGGCAATGAACCAGCTCGTCCAACTGTTCTAATTTCTCCAGAAAAAGGTAAGACTCGCACCATGTCTGTCAATGATATTGTTGATGAAGTAATGGATTTTGGAGAAGTAGAAAATGTTGCTAAGTGGTATGGTCTGTTAGACGAAGATGATAAATAGGCTATAATAGTAGCTTTAGTGGAAACTTTTATGGACTACAACAGAACTCCAAGGGACTATAGGGCCAAGTTTCCCCCTGAGTTAAATTCTAGGCTTCAAACCAAATGGAGAACTGGTTTAGGCACCAACACTAGAATCAATAAGGAGACGTTGTCTAAGGTTAGACCTGGTCTCAATGAAGAGAGAATCAAGCTTCTACTAGAAGAAGCATCAATGAACTTGGATACCAAGTGTAGAGTTGCCAAGATTCTCAATGGATATGAAAACGAAGTCTATAAAGAGACTTTAGATTTCTAGCAGCAGTATGACTTCAATGCTCTTGAAAGGACAGGTCCACAAGATCAAACTCAAACAGCACAAGCACCACTGGTTCAATTCACTACTCGTGAAGAACCTGCAACAGGTAAGGTAAATGTTCAAACAAAAGAGTTCACATCTGGTGAACAAGTAAATGTTGAACAGGTAGTTCCCCCAGTAGAACAAGAGCTTGGAAATGATATACCTATGGGAGAATTACATACAGTTGAAGAATAGCACAAGGAAGAAGTCCCACTGGAAGAGCAACTCCCACAAGAAGAGGATGCACAACCAGAAATTGAAGTGCAACAAGAGGTGGAAGTACAAAATGAGGAAGAAGTTCCAGCAGAAGAAATCCTACCAGAAGAAGAGGTTCAATCGGAAAATATAGCATTACCAGAACAAAGAGTTCAACTGGAAGAAGAACATGAGATACCTGCGGCAGCACAACCGGTACAAGAACCAATCCAAAATGTACAGGCAGACATACCTAGCTCCTCCTCATCTAAAAGAAAGTTATCATTTGCTGAGGACATAGAAGCCAAAAGGAGCAAGGCCACCGATACTGTGGTTGACATCAGCAAAATGTCAACAAGGCAGCTAAAGGAGCTGACCAAGAAGAAATAGGACATGGTCCTAACCACTGTCAAGAATATTTTGTGCAACTTCGTACCTGATGTTGACATCGATGAAGATGAACCTGTTATAGACCAGCTGGAAGTATTGGCACAAGCAATCGGTGATGACTTGACAGATCCAGAGATTGTAGCAATAGATCATTATGAAAAGAAGAGAATAGAGATTCTCCATAAACAAGTTGAAGAAATAAAGGTGATTGTGACAACAAATTTGAGAATTCCTCAATGACAGATTCAAGTGGCAGGAAGTTTGATGACAAGAACTTCCAATTTTGATAGATTCTTGCTAGACCTAATAGAGAAGTCAGCAAAGACTTCAGAAGACATAAGAGCTTTGTCTTCTTAGTTTGACATCAAGAATAAGTCTGCTACAAACTTCAGCAGAGAAATGACAAGTCTTGCTCTTATTCTAAGAAAGACTTCTAAAGAGAAGACTAAGAGAATCCAAGCCATCATTGGATTTCAATTGTTTCTGGCCCCCACATTTGATGCAATGCAACAAACTGCATCATCAGCTGAGAATCTCATCAAAGAACCGGACTACAAAACTATGGAGGACATGGAGAACATTATTGTCTCTCTTAAAGCAACACAGAAGAACCTTGAACATGTAACTGGTCAATGGGCACTGCTTCTTCATTTAGCAAGGAATATTTATAAAGATATCTTCACAAAGCTACAAATGTAAAAACACAAGTGAAGCTAAACCCTTTGTCCAATGGAGGCAAAAAGGGGAAGATAGAAGAAGAAATGCGAAGAAGGAAGAGATCAGAACAGAAGGGCAGAATGGTCAGAAGATCAAGGACAGCTACAGAAAAAAAAAGCTAAAGCACTTGGACAGGGGAAGTCTGGAATAGGGGAAGTGTGCCACCAGAGGAAAGAAAAAGGAACGAGAAGTCTACAGGACAAGGTATAAAATGAGATAAGTGAGTATGGTTTTGCCACCAATGACAAAGGGGAAGATTGTTAGAAATTTAAGTTGTCATTAGTGTAGAATAGTTGCAAACACCATTCCCATCGGTAAAGGTTCATCGATAGTTCACTCACGTTACTTTAAAGGCACCGGTAGACTAGAAACAGAGTGTATGCACCGGTAGACTAAACATAGGAGATGCACCGGTAGACCGAACTAAGTACATTGTACCAGACTTATATTGCATACAGGAATGGACCGAGTATAAGAGTACCGGTCTCACTCCATAAAGATCCGCACCGGATTCTGCGGAGCAGTTGAGGATAAAACCGGAATATGCGGAGCATCCACCATTTAGAACTGAAGTTAGCTTTCTAACAGGAGTTAGTTTTATTTCTATGTGGATGTTTCAAGTAAACTCCAGATCAGAACGCAAAGCTTTACTGCTAGTTGCATGATTTAATGTTGAGTTTACAGCTTGGTGGTTCTATGAGTTAAGGGTTTCATTGAGATGAACTTTTGTATAAATACAGGTCATAGGACGCAAGAAACAAGGTGGTTGATAGTTGTTGAATAGAGAGAGTAGAGGAGAGATATCTGCAGAGAGATTACAGTCACCAGAGGTGAAAGGCAAAGAGGCAGAAAAGATTCAACAGCCAGACAAACCGGGAAAGAGTTCAACAGGTATGATCTAACCAGGCAACTCCTAACAGAGTTAAGATCTTAACCAATCTTCTATCAAATCCCTTAACCAGGTAGCATCTTCACAAGTGCTTTGTAAGCTCCTAATAGGGCATCTTTATTTCTGCAGAAGTGAAGTTGTGAGCTCTGTCTCACCGTGGTTTTTTCCTTCTAACCGAGGGTTTCCATGTATACATCATGTGTTGATCTATGTATTTCTGTTTATGCTTGTGGATGATTGCTTACATTCTTCTTATCTTGAAAGATTAGTTAAACAAGTGTTGAATTGTAATAGAAATAGTATTTACTGATTCACCCCCCCCCCCCTCTCAGTAACCGGTTAGGAATAACAAACTTTGCAACAATAATCTGATGCTGTGTTTGATATATATATATATTTAATCTTTCCTTGCAATCCATGGTGCTGTCTCAGATACGGAGTTATGAACTTGCAGCCGGTTTTAGCAACTTAGGCCGATGCTCACAAGAGCAGATTCAATAACGGATAAGAGTTAAGAGGTTTCCAAATTGATGATGCTGGTTGAAGTGATTTTGAATGCCTTCTTATATCTTGCAAATGGAAGGAAATGAAGAATTCAACCATGGCATGGATTAATTCATACAAAGTCAAAAAGAGATTCAAGAGAAATTGACCTGATTATTGGGATTATTAACCAATGGTGATCATAGAAAATAGGAGAAAAAAAGAAGAAATGATGAATATTCAAATCATCATACCCTTAGAATTAGACCAATGCTTCATACTTTCCTTCCAAAGGAAGGACGACAAGAAAGTTCTGGACCTACCTTAGTCAATCTACAAGATCAATGGTGACAAGATTGGTTAAAAGGAGGTCTTCAAGAAGATATATCCCTAGAGGACTACATAGAGATAAGTGTCAAGTATTCACCTAAGAAGCAAATAAGTCATCTCTTGGACTTGAGAGGGGAAAGAAGAGAACATGAATGTTTCAAATAAAAAATAATCAAAGATTGCAATACAAAAGTCTTACACCTCCATTCCTCACAACAAATGTTAGCGAAGACATTGGAAGCAACTACATCAAAGTAAGAAGGCACCATTACCCTAAGATCAATCCAAGCAAAAGATGAACATCCAGCCTCACAAGAAATAGTCATTTTTTCACATGACTCTATCACAAATAAGAATATACTTGGATTCATGAAGATCACAAGTTACACTTACCCACCTCCTAGATCATGGATTGAGGATAGCATATCTAGTAAAATCAGAAGACATAATGACACCCATGATTGTTCCCTACATCCTACTAAGTGCATGACATCCTCTACCAAGTCAAGAAGTGAGAAAGAAGATATCTCCAATATAGGTAAATCAGGACCTAATTCATGCCTCCAATCAAATCAATTCAAGATAGATAGTCAAGAAAGTATGACATCAAAAGTATGTAAAGATGAAATACAATTGGTAAATGGGGATAGATGAGTATCTACAAGTCTTGGAACTCCAAATCACTACAAACGATAGGAAGAGACCTCACCATAAGAAGATAAGCCATGGCTATCAAGCACGTTAACAAAGAAGGAGAAGGTGCCTTGAAAGGTTAGCCAAAATCAGACAAAGATAAATCCGAGTTTAGCGGCAAAAGAAATCTTCAACTTATCCATGACCCTTTATTTCAAGTGGACAAAACATATGACAATTCACTCTCTAAGGTGTATGAGGAAACTAGCTTGAAGTCACTCCAAGGTGAAGATGAAAATAGATTATGGGATCTCGATGCATCTTCCATCAAGAAAGCATTGATAACTATTTGGAACAAAATAACTCGTAGTGCCATCACTGAAAGCTCTGCATTCAAAGTACCAAAAGATGCAATTCAGGAAAAGATTTTTTCTTTGAATCAAAGGACAAGAACTAATTATTCAAGTTTGATAGCAAAGGGGAATCATACTACCATCATATCTCTTATGCAAGATGAGTATCACCATCATTGTGTTCCAATTAAGATAACTACAATGGAAGGTCTATTAAGCTCATGGAGATTGATTATCTAGATCTCTACCACCATCACAATGGATAATCATTCTTATAAATGCAGTTATGCTATATAGAGATGACAATTTCAAGTTTGGGATCCAGGAATCATTGACAAAATAAGAATGCTTGTGGGCAAGCATTTTCAAGAGGGGGAGACTGTAATGTCCGCGAATTGAAAGATATACAATAAAATAAAATTTAATTAAAGATTGAAATTCATAAAAACCAAATTCTAGTCTTAATCCACGCCATATGGTAAGCCGACAACATGGTTATAAGAATTACAAAGGACATCGACTAATTTGTCCATACCTCTGTGATGGTAGTTGTGATTTGTAAGCGACTAGTCATTTCATCACCAGTACTGTCAGCGGCATATACGATATCAATTACGAGGCTTATGTATCAAGGACAAAAGCAACGAGGTAGACAAGTTGATACATGTAAGATAAAACCCATCAACTGCAAAGGAGGCATTAATAGATGATAGATATGAACAAGGTAATGTCATTTTCTAGATTGGGGAATATTCCAAAGGAGTCAATAACATCTATCGATGAACAATGACAAGGGATTATCAAGGCCAATAGAAATTCATCAAGCCAAGGTCGATTAAGGGGATAGTAAGACGAGTCGATGACTTCTAGGAGGAACTGTTCGAGGTCAATAAGACATTATCAATAGCGTATCAAGCAGCTACGAAAGCTGAGATTAATTAGCGATTGCCATATTTGACCCAAAGATATCTTAATTAAGAAGGTTGCGATTAACAATACCAATCCATAATTATTGCACAATGGAGTCACTAAAATAATATATAATGGTTATCAATAACTATTAGAGATGGAGCGATTAAGGAAGTTGATAACGGTAATAATCCTGAAAAGAATCCATTTGTAGAGAGCCTGGCTAGATCTTAACTCTAACTGGCTAAAAACTCAAATTAAATTGCAAATTGTATTGAACTCCGCCAATTATAAATTTGTGAATTTCAGTCTTGGAATTTATTTTAATAACATACAATACTAAAATTATTCTACTGATCATCGAGTTCATCTACAACTAAGAAATTATCTCAAGACATTACAAGTATTGAATAACAGGAAAGCACCTTATTGTTGATGTCAGTTTTGTACCACTACATAACATATAGCAATTGAATGCCTGATATAGCATACCAAACACTCAACCCTCTCTTGAAAAGTAAATACTCATGCAGAACATGAGAAAACTCCAAGGTTCCTTACACCTGTGGATACTAACTCAGTTATATTAATGTGATTTTCTGGTTAATCACATAGGCGGGCTTACGTTGTTCATTCAAAGATAACTTGGTGGTACTTCGCTTGCTTGACTTGTTCTTTTCTCCTTGATGACTTTCACTTTCAACTACTACCACTAACTGCTTACTGCTCTACTACTACTCCTATGAATGAAGAAATTAGCAAATGGACGGGGATCCAACCAAATGAAAGCCTGCCAGCGGCACTACCTCCATTGGTGCAATGATTCAAAGGGATACTCTTAGAATTTTCACACTAACACCTATCTTCCAACCCAACTTGAAGTACAAGTGGAAAGATGAAATGCAAGTAGAACTTGGGAGCGATCGGACTAGATTACCACACAAGGCTTCCTAACAAGCCGCTAGGATGCTAGTGGCCTAGTATATAGATCCCTATCAAACATTCACTAACATCACCATACAACTAGCCATCTACTTCTACTCTAACAACATGAAATGAAATCCTACTTTAATTTGAGAGATGAGAACCATGCAATACACCAAAATAATCATGTATATCCACCATGCAAACCACAACAATGAATAGAGAACAATTTTGATAGTATTTTGGCAACAATTCTCCAACATAACCCCCTTTTACAAATGAGAACAAATGGCCTTATATAGGAGGCTCAAAATTACGACGAGTGGCCAAGATTAAGAGGCAAAATCAAGGGCCAAGATTAAAACTTACAAACCCTAATTAGGGTTACCATCTTTCAACCAATTACATGAGGGCACCAACTTCGTGTGCCAATGAGAAAATTACAATAATCTGTCAACCAATGAGAACATAGGACACTTGGTATGATTTGATTGCATGCACATGAAATTGCCACCTCATCAACCTTATCTTATAAATTTATTTAATCCTTGAGATGAGGTGAAGCCTTGGATGCTTGAGCTCGTCCTTAGAAACTTTCTCATCACCACTTGAACTTTCTTGTACCTGATGTCTTGACCTTGAAAGGGTGAGGTCTCTATGCACTTGGGGTAATCTTACCTTGACCTTGGTGGCTTGCCTGGATGTGAACCTTCTTGCAATTTGAGAGCCTTGCTCTTGGCCACCCCCTTGAAAACGAACTTGACCTCCTTCAACCTTTTGTCTCACTTTCCTCCATTATCCTTGCCTTCCTTAACCTTCCTGGTCTTCCCTAACCTTCCTACTCGAATTTGGTTTGCATGCACCCCCCTCTGCTTCAATACTCTTGGGTTTTGGGGGCACCTACCTCGGCCATACCTCCTGCAAGGCCCACAATCCACCCATTACTTGATTGAAATAATCATTAAGATCATCAATTGCCACCTAGCTAGTTAGTGAGTTGGTTCCTTCGCCGCCTAATTAAGCTATGTGGAGTTCATCTTACATCTGAAATTATGTGAATTGTTCATTAAGTCCATTTCTAATAGATAATTACAACTTAGTTTGTGTGTTGATCAATCTTATCATCCAAGTTATGATTGCTTTGTTTGTATCAATTTGTAGTCCATTCTTATCTTTCCTCTTAATGTGATTGAATCTAATTACTAGTTGTTTTTGTTTGATTTGCAATGAAAGAAAACAACTAGCCAAGGAAAGAAAACACATCACTCCACGGAGCTCACCACAGAGGGCAGACTCCTAAACATGGAGGGCCAACCACATAAAAAAGTCCAAGTCCAAGTTCCTATTACATTGGTGTAATGTTCCCACACTTACCTCTTGACCTTTAGAACTTGCCTACTTAGCCTATTACAACTTATCAACAAAATGCATGACCCTCTTGGGTGCTAGAACCCTCTCAAATCTAACCAAGCTAGCTTGCACGAATAGCCAAGCCCTGCCTAGCCTTAAATATCTTCAAATCTCTTCCAACCTGCGATGAAACCTGCTTCCTCGCTTGTACCTACAATGAAAATATGGAATGGAGGGTGGGGGTGAAATGGATGTAAGTGAAAGATGGAGATGGAGGATGAAGCTATGAAAATGTGATGGCAACCTGTCTTTTTATCCTTCCTGGCCAAGGGGGAGGAGCTCTCCATCAACTTGTCTCTCAACTGTATCATGTTCACTGTGCCAATGCTGGTGTCTTTCACTTGCTTCAATTTCGAGAAGAAGGTGGTCTTGGGCCTCATGTCTTCCTTGTCTTACTTGGTATGCATTGCCCTTTGGCTCTTGCTTGCACTAGCATCCGCCATCCTAACCCTTATTTCTGCCTCTTCTTTCTACAATGAGATGGGACTACACTTATTTTTGCCCCTCCAATCCTAGGGATGGAACTACCACTTATTTCTGCCTCTTCAATTCCTATCACACTACACTTATCTCTGCTTCTTCGCCTAGGGATGAGACTACCACTTATTTTTGCCTCTTCGAAAACTTATGAGATGGATTACACTTATATCTCCCAACTTCGTTCCTAGGGATGGGACTACCACTTATATCTCCTTTCACCAAATCTTATGAATGAAAACTACATTTATATCTCCCAACTTCAAGCCCTAAATGAAATGATGAAGTGATGGATGAATGATGCAAGCAAGAAAATAGGGAAAATGTACCAAGCAAGAACAAGGAGAAAATCTGCCTTTTAGACCAGCCTTCACCCTCAAGCATGAAGATCCTCCTCTAAACCAACAAATTCTCCTCCAAAGAAGAAGAAGACAACACCAAAAATGCACTCCTCCACCAAAAGAAGAAAAACACCCCTTGCTAAATGCACTCCTCCTTGCAAAATTTCGCTCTTTTGCTACTCCAAGAGCAACTTCTTGGCTGCCAAGAGACAAGTGAGAAATGAATGAGAAAATGAGGAGACAAGCCCTCCCTTTGTACTAAATTTTTTGCCTCTTCAAATAGGGCCGACCTGTATTGGAGGGAAAAATAAAATTAATTAAATTGTCAAACATATAACCCAAATTAAATGCATTAAATCACACAGCCTTGGGTATTTAATTTTAATTTAAAATTTGGGCCAGCCTAGTGCAAAATTATGGGTTTAAATTAGCCAAATCCGAAATTATCATAGGCCTTAAAATTGAAATTTTGAAAAAAGGTCATTTAGGCCTCTAATATAGCTTTAAACCTTCCCCATTGTGGACCCAATAACTTACCTTGAATTTCACACCTCTTTGGCCTTAAAATACATTGAATTTAACACACAAAGGGGCCCAAATTAAATTTATAAATTACAAACACTCAGCCCAAAAATATGATTTTATTTATTTTAAAATTGCCAAATTAATGCATAAAAATCACAAGTGGGGCCGGAATTGATGGCTGCCTTGGGTGATGAAAAATTTATGTTTGTTGTGCCCAATACCAAGCAAAAATAAAAAAATGGGAAGGGGCTGCCAGCTGTAGCTTTTTTCATTTTATAAATTTAGAATTTTTCCCAAGAAAAATTGATTTTAGCCCATTTAAATCATAACAACACCATCCCAAAATCAAAATCTGCCAGCCAATTAAAATTCAAATAAATTTCAATTCCATTTCCAACTTTCATTTACTCTTTTTCCCCATTTAAAATTTCGAAAATCCCACTTGGCAATTTAAATTTTTATTATTTTGCAAAATCCAAAAATCATTTAGCAATTTAATTTCCATTTGGCAATTCATTTTTTTTTGCAATTTATTATCTCCATTTGGCAATTTAATTTTTTCATTTAATCTCCATTTTCACCACCCAAAAATTTACAAGGTTTCCCCGAAAATATCCAAATTCACAATTAAATTTTGGAAAATGTTCGAGTTATGCAATTATATCAATTTTCCAAAATTCATCCAAGTCTAAAAAATATTGCAAATTTATCATCTCAAAACCCCATGGTTACTCCAAAACTCGCTAAGGCATCTGAATACCCAGATCTAGGAAAATTGCCAAGGCCTGCTCAAAAATTGGGGGGGTCCCCAAATTCTTTGGGGCGATGGTGTGAAAACCTCAAAACACTTATTAATACAATCTTCCCAAACAAGTGACTTCACTTCCTGGAAGTCATACGCAACACTTGGGGAATGCATTGTAGCTGCCAAAGAAAGTCATGCAGCTAGCCAGAAGTCATACGACAGCCATTAAATTGAAACGCAGCTCTTCCAATACCTAACGCAGTCCCATAAATCCATACGCAACAAATTTTATAAGCCACCAAACAGGATCGATTTATATCCTTGACCAAAACCGAGCCTCATACATCAATTAATTCAATGTCGTACATGTACGGCTCAGTACAGCAGTACGGCAACAGCCAACTCCGTACAGCCTTGCCTTTCTTTCACCTTGAAGATCAATCTGCAGATCGTACAATGTATTTCAATCCAACTGGTGAATTTTCAGTAAGTATTTCAACACTCTCTCCAAAAGCTGAAGACCAAGCATGAGTGAAAGCTGTAGAACTCTCTCCAAGAATGAAGACCAAGTCCAAACCCTAGCTCTCTAGGAAAAAACGATTTCTCTCTCAACACAAATTTTTATCAAATCATCAATGGGTGAATGAAAGTGCTTTTTCGAATTGAATATATAGCTTTTTTGAAAAAAAGCTTCAACTTCACTTTTTTCACTTAAGAGGCTTTTTAATCACAACTTCATTTTATAACATTAAGTTATAAAGTCATAAAGTTGTTAAATTAAAATAATTTAATTTAATAACGATAACTTTAAAATAAAAAGCCACTATAACCCATTGACTGTATCAAACTCGTTTCTTACACCAGAGCCTCAAACTTCAACTGCCCTGCCATAAATAACCAACTGCCAAAAATAGACTTACTATAAATAGTAAGTCACAAAAACTAGAGATTCCTTGAAACTCGATCCTGAAACATCTGACACTTCGTGCAGACGCCCTGCTAATCCTGGCCATACCCAAAATACCACTTACTAAAAGTAGTAAGTTGACCAAATTGACCTGAACGAAGAGCAGACCTGGTACTCTGAACCTCCAGAATGGAATCCCAACACTAGCTTTGCCAACTGACCCCCTCTGATCGCCTGATTAGCTTGTGAGGGTCGCCAAACCAAACTAATCCCAATAAGCTGAAAAACGGGGACATTACAGTCCTCCCTTCCCAAGATTGCTTGTCCTCAAGCAATCAGGAAAAAACAAGCAACATCACAAACCACCTGGATCCCAAGGATGGTCATAAGTAATGTCCCAATCAACCACATACTCCTGTGAAGAAGCCAACAACATCAACAATACAGACACCAGCAACTGAGAAACTGCACTCAACACCCAAATAACTAACATCATTGAAAACATCATTTGAAGACCAACGGTAGATGCTGATGCAGAAAACAACCCAGCGGAACTCAACCCAACTAAAACACTAACTCTGTCAAAACTCGAGTCCCTGTCTATCCGACACTCACACCCAACTACACTGAGAAGATGACAATGACCAAATGTACCTGAATCACTGTTACCAACTCTAACCTCTGATAAACTGTCCTGGATGTGTCGATACTGCAAGTGGTCCAACTTGCAACTGCCAATTCCATCTGCAAAAGATAGTACTAATCCATCCCATAATGGATGGTAAGAAACTAGAGCCGATTTACCTCTGCGTGAGATCAAATCTTCCACCTGAGGGTCAAAAGAAAAATGATGAGCATACCCCATCGTATAATGCCGGTAGGAAGCCCCAATCTCCGTCAATAGCTCATCATTACCAAATTGGGAATCAGGAGATGGCTCCAATCTCTGACTCCGCATAACTGCAGGCTGGGTAGGATCTTGAGCAACCCTCTCAGCAAACCCAACCTCGAAATCCCTGTGGGGAAGCATAGTAGATAGAGTCTCTACAATCTTTCCCACCAACCTCCAGATAACACAAGAACTGCTGATAAGAGTACCCTCAGACACTCTGTATGAATCCTCTTGCACATCTGCACTCTCAAGTAAATACTCCATGAATGACTCGGTGCAATAGAAATTATACGTGGAAGCGTCAACTTGCTCCCCTGCAACCCACAACTGATCTCTCTGAAAATGTGGCACAACCAACTATCCCATGCTATCAACTATATGAGATGAACAAATAGATTCACTTCCAGCAAAAGGAAGCAAATCAACCTAAGAGCTTGATTCCACTGGTACTCCTACCTCATCTGTAACTAGTGCACCCATATCCTGCATAGATGTGACTGCCCCATCATCATGTCGTGCATCCCCAACCGTAGAAGCAAACTCACCACCAACCACCTTGATCTGCAATCGAACTGGGTCTGGGGCTGGTGTGGACCGTAAATGCTCCAACTCCACGGTTACCTCCTCCAACTGGATCTGCGACTCCTG
Source organism: Chamaecyparis obtusa (assembly GCA_027943335.1). Lineage (NCBI taxonomy): Eukaryota > Viridiplantae > Streptophyta > Pinopsida > Cupressales > Cupressaceae > Chamaecyparis > Chamaecyparis obtusa. The sequence continues at coordinate 312,821 of BSBK01003939.1, read as the reverse complement.
AAGAGCCCGCTGAGTGCCCTCTAAAGCCTCAGTAGTCGTTGTCAGCTCTTGAGTAAGCTCACTCACCTCCTCTCTGTCCATCAATGCCTCATATGCTGTACTCCCCCACTCAACTAGGTGATCTCGGTCGGCTACCAACTGTAAATAGTTTTGTCTCAAAATCCTGATAGCCTCCCACAAGGAAAGGTAACCACCATTGTGATCATCTGTCATAGGAGCACCCCAACCATTAACAGCTAACAACTAACGAGTGGCATCAAAATGCTCGAGAGTAGAAGTAATATCTCTCTCATCAACTTGCAACTGGCTAGTCACATGATGACTCTGCACAACGGGCCTCCTATGAACAACCTCAACTGTGCTGTCCACCCTATGAGAGGAAGTTGCATCCAACAAACTCCCCTCAAGATCACCGTATCTCTGTGTACTTTCATCCGAATACACATCTACAAACTAAGTACAGGCATCGGACTTGTCCTCCACTAACTCTGGCTGCATACACGACTCAATGTCGTCATGTGAATCAACTATATTGTGGCATGAATCTATGTCACCCAACTCAACTGCAACACTCCCATCATGAGTGTCATCACTAGATAGCTCCATGCTCACATCCTCAACACGGGAAAAAACCACTGTCTCCTGTACTGATCCCACACTGCGACTGCTATCATAAACCTCAGAGTTTTCAGATCTCATACGCTCCTCATAGTCATCGCCCAACATCTCACATGGGGTTTCATCCCCAATGCAGCTCACAACATCCTCAAAAGTGTCATCTGATGTGTCTATACTATCAGCTTCCACATCTCTTGCTGAAATCTCAACTACTGACACTTGACTCTGCACACATGACTCAACGTCAGGCTATGCACCAATAATGTTGGAGCACGAACTGTCATCAACTGACCCTGCCGTAATGCTCAAATCACCAACATCACCACTGAGAGACTCCATACATGCATCAGTCCCATCTGAGGAAGCAACTATTGTTAGAAAGTAAAATCCACCAAGATAACTGAGAGGGGGGATGAATCAGTTATCAGATAAATACAACTTTTATCAACCTTAATAGATTTTAACCATGTAAGCAATGTAATCAACAACCATAAAAAGATATACATGCACAATAACACAATGACACAAGATATGTTGACTAGGGAACCTCTTGATCAGAGAGTAAACCCCGGTGGGAATGATGCCCACAAAAGATGCACTAATATGAAAGTTCCTTGTGAGAGGATGGACTCTGTTAGGAGTCTTATGAAATACATTCAGTACATATGAGTCCCTGTTAGGAGACTTTGAATTCCTGTTAAAAGATTCTAACTCTGTTAGGAGTTATGGAAGACAGAAGGACCCACTGCCCAAATAGCTTCAGGGTAAGATCACTAAACTCACTGTCCAACTGATCTTTGTATTACTCAACAGAATAATACCAAAAGATTACTGATCTCAACAATACAATACTCCTCTGACTGTGCCAAACCGCACCAACTGCTTCTTCAGATCTCAATATCAGATCTCTATACTTCGCATATCCTTTTTCAACAAATTCGCTTTCACAATTTCTTCATTCACTTTCATACATTACAACAAGGAAAACATTCCTTCCTTTATACCACACTCAAGTAATTACAAATGAGTCGGCATACAAATTACAAAATAAAAGTTTCCACATGTTACATAAAAATTACACAAAACTCTTGGCTTCCAATTAAGATAATTCTTCACTCGTGCGACCTTGGATCTTGCCCTCACGACCACGTCACTAACATCATGTCTTCAACTGCCTCATAACTGCACATGATCAAATTTCATCCCGATTAGGAGATATCATCCGATTTCCACAAACCGCTACTCAAGAACACTGCCTGAATACTGCTTCCACTGATTTCCTCATAACTGTCATGAATAAATGAATTTCTGTCTGCGCTCTTAACCACGATCTTATAGAACATCATAGAGTAAGTCCTCAACTCCACGTAGCTTCATCTTCAATATCCCAAGTGCGCTAACTCAAACATTGTTTGCTACTCTGCTAATCTCCAGTAGATCACTGTGTTGACATCAATGACAATCACAGTCCTGAATGCAACAACAATTGTTACAGAATGGCTGCGAATACTCCCCCATAGGATACATTCAGCATTCATTCCTAACAATCTCCCCCATTTGCATTGATGGCAACATAGATGAAAAAACATCCAAGTTCCATGAATACCAACACTACAACACTGTTGCTCTGAAAATACTTTCAAATCCTCTTCATCAATCACATCTTGTTTCGATTTCTTATTCAGTTCTCTTCAACAGATGGTTTTTCATGTATACTTCTCCCCCATTGACATCAATGATAGATGTTTCATCATTATGTCAACAACAACTTCAACGTCAAAGGACACTGTTCAGAAAATACATTCACTAGAGTCCTCATGACTCAGCTCAGATATACATACTCTCCCATAGAGGAAGTACCACCATCCAGTCCAGAAGAAAGATAGGGCTCATATACCACTGGACGGATGCAACAATCTGCATCACTTCTCAAAAGTAGGCTGGGGCATAACCCCAAGCATACCTCTCAGATACTCAAATGTATCCTTAGGCAAAGGTTTTGTAAATATATCTGCAATTTGCTCTTTTGTGCTTATGTACTCAAGTCTGACTTCTTTCTCTGCCACTTTTTCTCTCACTACATGATACTTTATCTCTATATGCTTTGTCTTAGAATCTAACACAAGATTCTTAGACATACTAACTGTGCTGGTGTTATCACAATGTATAACAAAAGGCTCAACAAATTTTATTCCAATATCCTTCAGCATTTGCTTCATCCAAATTATCTGGTTACAATTGTTTGCTGCTGCCACATACTCTGCTTCGGCTATGCTCTGTGAAATACAATTCTGCTTCTTGCTTAGCCAAGAAACCAATCTTCCTTCAAGGAAAAATGCTCCACCATTGGTGCTCTTTTTGTCATCAACACTACCTCCCCAATCAGCATCTGTAAATGCACATAAGGTAAAATCATTAGATTTTTCATACCACAATCCATACTCAATTGTGCCTCTTAAGTATCTCAGTATCCTCTTTACTGCTGCATAATGTGATTCTCTAGGTTCAGCTTGAAATCTTGCTACAATTCCAACTGCATGTGATATTGTTAATACTTTACCGGTTACTGAGAGGGGGGTGAATCAGTAAAAACTATCTCTGATGCAGTTTAAAATTTGTAAATAGATTCTTGAATGTAAAACATAATGTAAACAGTCATTCACAAGCATAAACAGAATCACATAGATCAACTCAAGTATTTATATGTGGAAACCCTCAGTTAGAAGGAAAAAACCATGGTGAGACAAAGCTCACAATTTCACTACTGTAGAATGAAGGCTCCCTGTTAGAAGCTTACAAAAGCACTGATTAAAGTGCTACCCAATTAAGGGATTTTACAAAAGATCTGTTAAGATCCGAGCCTTGTTAGGAGCTGCCTGGCTACAGGACTTTGAACATCAACAAAGATGCTACCCTGTTAGGGGATTTTACAAAGAACCGATTAGGTTCACCCTGATAGAGGGATTTCAATATGCTTTCACTCCTTATAAAAGCAATGATCTATTTTGACACTGACTGTCTGATTAGATCATACCTGTTGATCTCATCTATAATTTGCCTAGCTGTTGATCTCTCTTTCTTTCTTCACGTCTGTGCCTGTAGCACTCCCTAGAAGATATCTCTCCTCTGCTCTATGCAATCATCAACTATCAACAACCACCCTCTTTGCGTCCTATGACCTATATTTATATAAGAGTTCATCGTAATGAAACCCTTAACTCATAGAACCGCTAGGCTACAAACTCCGCAATAAATCATGCAATCAGCAAAAAGCTATGTGCTTTGATCTGGAGTTTACCTTACAAAACATCCGTAGGAATAAAGCTAACTCCTGTTAAAAAGCTAACTCCACTTCTAAGTGGTGGATGTTCGTATAATCTGGCTTTTAACTCAAACTGATCCACTAAATCTGGTGCGGATCTTTAGGCCGTTTTAGACCGATGTAACCTTATATCCGGTTCAACTTATGCACAATAAGACCGGTGCGTGTTCTTAGATCGGTCTACCGGTTTTCTTTATCTACCGGTGCATACGTTATGTTGCTTGTCTACCGGTGTCTTCTAAGTGTTTTGAGTGACCGGTGACCCCTTACCGGTGCATAGTGTTTGTGGATGTACTCTAATGACAACTTAATATTGCTAATAGATATATCAGGTCTTATATGAGGATATGCAAACAGGTAACGAGTCTGCGGACCGATTGTCAAAAGAGAGGTTAGGTAAGGGTAATTAATACAGTAACTGTTAACAAATGTTACCGTTTGCTAATTATCGTTACAACCTATGTCTATAAAAGGGAAAGATGATTACTCATTTCACTTTACATTGCGATTTGTGATTATTGATTTCATAAGCTTCAATAATCTTTTCTTGTTGTGATTTATGTTCTTTGCTTAGCGAATTTTGTGATTCTTATCAAGAACTTTCTACTAATACCGGTCTAGAATCATGGCATCTTCATCTTCTGTAGTGAGCCTAATTAGTGCAAATCAACTGGATAAACCACTTTATGACATCATGGCAATTCAGAACCAAGAGAATGATATTGCGAGAGCTCTATCGTCTATGCCTGCAGGTGTTTTGCTGACTGAGGATGTAACGACATTCATCCATAGCAAACAGGAGGAACTGGGTGAAATATTCATACATAGAAAATACCTTTCACTTTGTGAAGACAGGAAGCTTCAACTCAAATACGCGAAGCTTGAATCATCGAAATTGATCAACGGAGTGAAATATCCAACCGTGTTTCGACTGGATTGGAATAGACTGGTTCGGAGCAGGGTTCATGAACTAGGGATGTGGCTTGCAAAAGGCGCAGTCACACCAATCACGAAAGAAGACCTACGCAGGGTGACTAGTAATAATGTCGTAGGGAAAGCTCTAACCCTAAGGATAAAAGCTAATGCAGAAGTCACACGGTTGACAAAGTCAAAGTATGACAGTCGAATGATGACTATGAACAACTTTGAAGATGATGGCGTTCGATTTGTGGCAGCGGTTATCGGCTATAAAGTATATCAGTCAAGTAACTTGAATAGCGTACTAGGAGGAGTGATACACACGGCGCACAGGATTGTGCATGACAATGCGCGATACGACATATGCGCTATGCTGCGGGGGCAGACTTTGAAAAGCTGAAGAAGCTTGGCTTGGTCAAGAAGAAGTTTCTGAAGTATGAGACATTACTGGTATGTTTGTTCTTTTCTTATCAAAACTTCTTTCCAGGCATATGCAAGGTTACATGGCAAGAAGATAAACTGATGATGGTTCAAATCCGTGAGTTAGTAAATAACTTGGGGAAGCGGTTTAATAAGGTCATGATTGATTACTTTGAGGCCTTTCAGCTAAGAATGCACAACAGGGAAAGAATTCCCTCTAACATTGTTGAAGAATACAAGAAAGAGATGTGTTTTCTAATAAGCATTGATCATTGTATTATCCAGGTTGTGGAGCCAAGGTCCGAGTATGCACTGGAGCTTGGTTATGAGGTTACTTGTAAGATTGCAAAGGCATATGTTGATGCACTTCAAGAAAGCAACTTAGATCTCTCAGCATACCGGTTTGGGACCTATGAGGAGATTCTGACAAATTTGAAGAAAAAGACATCTGCAAAGGAACTGAAGGTGTATGTGAAAAAAACTGCCACTCCTAGGAAGAAGATGCCAGTGGCTAAAGAACCAAAGCTTCAAAGAAAGAGGACTCAGTAAGCGTCCAATGCACAAGGTGAGGAAGTGGAAGAAACAGAAATTGAAGAAACCACTAGTCTTCACAGAAAGAGAAAGACCGGGAAACCGGTAAAAGAGGATGCACCTAGAGGAAGAAAGCCAACCTTTGATGAAGTGGTTGAAGGGATAAAGGAGACAAGTGGATTGGGTGGAGTTAAAAGAAGGTATGAGCTTGGTGATGAGGAAGATAAGAGAAAGCTGGAAGAAGCTATTGTTTTTGTTCTTCACAAGCACAACTTAACACATGTTGTACTTCATAAAATAATTCCTAAAGATCTAGTAGGAATAATTGAAGGTAGATGGAAATCTTCCTCAGATAAGTTAAGAAAGCTGAGGATAAGGGCTATACTAGAAGTACAAAATCACCTGAGCTTGGAAGAGGCAACCAATCAAGCTGACCTATACAAATAGAGTTTCAACATCAGAAAGAGAATCAATCATGTCCTAATTGGTGAAATGGATAAAGTACACGATGAAGGGGTTGCTACATGGACGACTATTCTGGAGCAGCAACACCAACCTAAAAAAGAATGCCAAAAGACCACAGAGCCACCGGTGAAAGATACTGGAAAAGGAAACGGCATACTAGGAGTAGAGACTCCGGTCATAGCAAAGACTGCAACTGAACCGGTTATCGTAGATATCACTGGAGACACAGGTGGTGATCTCACTACACCAACCCCACTTGCTTCCCGAGTTAAAGGTAAAGCTTGAACTTTAACTATAGATAATATAGTAGATGAAATTATGGATTTTGGTGAAGTGTCAAACTCTGCAAAATGTTTCAATGTTCTGGTAGAGGAGGATAAGGAGAAAATAGAAATTGGTCTGTTAGAAACCTTTTTAGATTTCAACAGAAGTCCTAGGGACTACAGTCCTCTATTTCCGCCTGAATTGAATAAAAGTCTAATGACCAAATGGAGAACCGGTCTAGCCCAAAACAACAAGATAATAAGGGAAACTTTGACACAAGTAAGACTGGGTCTCAATGATGAGACAATAAAAATTCTGATGGAAGCAGTGTCACTCAATTTGGACAGAAAGAATAAGGTTTCCAAGATAATTAATGGATAGGAAAAAGATGTGTATGAAGCTTCTCTAGATTTTTGGCAAAAATATGACTTCAACACTCTTAAGTCTACAGGTCCATAGGACATTTCACAAGATGAACCTGAAGAAGAGTTGGTACCACCGGTACAGTTCACAACTAGTGAACAAAGGAAGTTACAACTGAACAGTTCACAACCAATGAACAAGTTAATCTAGGAGAAGAAGCTCCAACAGGTGAACATGAGACATCTGTAAGACCAGATGAACAAGAACAAGGAGAGTCATCAGCAAAGATGACCGCAGAAAAAGATAAAGATAAAGCAAAAACTGTTTTTCTTGGTCAACAGGTTGCTAAAGAGCAACAACAGATTGAGCAACCACCAGAAGGAGAACAACTAGAAGGGGAAGTACATCGAGAAGAAGAGGTACAACAAGTGGAGATATCTCAACAACAGGAGTTGCTTGTTACTGAAGAACTGGAGAAGCCTGTAGAAGAAGAACCTGCACAGGAGAATAGACAAAAGGAACCGGTAGATGCTCCAAGTACATCTTCATCAAAGAGAAAGCTAACCTTTGCAATGGATTCTGAATCAAAGAGAAGCAAAGTTAGTGAAACAGTTGTTGACATAAGAAAAATGACAAGGCAGCTAAAGGAAATCAATAAGAGAAAAAAGGATATGGTTCTCTCTAGTGTAAGAAATATCTTGTACAATTTTGTACATGATATAGATAAAGATGCAGATGAACCGGTAATTGATCAATTGGAGGTACTAGCGCAAGCAATTGGAGAAGATGTCACTGACCCAGAATCAATTGCAATTGATCACTATGAGAAGAAGAGAATATAAATTCTTCACAAATAGGTTGAAGAACTGAAAGCTATTGTATCTACAAACACCGAGGAGCTACAGCAACAGATACAAGAAGATGGAAGGTTGATAACAAGGACTTCTAATTTTGAAGATTTTGTTAAGGATATAACTGAGAGAACAAACAAGACAACAGAAGAGATAAAGGTTCTAACATCAAAATTTGATGTGAAGAGCTCTTCTGCAACTGAGTATAGCCAGGAGCTGACAAGTCTTTCTCTCACCTTAAGGAAATCTTCAGAAGATAACACAAAAAGAATCCAAGATCTTATTGGATTCCAGTTGTTCATTGCACCAACTTTTGATCTAATGCAGACAATGGCAACTGAAACAGACAAACTGATCAAAGAACCTGATTACAAAGCAGTGGAAGACATGAAAAATATAATTGTCTCACTCCAAGCAGAAAAGAAGAATTTAGATCATGTAATAGGTGTATGGAAGCCATTCCATGATTCTGCAAAGAAGATTTATAAGGACATCTTCAATAAGTTACAGGTGTAAAGAGTAACAACCCTTTGTCCTTTGGACGAAAAAGGGGAAGATGTAAATGCAGATATATGATGCAGAGATCACAGCAGATGAAAGAATAGAGAAGAGAGAGATGACAGTGTGTCAGAATATGCTACAGGTAGACGAGTAGACAAGTAGATCTACAAGGGAAGTCTACAAGTGATGTATTGATATGTTTCGCCACCAATGCCAAAGGGGAAGATTGTTGTCATAAACTTAGTTGTCATTGGTAATGTCATAGGCAAACATCAATCCTACCGGAACACCATTACTCATAATTGTGAACTGGTAGACTAAGCAAGCAAGCGGTGTACTTTAACCGGTCACACTTATAACGGTCTAGGGTTTTCCAACCGGTCATGGGATACACACAGGGAATAGATGACTAACCGGATACAAGTTCTTAACCGGTTAAGTGCATGATAATCTGAACCGGATTATACGGAGCGTTTTTTAGTTAAACTAGAGTTAGCTTTTTCAGTGGAACTGAAGTTAGCTTTGTTTTATCTGCGAGCCTTTTGAGGTAAACTCAAGATTAGTTTGCAAGCTTTTTTGCATGCATGATTTATGGGAGAGTTTACAGCTTGGCAAAACTATGAGATGTATTTTTAATAAGATAATTTCTTATAAATACAGGTCAAAGGACATGAAAGATGTGTTGTTGAATATCAAGAGTATAGAGCGAAGAAGAGGAGAGAAGAATCTTCTGAGAGGAATCACTGTCATGAGAGGTGAAAGGGAGAGAAAGATTCAATAGCCAAGTAGAGGAAAGGGTAACAGGTATGATCTGATTCGACAGATAGTGTCATCACAAGATCATTGCTTTAAATTGAGAAGCATAATTAAATCCCTCAATCAAGGTGAACCCTTATAGGTTCTTTGTATAAATCCCTTTACCGGGTAACATATTTATTGGTGTTCTAAGTCCTCTTACAAGGCGACTCCTAACAGGGTCAAGATCCTAATAGGTCTTCTATCAAATCCCTTAATCGGGTAGCACTCTTACCAATTCTTTGTAAGCCTCTAACAAGGCAACTTTATTACTGTAGTAGTGGAGTTTGTGGGTTCTGTCCCACCATGGTTTTTTCCTTCTAACCGAGGTTTCCACGTATAAATGTTTTGTTGACCTGTGCATTTAATTTTTGTTTATGGGTGCTGTAGTATTCTTTTAATTTCTGTGTTAACAAGAATATCTATTTGCTTAAAAGAGATAGAAATTGAATTTATTGATTCACCCCCCCTCTCAGTAACCGGTTAGGAATAACAGAAACAGCATCACCTTTCTCACAAATGGAATTCCAAATGTTTAAGCCACTTGAAAAACCATAACCAAAGCAAACCACTTGAGCAAACAAGATCAAGGAAAACCAAAACCTAACCTACAAAAAAACAAAACCAAAACCACATAGGGGAAGGGAAGCCAAAACCAAAAAAGGGGAAAGGCATCAAAAAATAAAAAGGAGAAACGATAACCACAAACCAAAATGAGACCAAAACCAAAAGGGAAAACCTAACCTAACTATGTACAAAATAGGTCTCGGGAAGAAACCTATGGTTGGAAGTAATGCCTAAGGAACTGTCCATTGACGGACAATGGAATGTCCTCTCCTATCAAAGTCTTCAATTTAAATGCATTATCAACTAGGATTTCAGAATTTTGATACAGACCAATCCATAGCTTGTCAAACTTATTGTGATCACCTCTCTACTAAAAGGCCTTATCCCAACACAAAACCAAGTTAGAAATCTAAAATGACTTGACCCTGGCTTGTCTATCGAACAACCTTTTGGCCACCTCTTGATGTTTCGTGTAAAGAGCCTTCCTGGCTCTTTGCTGAAGATATTATTTATTTCTGAATTTGCTTGCAGAGTTTTGTGTTTTTCTTTTTTAACAATAAGTAACTTATTGAAATTTTCCAGAATTGAGTAATATAGTAAACAATTTATTTCAAACTTCAACACTTCACCGGACATGATCACATTCATCAAATTATTCTAATTTTCAATTGTCATACAACATAACAATTAATAATGGTAAATGAGCACCTTTTTTTAATTAAATAACCAGCTAGAGATGAAACGCAGCTCTCCAGGAATGCACGCTAGCTGCCAAGAAGTAAACACAGCCCTCCAAACATGTGCGTGGGCTGCCAGGAAGAAACGCAGCCCCTCAAGGATGATGTGCAGGCTGGCTAAGAAGTCACACAGCCTTCCAAGGGTGTCACACAACCTCTTGGTGAAGCACGAGTTGGCTGTGATGAGTTCGCCAGCCACCAAATGAAGAAAAATGCAGCTTCCTTTTAATGAAGTCTGCAGCTCTTAATACCTTACGCTGCCTTCAGAAGAAATCACAGCACATGTAGAAGATAAAACAACCTTCTACCAAACACAATAATCACTTGGAAAAAATCGAGCTTTCTCTATAATTCAGTAATTATTCAAAACTCCTCAAATTTGATATACCTCAGCATCAAATTTTAATTCACAAAGCCAGCAATGAAATTCCCAGTAAATCAATAGCAAAATTCATCATCAAGACGTGATGATTCAAATTGCAAAAATGAGGAATCAGTCCTCAAACCCTAGCCATATTTCTCCACTTCCAATTTTCATAAAAAACACAAGTCCATGAATGAATTCCATTTTCTCCAAGAGCTCATTAAAAAACATTAAAAAGTTTTGGCTTCTTCCACACACTTTTCACTTAAGAGGCTTCTCCTTTACACTTTCAAATTATAACATAAAGATATGTTATTTACTAAGTTCAACTTAATAAATAACTTTAATAACATTTAAGCCACATTGAAATGCTCAATAAATACATCCAACTGCTCACACCTCAGAAGAGTCTCCACTACCTTGCTGAAAATAGCCACTGCCCAAAATAGACTTACTAAAAATAGTAAATCTGTCACAAAGACCCTCAAAACTCACTATCAGCTCATGAGGGTCGCGATGATGAACTGACCATGCTCAGCTACAGGAACCTGCTAAAACGGAGACATTACAGTCCTCCCTCCCCAAGATTGCTTGTTCCCAAGCAATTGCAATGTGGGGTGATGAAGTATATCCTCAGGCTCCCAAGTGGCGTCCTCAACAGGAAGTCCCTGCCACTTCACCAGAAACTCTCTGATGATCCGATGACGCAAGTGCCTCTCCCTAGTATCAAGAATAGCATCAAGGACCAACTCCAATCTACCCTCATCGTCCAAAGGAGGTAATGTAGAGGATGGCACAACATGCTGACCGACCGCCTTCTTGACGTGCAAAACATGAAATACATTATAAACCCTGCTGTCCAGAGGTAAATCCAACTCATATGCAACCTCCCCCACACACCGTACTACATGGAAAGGTCCATAATAACGGGGCTTGAGCTTTTCAACTCCACTCTTCTTGATGGTGTTGGCAAGTTGACTATACTGTTATGATTTAGTGTTGTCATTATGGCAACAAAGTCATATAGAGTTTTGGAGTCACAAGATCAGAAACTAGCTAAGTATGGAAGACTGGACAGTCAGTGAAGCACCAGACGAACAGAGCATCAACGCACGTGCGTATGACCGAGTTATGACATGCGCCCTTGAAGATAAGCTTCTGAGTATGTAATCATGCTAAGTCTAAGAGCGCATGATCATAAGAGTTAGTATGAAGAAGTTACAGCCAGATGAAGTGACACAGACAGTGAGCAGCAAGACATAATAGAGCATAGGGCCGCCTATTGATATTTTCGTTAGCGCTTATAATATTATTTTGTAAAGGCTATGTGCCTATTGTATTTAGGTTATAGACATATTAATATCATTGTTTGTAAACACACTTGAGCCAATTCATTTGGAAGCGTTGTATGTAATAGGTTGAAGGCCGACCTAGTGAATAGTTTTGTTAGCACATATAAATAAAACATGCATCTTTGTAATTAAGTATGGTATGAGATATAGAGTTGATAGCAGCAGAGCAGAAGTATGCGAAGAGCAGTTAGAATGTTGTAGAGCTTTACAAGAGGCTAAAGCATCAGCACACAAAAGGAACTGATCTGACAAGCAGTGTCATAGCAGTAGTTCACCTTGCAAATATAGTGTGTATCTGAGATCCAGAAGGTTGTAGCCTTCACCACTTGAGCAGTGAGCTCTAGGACAGTGTGTCCCCACCCCTAACAAGGTTAATTGTAAAAGACTCCTAAAAGTGTCTGACCCTTGACCAAGTCACTGTACTTACTGCATTGTAAAGATCAACTCCTAACAGGGTTGTAAGATCTTTTAACAGGGATTATAATACACTAGTGCAGTTCTTAGTGGGTGTCAATTCCCATTGGGGTTTTTACCTATTTGGGTTTCCCCGTAATCATATTTGGTGTTATGTGTTGTAGTTGTTTCTCTACTTGTATTGATATTCATTTCAGTATTTAAGCAATTAAATTAAGATTTAAGATATCAGAAAAAGTAATAAGATATACAGAACACTGATTCACCTCCCCCTCTCAGTGTTCCCATTCCTAACAATTGGTATCAGAGCTTTGGTCCTCTGAAGACAAGTTTAACCACTTGAGGAGATCATGGGTTCGGAAGAAATGAAACATCTAAAAAAGAATCTTGAAGCAGCTCTTGAAGACCTTGACAGATCTGATAAAGAAATTGAAGAACTGAAACTAAAGGTTAGTGGCTCTCAAGCACTCATCAAGAAATTGAAAAAGGATTTGAAAGATTGTTCTACAAGTGACTTAGGGATGATGATCAAAAAGCTGAATGAAGAAAACACATCTCTGAAGGATCAAATTGAAGAGTTGGATGAAAAGCTATTTAACAATCAAGAAGCCTATGAAGAACAGGTCAAAGAAAACAAGCAGTTGGATGAAGAACTAAGGCAAGCAAACATGAAAATCTTGGAGCTAGAATACATCAAGAAGAAAGTAGAATCAGAATTGACTGAAGCAAAGAATCATATTGACAAGTTGCACAGAAGCAAGGATCTAATAGAATCATAGTTGTATGCACAAAAGATTAAAGGAGATACCAGTGGTATTGGATTCAATGAAGCCCAAGTTCAGATTGATGATATGCAAGGTAGAATGAAAGCATCAGAAGGATCTTCAGAAGCTAAGACTGGAAATCAGACTGAAGCTAATGCAGAACCATCTAAAGATGAGCACAAGCCAGTAAACAAAACTTTTTATGCTTGTAACAAGCATGGTCACATAGCAAGAGATTGTAAAGCGGTAAGACCTTTCAATGGCTACTGTTATTCATGCAATAAGTTTGGTCATAGAGCTATGAATTGTAGATCAAGTAAAAGAAATCAGAATCAGCAAAATCAGAGAAGTCATCCACAGAAAAATGTTAGAAGTCCTCAAAACATTGCATGTCAGATATGTAATTACAATTGTCATACAACTAGATAGTGCAAATTGGTAACCCACATCAATGCACCGAGGAATATCAGGCCTCCAGTTATTTGTCACTCATGCAACAAGGTTGGACACATCTCAAGGTTCTGTAGATCAAAAGCGCAAAGACAGGAAAGCCTTAAAAAGTCAGAAGGATCAATATTGGATGAAGAAAGAGAAGTCAAGTTTGTGCAAGCTACAAAAGATGTGAGCATGATTTGGAAGGAAGAAAAGACAGATAATGTTGGTGAAATAGTTAAGGATGCATCCGCAATGGACGCACCTCCTATTTATGGTTAAATGACTGTCATGGTCATAGGGGGAGCTAGATTAGCTCTAGACCCCTGCGCGGCTGGTATACTCACCCTCAGAGTATGCGCTTTTGGTTATAACTACTTGGAGACTAATAGAAGCTATATGCAAGAACGCACTGCCTGATTGATAGCAGAAAGGAAGATTGAAATTCTCTGTGGGATTCTGTGTTTACACGGCAAGCATTAATGGCAGAAAGTTGTTTTTAAGTCATTGAAGACTCATTTTTCACACATTGCATTCAAGTTCGAGCCTTTGGAGAGCACAGGAGATCAAAGCAGTTCAGTTGTGAAGAATTGCAGTTGGTTTATCGGCGAGGAAGTCTGAAAGTTGTTGCGAAGCCCTAGTTCAGTCGCGACGGTTCAGTATTCTTTTGGAAACCTATATTAGCGATTAAACAAGTAAGTCATGGCTGCCCCAGTTGTTTTCGATGTTGCTGAAAGGAAAAGATGTCTTTAAGAAGCATCCTTTCAAGTCAGTTTTAGATGACCTAGAAGGAGCTTTCTCTAGGACTTCGATGGGAGTAATGCACGTAGAGGATATACACGCATACATCTACTGTAAAAAGGAATTTGTTGAAGCAGATAGGATTAGGTCGCACCTAGAAACCATGATGAATCCAGACAAAACATTCATTAATGAGTTCGCGCACTTAAAAGACAACCCTGTTATTGAGTATGCCACAGCTTATGAGTTCTACGAATCTGAATGGATAAAGATTCTATTAATAAGAATTCATTAGACCTATTCTGGATAGGTGAAGTCCTTGTTAGAATTACTTCTGATCTCATTCATGAGATGACTAGATTACCCAAGACAGGCGCCATTCTTCCTGTAGGCAAGGATGTCAGGATACTGGTTGAGCAGGCTTGCAAGTCTCGCAGTGACAAGCATGGAATGACGGTTGAGCCTATAGAAGAGAAAGACTTAAAACTGATGTCAATGATACTAGCATACAAGTTTCAACATGAAAACAGGGTAAATAGTGTGTCCGCAGCCACTATTCTAGCAGCCATCAGAATTGTGAAGGAAAATGGTGAATTCAACTTGTGTGAGATCTTGCGCGCACAGGTGATGGACAACATAAGGGCCATCAAGCATGACAAGAGCAAGATATTCAAGTTTGGGTCACTGATAATCTATATGTACTTCCATATAGTTGGTAAAGTGTCAAATCTTTATCTTGACAAGACTATTCCCACAGTGCCTCAAATTTCATTCAAGGCATCATCTGAGAGTACTTTGAGAGATTTCATGGAATTAGAAATCAAGACATTCAGGATAAAGATGCAAAGAAGGTATAGGACACCTGAGAGCATAGTTGAGAAATATAAGGATAGTATTTGCTTCATGGTGGAAACAGACATAACTTGTATGGAAGCAGTGGAGCCTAGAACTAAGTGGATCCATCCACTTGGTTATGAAGTGGAAGAACAGGTTTTGGAAGCATATGCACAAGTCCTATCAGCGCTGAAGGATCCCAATGAACCAAGATGGGGTACCTATGAGGAAAAGACAAGACAAGTTGATGCAGTCCTAAACAGTGCTGCGACCAAGAGGAAAGCTTCTAGAATCACTTCTGAAATACTAAAGATTCATGGTGTCACTCAAGCTGACCTGGATAAAGCTAGAGAAGCCAAGATAGCAATGCAAATTGAGAGCACACCCACTGGTGAAGTCAAAACAGAGAAGACAGATGACCCTAAGGAGAAGAAACTAAAAATAGAAAAAACAGATGATCCCAAGGAAAAGACTGTTGATAGCACTTCTGCGCCCACTCCTATTGTTGATTTGGAGTCCTCTCAAGCATCTCCTGAACCTAGTAAGATGCCTAAGAGGAAGAAGCAGACTGTTACAAGCCATCCATCAGCAAGAGCCACAAGAAGCCGAGGCAGAAATATTCAACCGCCACCTGAGGTAGGATTCCTACCAAATTTGCAAGTATTGAGATCAAGAATAGTAGATGAAGGAAGAATTGATCAGATAGCCAAGTTTTATGATAGATATCATGAGATTGACAAATCTGAGATTCATAATATGTTGATCAAGCATATGATAAAATTTAAGAAGATTGTTATGGAACTAAAGACAGTCATTCCAGACAAAGTTTGGAAAATCTTGGACACATTGAAAAGACAAGCTATTGAAGAAGACTTAGAATAAGAGAAAAAACACTAGATGATAACTTACCAGTGTGCTCAGTTAAAGAAAAGACTTTGTTAATGGACTTGGTAAAGCTGCACCTCAGAACCAAGATGAGAACTTTGCACATCATGAATAAGGATTATGAGTTGATAGCTAAGGAGACTGAAAAAGCCTTTGAGAAGGTATTTTTGGAACAACGTATGCATCCATCATCAGCGCCTGCAACCCAAGTTCCCTTTGAGCAAGTAAAAGCAGTTGAAACTCCAAATGCACCTATGACAAGTCCACAGGATTTTGCGCCTATGCCTGAAGCCAAGGAAGACACAATTATGATAGACAATGTTGAGATATCTATGGCGGCCACAGACAAGGACTTGGATAAGTTTGAAGAAGCATTTGTGAGCACTGAGGAAGCAGAAACTCTATGCGGTGATAATTCACCTAAGCATCAAGAAGAAGTGCAGATTGAAGATATAACTGGCCAAGAAGAAGAAGAAGAGAAAAAAGAAAATGAACAAACAGATGAGCCCCCAGTTGCAATGCCCATAAAGGTAATATGATAGAAGTGATGGACAACACACCTCTTACTCCTATGCCATCAGTATCATTGTTGTCAAGTTTGACTCCTGACACAACAAGTTTAGACTCATGGGGAGAAGAAGGCCTGATTAAGATTAGTGTTCTTCCAATGGAAAAGGCAAAGGAAAAGCAAGTGATGAGAAATCCATTGTTTGTTGAGTCAATCAACATTCTAAACAGTCTACTACCAGAGGAAAAGAAAGTCACAAAAGTTCATTCAGTGGATGATGTCAGTACCATCTTGACAAGTTTCAAGGCAAACTTCTCTTGCCTAGAAGAATCAGCAGCCAAGGTTGCAGAAGAAAAGTATCTTAAGAAGAGGCTAAGTGAGCTGATAAGTAACTTCACACTTGACCTTAGCTCTTTAAAAGTTGGTCAAGCCTTGTTAAAGGAGATAACAGCTAAAGGAAGAAAAATCATAGCAGATTGTATGAAGCAAGACAAACTGACTGCAGACCTTTACAAGAAAATTCAGGAAGCAGAAGCTATGATAGATGCGGTAAGGAAATCAGTGGAAGATCCCTCCACAGATGTTAATATGTGTAACAATGTTTACCAAGGACAAGTGGATAAGATAAAGAAGGCAAAAAAAGAAATGTCTAAGATAAGGGCAAGGAAAACTCAGCTAAGAAATGCTCTTGCGCCCTCATTGGATGTGTTAAATCAGAATATCATTGAGATTGATGCCACAATGGTGACAGATGATCAAGGTCCAAGTTCAGATTTGGAAAAGATGGAGAAGTTGACCTATGCTTTGTGCACCCATCTTCAGACTGTAAATGCACTAACAACATTTTGGTAGCAAGAGATCCAGAACTTGACTATTGCATATCCGGATGTACTCACTTTGTAAGTACTTGTAGATACATTTTTTGAGCACCAGTATAGTATATAGTAGAAGGGAGAATATGGAGTTATGTATATGATGTAAAGGGGAGTAGAGTATATAGTAGAAGGGAGATATAAGATAGAGTATATGTTAAAATATTTTTGTGTAAGATACAGTTAGTAACTTCGTCATATTCTTTTGTTGCCATTAATGACAAAGGGGGAGATTGTTGGCAAGTTGACTATACTATTATGATTTAGTGTTGTCATTATGGCAACAAAGTCATATAGAGTTTTGGAGTCACAAGATCAAAAATCGGCTAAGTATGGAAGACTGGACAGTCAGTGAAGCACTAGACGAACAGAGCATCAGCGCACATGCGTATGACCGAGTTATGGCATGTGCCCTTGAAGATAAGCTTCTGAGTATGTAATCATGCTAAGTCTAAGAGCGCATGATCATAAGAGTTAGTATGAAGAAGTTACAGCCAAATGAAGTGACACAGACAATGAGCGGTAGAACAGAACAGAGCATAAGGCCGACTGTTGATATTTTGGCTAGAGCTTATAATATTGTTTTGTAAAGGCTATGCGTCTATTGTATTTAGGTTATAGACATGTTAATATCATTTTTTGTAAATACGCTTGAGCCAATTCATTTGGAAGCATTGTATGTAATAGGTTGAAGGCCGACCTAGTGAATAGTTTTGTTAGCGCATATAAATAAGACATGTGTCTTTGTAATTAAGTATGTTATGAGATATAGAGTTGATAGCAATAGAGCAGAAGTATGCGAAGAGCAGTTAGAATGTTGTAGAGCTTTACAGGAGCCTAAAGCATCAGCGCACAAAAGGAACTGATCTGACAAGCAATATCACAGCAGTAGTTCACCTTGTAGATATAGTGTGTATCTGAGATCCAAAAGATTGTAGCCTTCACCACTTGAGTAGTGAGCTCTAGGATAGTGTGTCCCCACCCCTAACAGGGTTAATTGTAAAAGACTCCTAAAAGGTTCTGACCCTTGATCAGGTCACTGTACTTATTGCATTGTAAAGATCAACTACTAACAGAGTTGTAAGATCTTCTAACAGGGATCATAATACACTAGTGCAGTTCTTAGTGGGTGTCAATTCCCGCCGGGGTTTTTACCTATTTGGGTTTCCCTGTAATCATATTTGGTGTTATGTGTTGTGGTTGTTTATCTACTTGCATTCATACTCATTTCAGTATTTAAGCAATTAAATTAAGATTCAAGATATCAGAAAAAGTAATAAGATATAAAGAACAATGATTCACCCTCCCCCTCTCAGTGTTCCCATTCCTAACAGATGGAAGACTGCCCGTAAGGCTGTAACATCAAATAGACCATATCACCCACCTAAAAAGAATGAGCAATCCTCCTCTGATCAAGATACTGCTTTTGCTGATTCTGAGCCCTCTAAATATTATCTCTCAATGTCCTCATGATATCCTGACCATCCTGCAACATATCACCTGTACTGGGTACCCGACTATCACTATACAACAAATCCATAAAACTAGGGGGATCATACCCATACAAAGCCCGGAATGGTTACATCTGAAAAGTCATATGGTGAGTGGAGTTATAACAATACTCACACAAGTGTATCCACTTCACCCAAGCTCGCTACTGAGAAGAAACATAGTTATGTAGATAGCCCTCCACCCATTTATTTACTATCTCAGTCTGACCATTAGTCTGAGGATGGTAACTAGTACTCGGAGTCAATTCTGTCCCACATAACCTGAAAAGCTCCTGCCAGATATGACTCATGAAATGGCTATCACGGTCGCTCACAATAGTCCAGGGTAAACCATGTAATCTAAACACCTCTCGGAAAAATAGCTCAACTAACTGAATAGTTAAAAAGTGGTGGTGATCGAAAAGAAGTGAGTATATTTGGTGAGTCGATCCACCACCACATAAATACAATTTCTACCCTGGGCTTTCGGTAGGCCCACAATAAAATCCATAGACAAACAGGCCCACTTCCGCTCAGGAATGGGAAGTGGCTGTAATAACCCTACTGGATAGGTATGCTCTTGTTTGTTCTGCTGACAAACAGAGCACTCTTGAACATACTGCTAAACATCAATCTTCAGGCCCTTCCAAGTGACTCTCTCCCGAATCTGTCTATAGGTTTTAAAGAACCTAGGATGTCCAGCTAATGAGGAATCATGAAAGGCCCAGAAAATAATCTGTCTGACACCTGATCCAGGAACTAAATATATCCTTCCCTTGTAAATAATCAGCTCATTTGCAAGGGTATAACTGTTGTCCTATATACTACCATCAACAATACCATTTGCCCACTGATCACGAGCATACTTTGTGATGATAAGGTGTCTCCAATCCTCTGCTATCTCAGTAATCACACACAAGTGGGGTCTCCGAGAAAGGGCAACAACAACCACATTCTAAGTACCTTTGATATAGTCATAAGACTGTAACTTACTAACCCACTCCTGCTGCCTCTCATTAAGATCCCGTTGTCCAAGGAAATGCTTCAGGTTATTGTGATCTGTTTTGATACAAAATTTTCTGCCAACTAGGTACTGCCTGAATTTGGCCAAGGCATGCATAATTGCCAACATTTCCTTATCATAAAATAATCTCTTAGGACCTCTGAACTTCCAACTCTCGAAAACTATAGGATGACGATTATGAGAAAGAACTGCTCCAATACCCTCTCCTGAGGCATCACAATGCAACTCAAAAGGTCTCGTGAAATCCGACAATGCCAAAACTGGGCATGAAGTCATGATCACCTTGAACTTCTCAAAACACTCCTGTGCCTGAGCATTTCACATAAAACCACCCTTACGGGTCAGATCAATAAGGGGACCTGCATGTCTAGAGAACCCTGCCACAAATCTACGATAGAAAGCACATAATCGAATGAATCCCCCCAGCTGTGTCAGGTTTCCCAATGTAGGCCAATCCAAAATAGCACGAACCTTATTAGGGTCCATGCGAACTCCCTCTGCACTGATGATGTGCCCCAAATACAATAACTCAGTCATTCCTAAGGCACATTTGGACTCCTTGGCATACAAGGAAGCCCCATCAGGAGTACCCAATATTGCATCCAGATGTGCTACATGCTCGTCCCAAGTCTTACTATAAACTAATATGTCATCAAAGAACACAAGTACAAATCTCCGCAACTGGCTATGGAAGACTTTGTTCATAGTAGACTGGAATGTGGTGGGGGCATTAGTCAAGCCAAAGGGCATGACTTGAAACTCAAAGTGGCCACAATGACACCTAAATGTTGTCTTCTCCACATCTTGATCTCTAACTCTGATTTGATGGTACCTTGATCTCAAGTCAATCTTGGAGAAGTATTGTGCCCCATGTAACTTATCAATAAGCTCATCAATCCGAGGGACCGGATACCGATTTTTAATAGTCTTTTTATTCAACATCTGGTAATCTATACACATCCTAAGTGTCCCGTCCTTTTTCTTCACCAAAACAACTGATGAAGAAAAATGAGACTTACTTGGCCTAATATGTCCCATAGCGAGCAGCTCTTGAATGGTCTTCTCAATCTCATCCTTCAGCTGCTTAGGGTGCCGATAAGGAGTAATCATAATGGGCTTAGTGCCCTCCTTTAACTCAATAATGTGTTCAATCCCTTTATCAGGTGGTTTGCCATATGGTACATCATTAACCACCTTAGAGTGTTTAATTCTGAGCTGCTAAATATGCGGATGATAAGCTAGCTCATCTATGCTATCCAATGGGGGCAACATCCTACACTCTGCTGCCCAATCTACAATATCATCTTGCTGTACCAAATGTTGCATGCGGTTGAAAGAAATCATCTTCAGATCACCACTCTAGATAGCCTTAAGAATGTGAGTCTTACCATCCTTAATGAATCTCAATTCCATCCTCTCAGCGTTCATGTAAATGTCTTTGAGTGAATGCAACTAACTCATGCCAAGAACTGTATCAGTGTTGCCCATGTCAACCACATAGAAATCTGTCTTGAAGGAATAATTGTTCAACTTTATAGGAAGTTCAGAAATCATTTTATTACACTTAAGAGAGTAACCATCAGCCACCTGTACTCTAAGTCTTTCAAAATCTTTAGTTTCAAACCCTCTCTTGGCAACCAAACGTGAATCAATGAAATTATGCGTAGCTCCTGTGTCAAAAAGAGCAATGACACGCTGGCCTGCCAAGAGTCCATGCATTCTGAAAGAATCTTTCTTTCTCATGCTAGAAAGGTAAACAACCTTGAAATCAGAATCAACTATCTTCTCATTATTATCACTAGAAATCTCATGTGTGTCATGCTCATAATCAACTTGTTGTCCCTGAAAATTAGAATCATCTTCATCATCATAAAACCACTCCATCATCTTATTTTTCCCTTTTGGTTTCAAAGGGCAATCGTGGTTCAAATCATCGGGTCCTCTACAATGAAAACATAATTTTTTCCTCCTTAGATCATTCAAGGTTTCTTGATCTAAAGGGCTTGTTGTAGTACGTTTAAATTCAGCTCTATCATCCTTTCTAGGTGCTGTCCTATCATAAGATGAACTAGAAGGTCTCGCAGCAAACTTATTTCGTGGATTAGATGCTACTAAATTCCTTGATTTTTTCATAGCTTCCTGCAAGGTAAGTGGATCCAAGGACTTAACCCACCCTCTAAGAGGCTCAACCAAACCCTCTACAAAGAGCATAACCCTCCTCTCAGATATGTCATAGACCATAACAGACAATCACTGAAACTCATTGATAAAGGCCTCAAGGCCACTTGTCTGCCTCAACTGAGCCAATTCTCTGAAATAGGTTTTAGGATCTTTTCTATCAAACCTCTCTATTAACCTGTCCACGAACTCCTGATAATAGATGATTTGATCATGTCAAAGAGATACTAGCCCATGGTACCACCAGTCATGAGCTACTCCATCTAGATGCAACACAGCAAAACGGATGGTGTCCTCCTTAGTCATGGGACGCAAAGCTAAGAAAGTGTTGAGCTTATGAACCCATGCTCAGTTGTAACCTTACCACTGCCATCATAATGGTCCAAGGTCATCTTGCTGGTAGCCTGTCGCAAATCTATCTACCTAGGCCTCTGTCTCTCAAGTGCAGGCCTACCCCTAGAATGCTCACACTTTTGTGTAAGAAATCTGTCAAAATTCAAATTCTTCTTGATGGCATGTGGTAGAGCATCTCACTCAGCGTAATGAGCAACGATGTCATCTACAAATGGTGCGGCATTAGTCTCAGTGCTAACCACATCAACCTCAGGTCTCAGAAACGTAGGTCGTTGTGGCCTATCATAAACACCAGTATGATCAAACTTGTCAAGTCTATCATCATACCTAGTCCGGTCCTAAGCTCTCATTCTGTCACCTGCTCTAGACCTGTCATCTGCTCTGGACTTATGTGAACTAACAGACACACTCCTAGCACCTCTCTCTCTGCCACGGTTGCCTGGTAGTGCAATGCATTGTAGAGTGTCAAGTAACTGTTGTAATACAGTAGCTACATGATGTTGACTGTCTGCTATATTCTGGAATGCATCCCGGGCCTCTCTGTCAATATCTGAAGTAGTACCTGCATCTCTATTCCCTGTACCATCCAAACTACCTAAATCACCAGCACCCTTGTCACCCATACTACCAAACTGAATCTCAACTTCTCCCTCACCAAGTGGAGAATTAGGACCTCTGCGGATGTAGTGCATGCTAGGTCTGAATCTCTGAGCCATGCTGAACCCAATTCCCTAGACGCTGGCAGGAAACCACTTTGAGACCACTGTAAAGAGCCTGCTTGGCTCTTTGCTGAAGATATTATTTATTTCTGAATTTGCTTGCAGAGTTTTGTGTTTTTCTTTTTTAACAATAATCAACTTATTGAAATTTTCCAGAATTGAGTAATATAGTAAACAATTTATTTCAAACTTCAACACTTCACGAGAAATGATCACATTCATCAAATTATTCTAATTTTTAATTGTCATACAACATAACAATTAACAATGGTAAATGAGCACCTTTTTTTAATAAAATAACCAGCTGGAGATGAAATGCAGCTCTCCAGGAATGCACGCTAGCTGCCAAGAAGTAAACACAGCCCTCCAAACATGTGTGTGGGCTGCCAGGAAGAAACGCAGCCCCTCAAGGATGATGTGCAGGCTGGCTAAGAAGTCACACAGCCTTCCAAGGGTGTCACGCAGCCTCTTGGTGAAGCATGAGCTGGCTGTGTGTAAAGAGCCTGCCTGACTCTTTGTTTTAAAATTTAACCTTTACTTGCAAATTGGATTGTAACTTCTTTTATTTTTTTGAAATCATTTACTTTCAAGAATCAAATCTAATTTTGACATATAATTAAAATAATATTTCAAATTTATGAAACTTCACCAGCTATCCAACTTCAAATTTAAATACAAAAAATAATAGCAATTCTTTAATAACATGAAATGGCACCTCAATTTGGAGAATAGCTGATTGAACAACACGCAGCCAACAACATTATTCACGCACGTCTTTGAAGTGTCAAGTGTTCATCACTTGAAACGCATTCAGCCAGGACTTTCACGTTAGGACTTGGTAAGAGCCAGCCAGTTCCCAAGTTAATGGTAGGAGGCGTGAGCTGCTAAGGGAGACTGCCGCAAGCCTCCTCTGATGAAAAACGTGGCCTCTCTACATAATCCTTGAAGAATAATACCAATTCTTTAATAACATGAAATGGCACCTCAATTTGGAGAATAGCTGATTGAACAACACACAGTCAGCAACATTATTCACGCACGTCTTTGAAGTGTCAAGTGTTCATCACTTGCAACGCATTCAGCCAGGACTTTCGCGTTAGGACTTGGCAAGAGCCAGCCGGCTCCCAAGTTATGACGTGAGTATGGTAGGAGGCGTGAGCTGCTAAGGGAGACTGTTGCAAGCCTCCTCTGATGAAAAACGTGGCCTCTCTACATAATCCTTGAAGAATATATCTCCCTCAAGACTCACATACTTTCAGTCTTGTCTCAACCACTCTTGCAACTCTTGAAAAGTGGGCTCTTGATCTCCACGAGGTGCTTCTATTCTCAGGGGAAATGTTGGGATCAATGGTCGAGAATGTGAGCGTTGTGTGTTTCCAGTGACCGAATTTTTTCCATGTCCCTTATGGTCTCCATTTGTTCTACCTTTTACCTGTGTACTGTTGAAAGTACCTTCATAGGGTTAGTTTATCAATAAATGATAAAATAGACTAAATTATCACAATTTATGAGCTATTTAATTGCAAATAAAGCTAATGAGCACTCTGGATCTCTATTTAAGTATGCTAAAAGTAAGCTCTCAGCAAGCCTCCATTAGTGACAGCCTTAAAACGAGAATGAAGCTAAATGATAAACAATTTAAGCCTCTTTCAAAGAAACTATGTTCAAATTAAGATAAAAATGCCTTTCTAGCTCAAAAAGCTCAAAAGGTTTGATGCAATTCTCAGATGTGTGGATCCATTTCTCCTAATTTTGGTCTTCCTTTTATAGATTTTAGCAAGCACAAAGGGTGGAGTTACTTTGATCATGGTTGAATTAAGGTTAAGTCCATGGTTCCACCTTTAGGGACAATTTAAATGGTTTGTCCTCAAAGCTTGGGACAAAGAGACAAAATGAGTGGTCAAGATGCTCTCACATTATGTGTGATGGAGATTCAATTTGAGTTTGATTCATGTGAATCCAATCCTCAATTCCTATTGGTTGAGGCATTTTCCTCCCATGTGGTGGGTGAGGGAAAATAGGGATTTAATAATTGAATTTAATTGATTTGTTTAGCCATGTGCACCCCTTGAATGGGTTAATTTGATTTAAATTGAACTATAGAATTAATTAGATTAATTGCACAATTAAATGATTTATCTTGATTTACTTGATTTAAATTGATTTATTGGCTTTTGAATTTCAATTATTATTGGATTTTGGCTTGATTGCAATTTATGCCTTCATTTTGCCGTAGTTGCTCACTTGAATTGATCTTGACCATTTTTAGGTGATTACATTACCAATTAATGCAATGTCTCCTCCATGAGATGTTGTCGTTGTTCCCCTCTGACCATGATTTTGTTAAGCTGAGTTTGGCTTCTAGTTAGCTCCCTTAACAGTGTCATGATTTCAGTGGTAGGATCCCGTGGTTCCCCCATTCTATTAGCAGAAAGGTACCTCCTTTTGGTGTATACCCGCATCCACTACTCAACAGGATGGCAGAATCACCAACTCTAATACCACTGTAATGTTCCCAGCTGGTGAAGTACGGTAGAACACTTGCGTATGGCCTGCCCACACCGCACAACCCTACTAACAACCTGTACAACTTGCCACCACTGTACTATCCCCTATGACCACCCATGTGTGAGACCTCATCGTCGTACGGTGATCAACTTGATGTTCACACGGTAGTTTCCGTATGGTGTCCGACCAGCCCACCCAATGCCCGTACGGTAGTTTCCATATGGTGTCCAACTAGACCTCCTGATGTCCATATGGTAACTTCTCGGTCGTGCGGTAATGTATGTTCACGCCACCTAGTGTACAGTCACCCCCTTGATTTCTTTATGGTAGACTCTAACCGTTTGATTAGCTCGTGTACGTTTCGTACGACCCGCTATGGTGCACAAATATATATTGTCTTTGGGAATACATCGGATCTAACCTTCGTTAGGGACTTGCAGATGCACAAAATGTTTTTTCTAATAATATCAGTAGAACCATGAATCGACACAGCAATATAATCAAGATGAACTGTAGCCAATAGTACTTCAAATAATATGAATTGATTTAACACAAATTTGCCTTCGGATGAAGACGTCATAGCTTTGAACCAACGACAAAATAGGGTGAAGAGTTACTCCCACTAAAGCTGCAAATACAGAATAGGGAGGATTTTGCGCCTCCAAAACTGCAACACGCAAAACTCCAACTAGAATTCACAAATACAAGAAAAACATCAAATTCACCATACCTACACTACGCCAAACACAGCCTTATAAATGGGCTCCGGGAAACTTCCCAAAGGGTTACAAGCAGGCCAACACGGCAAAAACATAACTAGCTAATAAATAAAAAAGGGCCCCGAAAGATATTATTATTAAGTTTTGGAGCCATGCAAACAATTAATTTTAACTGAACTATTTAATTATATCAGGGACATTACATCCGTCCAGATATAACCCCTCGAAGTGGGTGTAAATCTCAGCAGCACGAGGATGGTGTTCTTTACAATACTTTCCTCGCCGGCCAATAGAGTAGAAGCCTGGTTGATCACGTGACAGGAAACATTGTTGTGCTCATTCGGGATGTGAAAAATTATAGACCTCAAAGATCTACCAACAATGCATATCTCTTTGACCAAAATGTCATAGTTTCCAATTGACTGGGGTTGATAGGGTGTCTGGATTTAGATAGGAGGAAAGGAGCATAGAGTTTGTGCTTACCAAATTGAGTGTACATTGTAGCACGTGACCAGGCCTTGGCAAATCCCAGTAGTTTCAGAAATATTATTAGATTTGGCGTCCAATCTAATCAAGTACCATGCCATCAACTGTCCATGGTGATCTAACACCCCCTGCCCCAGCCAGAACTAAGTTAACTTTCAATGCCACGTGAGAGTTGAGCTTCACCCATCTGCTCTTTGATAGGTAGCAATTACCTTGTTAGTAGCGACCTCATTGGGGAATCTGCACTAAGTTTTAGGCATATTTTGAAGTAATTGCAGTGTTAAGACTTCTATTAATATAGTAGGCTTTTTAGGCCTTTCATTTCAGTCCAACATAAAGCCCCAGATAATATGCTATCCTTAGTGTAGATGTTCTGGATTTGCGGAAAATGGTGTTGAAGCTTCTTATTCTTAGATTTTCTTCCCATCTTGGCATTTCTTGAAGGTTTTACCGGGGCCTCGTTATTCTAATTTTCTTATTCTCGTTTCTATACATCTCATGTAATGTCTTTGTGGGCCAAGAGCTTGGTCACAAAGTGTCTTTTCTCTGTTTGATCAACTTCCAAATCTTCTGTCAGCGTCATTCTTTTAACTATATCTTGGTAGCAGTTTTTTTATTGTAGCAAGACTAATGAATATTTTTTTTACAACATTTTTCAAAAAAAAAATTGTGGCGGGACATAGTTCTTTTACGTAGAGATACTATATCTTGACATTTCTCATTCCATAATATTTGTCTTTTGTTGTTTTTGTTTCATATCATTTTGAACATCAATCTGCTATTCAAGTCTTCTACGCTTTGATTATATCTAGCATGATTAGCTATATGGCTAAAACGATTTCACTTTCAGATACTATCCAGTGAACTTGTAAGTGTAAATGAATTTCGACGCGCCTTTTGTGTGTACCTGACATTGACCTTGGAACATGTATCTTGCAGGAGAGGGGATTACAACAGCGCCTTACATCAAAGATCTCGAGCTTGGTATCCAATATTTTCAAAACATAATTTAGCCTTGAATAAGACACAGCAGATTCTTTAATCTAAGAAAGACGTGTCAGATAGTTCAGTCACTCCCATTCAAATTAGAATAACTGGTTATGGAGGCAGCTGATTTTCCTGATGCAGATATGGATTGATCACTGGCCAATTTGTCACTCTAACTATCAGCTTCCACAGATTTTAGTTTCCACAAATCAATCTGAGCTATTAATAATAAAGAATGACTGCTAAGCTTTTGTATTAGGATTGTTAAAAAGAAAAAGGACAAAATGTGCGAAGCACAGGCGATTTGTATGAACTTCACTCAGATATTTACTATATTCTCTTTTGCTAAGCTGCTCAGCCTGATAGATTCCTAGTAATAAATCCACCGAGTCTTTCACTATCGATCATTCCATTCAATAAGTAATCATTTCATCGTTGGTTAATGGTTTTGCTTATTTCTTAATTGCACTGGAAATGGGTACGGAATTGTTGAAAAGATTGTAAACTCCAATCATATGATCAGAGGAAAAATTTATGGGATAATACGAGCCAATAAATTAGTTATCTTCAAAAGCTCTTGGCTATTTCGAATGGAAATTTGTATAAATTGTCTAATCTATTTATTTATTTTTGCTTTGAATATCGAACAATTTTTTATATAGAACATAAACATAAAAATATTAAAGCCGTTTTTGAAGTGACATCAAGCCTTTGAGAATTGGCCATGTTTTCGAACTGAAAATTGGTTTATTTTTTCAAAATAGTTTCTCTATCCTCTGAATATTGGCCAATGTTTTAAGGGAAAAAAAGATTTTAAAGCTAAGTTACCAATTCGGGTGTGCATGCGGATGCGGATGCGGATAGGATAACCTCGTGCATGGATGCATGAAAATTTTTTGAGGGGTTTTGAGTACATTTGGTTTTGAGTATATATATATATAATCTTCATAGTAATATTTTATTAATATTGATATTGTAATATTCATATATCTTAAGATATATAATATGTAATATAATATTTATATTAATATTTTAATAAATGACCAAATATTGTAACATCCGCCTATTCATATCCGCATATAGTTATCGAATATTGTAACATCCGCCTATTCATATCCGCATATAGTTATCGAATATTGTAACACCTTCCATTCAATATTCCAAATCTAGTCAGCATCAAGGACAAAAAACTCAAAATGTTCACGGGAAATTAATATTCAACAATTAATATACAATCCTCCAACGATAGAGTCAGTCGTCGAACCTTGAATAGATACAAATTCATCCTTCTCCACACCTCAAACTCTACTTCCACCTCCACATCAAGGTCTAGCTAGTCAACAAGCGCATCCAGTAAAGTAGTTTTAAAGCTATGTTGGTAGATGGATTTGTCATTGCAAATTCACCTTTAAAATTGACCCTATTTTCCCAAAGAGCAGTGACAGCCATGTTAATAGTTGGAGAGATTGTAATTAGATTGCAATCTTCCTCTGCATTTGAGAGGGATAACTCCCTCACATGATATGGGTATTTGTCGTTTAAGTGTACTTTTAACCTAAAAATACATAAAGGAGAAAACATAAAACCAAAAAAGAATGGATAATAGAAACACCAACGGTGAACATAAAAATACCATTTGAGATTTATAACTGATAATTATTACGAAGGGTTTTTAGCACAACATTTTTGGATATGCAATAATGAAAGAAGGATAACGAATTTCAACATACGAGGAAACAAATTATCTTATCACATTCAAACCAAAGTACTACAATATGATTATGTTTCTTTGAGTGCATGTCATTTCAATCAA
Source organism: Chamaecyparis obtusa (assembly GCA_027943335.1). NCBI lineage: Eukaryota > Viridiplantae > Streptophyta > Pinopsida > Cupressales > Cupressaceae > Chamaecyparis > Chamaecyparis obtusa. Next base: position 283,025 of record BSBK01003939.1, on the reverse strand, counting down.
GAACCAATGGATTTCATAAATACACAAAGATATTACCAACTTAACATACGATAAGTTAGTAATGATAAGTCAATAACACATTGAGACATACAAACCAAATGCATTCTTTATTGTCCTTTTGAAAAAATACCAAGTTCAAAAGCTTTGGATACAAAATGTCAAGCCAAAAGTTCCTTTACATTGAAAAAGCCTTGTATTTATAGGCTCATATTGATAACTAACCTATAACCACTTAGAATAACCACCTCAGGATAACTACCTAGGGTGGTCACCTGAGATAGTTACTTAGAATAACTATTTAGGACAACTACCTAAAATAGTTACTTACGATAACTACCTATGAAAATACTTACAATAACTATCTATTTGAAGATAAGTTAGGATTTACCTAACTTTTACAATGATAGATCTCAAAAGCTAACTTTAATTACAATAAGTGACATAAGTCACTTTTACAAAAAGATAACTTGAAATGAAGTGAGGATTTTCTTGAGGAGCTTATTTGTTTTTGTTTGCTTCTTTTGTACTTGTCATTGTCATCATCTCGCCATCAAATCTATAAACGAACATTCTTGAGACCCTTCACAAGGGTGAAGAAGCTGTTTATTTGCACTACAAAGTGTCCTCACAATGTACACACTAGTACATTTGACCCACTTTTTAGACCAACCTTTCCGACCAAGCTATAAATTGATTTTTCATGGTTAGTTTCTAGAAGAAAAATTTGATTTTTTTACTTCTATTCTCGTGTTGGTCGGAATTACGACAACCATGACAGGTCATCGTAATTCCGACCAACACGTCAATATAACTTTAAAAAAACATAGGGATCATTTTATTTCATTTTGTTATATTCTGCCCACAGCAAAGCAAAGGTGAAGGAGGGTCAAAGGAGGGCATCTGTCGACACCGCCTACGCATCTAGCCTCGACTTCACCTGTAAGCACCACTCTTCATCAGTAAGTTGACCCCATTTCACCTTTGTGTTGATGTTGCACGCGTTTCATTTGATCTTCACTGGTTTAATACATGATTAATATATATTGTATATTTGGTTTTTCATTTGTATTTCGAATTGTTTTCATTTGAAAGTCTTAGTTGGTTGAAAGTCTCAGTTGGATACCCATCTTAATCAAAATCTCTCAACATTATCAACATATTCCGTAAAGGTTTGCATATGCATGTTTTATAATATATTATATGTAATGAACAAGAAAAATGACACCGTCAATAGGGCCTTTGGAAAATAACACCGCCAATAGGGCCTCCAAAAAGAAATGTAGTCAAACAAAATGATGTGCAAAAAAATTAATTAGCAATCATAGAGGATGCCATATAAAATAAGACTTTATCATGGAAATGCTTGAGTAATGCTTCAGTTCAATTACAAATATTAAAAATAGCATGGGGTTAACTCACGAAGCTGTGTCCCACTTTTAGGGACGAAGGAAATCGTGAAATCGTCAAACAAAAAAAATTTCTTGCCTTCGTGCAAAGTAAATACTTAACCCGAAGTTCTCGGGATACTTCGCACGAAGACCCCACGTAGGGGTCTTCGCACGAAGACCCCTAAATGGCTTCGTGCGAAGTATATACTTCGCACGAAGCCATTTAGGGCCGGATTTCTTATAAATTTTCGGCGTTTCATTTTTTTAACTATCATTTTCACTATAGCGATTTGTGGACCCCTAGGCTTGGAGCGAACTACGTCACCACGCCAGTAGCACCAGCATCTCCCAAGCTTCGTTGACCTCTTCAATTTCCTAGCAGTATCAGGTACACATATTTTTCTCATTTTTTATTGTAAATAATATGTTTTGTATTTATTTTAACTAGTTATTTGTTTTAAATAATTTTTAATTTGTATAAATGTTAGAAATTTGTAATATGTTAGAAATTAATAATAGAATGTTAGAAAATCGTAATTAAATATTAGAAAATAATAGAAATATTAGAAATCGTAGTATATAAATGTTATAATATGTTAGAAAATGTTAGAAAATCGTAGTAGTTTGTTAGCACCTGTTAGAAAATATTTATAAAACATTAGAAACCATAGTAGAAATGTTAGAAAATGTTAGAAACATTAAGATTGGAGTTAAAAAATGCTAAATTTTAAGTTTAAAGTTGTAATTATTAAGAATTTATCTCTCTCTCACATGTATGTACACGCATTTTTAGTAAACTTATTAAAGTTAGCTATTTGTTTTATTTATAATTTTTAGTTTGTAAAAATCTTAGAAAATTGTAGTTCAATTTTTGAAAATGATCTAGTAGTATGTTAGAAAACATTAAAAAATTGTAGTACAATAAGTTTCTAGGACCCTTATTCCTCTCTTACGACATATTAAGACACTTAGGATCCTTTATGAATCTCAAGATCTTATAATACACATTAGGACATCTTACTTGACACATAGGACCCCTTAAGACCCATACGAACCATTATTATATATTAAAATATCCTATGACACATTCATCTATCTTAGCTTTTGTTAATACATATGTGAACCCATTGTTGCCTACAAGAACCCTTAAGACATACTAGTATCAATTAATGTAACCTAAGATACCTTAAACCAAGTTTATCGTGCATCTACGACCCATTAACATTGTTGGACCATTATACATCCCTTATGACATTTTAAGACATCTATGACCCATTCAGATCATCAAGACCCATTAACATATCTTAGGTTGTCTTAGGACACATTTATGTACATCTTAGATTTAATTAATATCATACAAGGATTATCCACTAATGAAACGTAGGACCCCTTAGGACCTCTTATGTTACCCCCGACCCCTTAAGACACATATATAGGACTCATTGTTACCCACGACCCCTTAAGATGTAGTCTAGGACCATTATACATCCCTTACGATATTTTAAGAAAGACATATATATGACCTATTCGGATCCTGAAGACCCATTATATGTATACGAGGATCCATTAATGTAACCTAGGACCCCTTAGGACCTTTTATGTTACCCACGACCCCTTAAGACAATCAAGGACCACTTACATTACCCACGACCCCTTACGAAACTCTAGGTCTTATCAGGTCCTAATAGGTCACATTAGGTCATATTAGGAAATAAGGTACATGTCTAAGTCGTTTCTCTACTTAAATACCTAACTAGACCTATTAGGACCAAGTAGACCTAACTAGGACCTATTAGGATCAATTAGATAGGTATTAGGTCTTTAACCAACATTAGTCTGACCAATTAGATGTATTAGGACCTATTAGGTCCAAATAGACCTAACTAAACCTATCTAGACTTGTTGTGACAAATTAGACAGGTAATTAGACCAATTATGACCAAAATTTAGGACTCGTTAGACTAAACTAGACCTAACTATACCAAGACCAATTAGGACCTATTAGGCACAAAATTTAGGACCTAATTAGACCCAATTAGACCTATGAGAACTAATTAGGACCTAATTAGACTCCTTAGGACCTCTTATGTTACCTACAACCCCTTAAGACAATCAAGGACTACTTACATTACCCACAACCCCTTAAGACACTCTAGGTCATATTACCTGTCCTAATAGGTCACATTAGGTCATATTAGGAAATAAGGTATACATCTAAGTTGTTTCTCTACTTATAGACCTAACTAGACCTATTAGGACCAAGTAGACCTAACTAGGACCAATTAGATAGGTATTAGGTCTTTAACCAACATTAGTCTGACCAATTAGATGTATTAGGACCTATTAGGTCCAAATAGACCTAACTAAACCTATCTGGACCTATTATGACCAATTAGACAGGTAACTAGACCAATTACGACCTATTACGACCAAAATTTAGGACCTATTAGACTTAACTAGACCTAACTGTACCGGGACCAATTATGATTCAATTAGAACCAGTTAGGACCTAATTAGACTCAATTAGAATCAATTATGACTCAATTAGAACCAGTTAGGAGGTCTAATTAGACTCAATTAGAACCAACTATGACTCTAGGACCACTTATGTTACCCACGACCCCTTAAGATAGTCTACGACCACTTATATTACCCACGATCCCTTAAGACACTCTACATGACTCTTATCTATGTATGTTATGACAGGTAATTAGGATAGGTAATAGGACCCATTGATGTCTTATCTATACCTTAGGACCTCTTGTGTTACCCATGACCCCTTAAGACACTCCATGACTCTTATCTATACCTTAGGACCTCTTATGTTACCCACGACCCCTTAAGACACTCCATGACTCTTATCTATACCTTAGGACCTCTTATGTTACCTACGACCCCTTAAGACAATCAAGGACCACTTACATTACCCACGACCCCTTAAGACACTCTAGGTCATATTACCTGTCCTAATAGGTCCCATTAGGTCATATTAGGAAATAAGGTATACATCTAAGTTGTTTCTCTACTTATAGACCCAACTAGACCTATTAGGACCAAGTAAACCTAACTAGGACCTATTAGGACCAATTAGATAGGTATTAGGTCTTTAACCAACATTAGTCTGACCAATTAGATGTATTAGGACCTATTAGGACTCTTAAGACCTAATAAGACCTAACTAGACCTATTAGGACTCTTAAGACCTAATAAGACCACTTATGTTACCCACGACTCCTTAAGACACGAGCTATGACCACTTATGTTACCCACGACCCCTTATGTAAATGCATTTTTAGTAAATATTAAAGTTAGTCATATGATCCATTGATGTACATACTAGGATGTCCTATGACCCATTGATGTCTTATCTATACCTTAGGACCACTTATTTGTTTCCATTTTACATGTAGTTATAATGTTGTAATCAAGTACTTAATTATTAACACTTAGCTCTTTCACATGTGATGTATCTAGATGGCCGCTCAGGGTGCACCTCAAACTCCTGACATTCATACTATTTTTCACATGGCCGACACAGAGATAGCTAGACTTAGACAAGCTATCAATAGATCTACTGGAGATGGTATATATAGAGACACATGTGCTACTATACTGACTAGTTTGGAGTCTATGACTAGTAGATTGAGGGCTCACTCTTCATTTACGCCTTAGGTAGTTGAGGCCATTTTTTGGGAGTTGAGGGAGGAGATCTCGGGTGATGTTTCCTTCACGACGGTTCAGAGCCTCGTCTTGAAGGAAACCATCAAACGAGAGATGTTCTTACATTATGAGAGGTATAGAGTGGTGAGGGCTTATCAGGTCACATGATGTGTGATCCCTCAGATTGCTTGTATGATATACCATCGACATCTTGCAGCCCATGGTCGTTATCCAAATAACGACCAAATTCCATTATACTTTGCACAACAGTTGTACGCTGAGTTCCGTTTGGGACTTAGGGTCAACTATTTTGATATCCCAACATTTTATGGTCAGGGGTAGGGTAGGGTTGCAGACCGCTCTCAGTATCATAGGGTTGATCGAGTTGTGCAGCCTCATAGACTGCTAGTTGGAGAGAGGAGTTCGGCAGTGACACCGGTGATGGCTACTACTGTAGATAGAGTCATCATTTCTTCTTAGAGGGGAGTTTTGGATAGCATAGGATAGATTGCTTCTGCAGCCACATCGATCAGTTCAGATTCAGTGGGCAGATACATTTTGACTAGACCGAGTAGAACCAGATCATCTTTTGAGGCTTCGTCTAGCAGTACTGCAGGTGTGAGTGACGAGACATATAGAGCTGCTGGTCTTCCTGTGCCTGGAGAGATACGAGCATTGTCAGGTTATCAGAGTACTTTAGATATGGCCCTTTACTTTTTGGAGGATCTCGTGCAGGCCTATTCTCATATTGCCAACACGCAGAGGATCCCTATACATTCAGTTAGGGATTACATTGCACTTACACGGGGTCCTGCAGTTCCACCGACACAAGATGCGCCATCTACTAGTCAGGCACAGCATAGTGCAGAGCACCGTGCACAGGATAGTGTAGAGCACCGTGCACCCACAAATCACTCTACAGCTGCAGAGCCAAGTATAGAGATTGGAGATGTACGCATCACCAGTGAGGGCCTAGACACTTTTGATGAGCAGTTGTGTGGGTTGGGTCAAGTGGATGTTGCCACTGATGGCAGGTCATTTATGGATATGTTATTTCATCCACATGGTTTAGATTCTACATCACTCCCCTCACAGCTAGTGTCACCCCTACACTCCTCATTACTACAGAGGTTCGGGACCTTAGGTGGTGTGGGTGATGGAGTATCAGTTGATGATACGATGGTGCAGCTCGCTGACGATCCTCCTGCTCCTGAGACTCAGGTACATATAAAAATTTCTTTTCTTTTTTATTAGGAGTTTTAGTGAATAATTAATTGTACGTGTATTAATGTTTGTTCAATGCATAATATTTTGTAGGCACAATTAGCAGAGCATGTTACCTCTAGTGTGGGTTCAGAGCATCTTCCACATGATGTGACACCTACTAGTGGTCAGGTAAGTTTTAGATATATATGTATGTACATGTTTATATTTCAAGTACTTTACATAATATATGTACTATGCACATGTATATAACCAACTGTTGTACACTAAATTTGCAGGGGTCAGTCGCTGCTTTGCCACTGGATGATACACCTACTAGTGGTCAGGTAAGTTTTAAAAATATATAATATTTTAATTATTTTAGATTATTATCATATATACATGCATTTATATTCGCAGGGATTAGTTGTTGTCTCAGAGCTAGAGGATGCTCGTGGCAGTCACTCAGAGGGTCGCTCTATTCGTATGTGCCTAGATGACTCCCTAGTTTAGGACATGTTGAACATATATTTTATTTGAGACTCGGTTTATGATTCGAGACGTATATTTGATTAGATGATATGAGACATACTTATTTGATTAGATGATATGATTAGATTAGATGGTTTTATTCGATTAGATGATATGATTTTATTTGATTATATGATATATATGATTCAAGACATATATTTGATTAGATGATATGATTAGATTAGATGAATCTATGATTTTATTTGATTAGATGATATATGATCTATATGATTAGATTAGATAGTTTTATTCGATTAGATGATATGATTAGATTAGATGGTTTTATTCGATTAGATGATATGATTTTATTTGATTAGATGATATATGATTAGATTAGATGGTTTTATTCGATTAGATGATATGATTAGATTAGATTGTTTAATTCAATTAGATGATATGATTTTATTTGATTAGATGATATATGATTAGATTAGATGGTTTTATTCGATTAGATGATATGATTTTATTTGATTAGATGATCTATATGATATATGATTTGACTAGATGGTTTTATTTGATTAGATGATCTATGATTTTATTTTATTAGATGATATATGATTAGATTAGATGGTTTTATTCGATTAGATGATATGATTTTATTTGATTAGATGATCTATATGATATATGATTTGACTAGATGATTAGATGATCTATGATTTTATTTGATTAGATGATATATGATTAGATTAGATGGTTTTATTCGATTATATGATATGATTTTATTTGATTAGAGGATCTATATGATATATGATTTGACTAGATGGTTTTATTTGATTAGATGATCTATGATTTTATTTGATTAGATGATTTATTTAGATGATATGATAACTAATTTCATCATTTTTTAGTGTCTTAAGGGGAGGTCTTAAGGGAATCTATAATTAATATCATAAAAGATAACTAGTTAATACATGTAACTAATGGATAATAACTATTCTAACTAATTCTAGAGCTAACACATGTCATAAGTAATATAACTAATTTCATCATTTTTTAGTTTCTTAAGGGGACGTCTTAAGGGGATCTATAATTAATATCATAAAAGATAACTAGTTAATACATGTAACTAACGAATAATAACTATTCTAACTAATTCTAAAACTAACACATGTCAGAAGTAATATAACTATTTTCATCATTTTTTAGTGTCTTAAGGGGAGGTCTTAAGGGGATCTATAATTAATATCATAAAAGATAACTAGTTAATACATGTAACTAATGGATAATAACTATTCTAACTAATTCTAAAACTAACACATGTCATAAGTAATATAACTAATTTCATCATTTTTTAGTGCCTTAAGGGGAGGTCTTAAGGGGATCTATAATTAATATCATAAAAGATAACTAGTTAATACATGTAACTAATGGATAATAACTATTCTAACTAATTCTAGAACTAACACATGTCATAAGTAATATAACTAATTTCAAGCATACATAAAATCTTTAACTAACATGAAATCTATAAAAATCATTGAATAATCAAAGTATACGTATAAAATTTCTCTATATTAAAAACATTGAACCATCAAATAGGTTCATCATATATCAACAAATTATAGTCTACCATATGTTTAAATATATAAACAAAGTATAATGAAATTTAATCCAGAGATATCAAATAGGTCCTAACACAAGAAATAAGTATACATGTATTATACTTTTTAGACCAACTCAAGTGGTTCAGACCTTTCATGGAGAACCTGTAATATTCTCTCATGATCTTCACTATCTAGTTTCCACTTACGACGTCCACGTTGAGATTTAACTGTATGGAGACGAATGAATGTGGTAACAACTAGGTGACTATATTGGAACACCTTATTGTCTGGTTTGTAATCAACAAAGTGAATACCATGTTGAATTACTTTGATTTGTTTGAAATATGTTTCCTCTAAAACAACTGAACCTGCAGGTCACAAATTTTAACAATATATAAATTTAAACAAATTCAATTTGAATTTTGTTAAAAGGTTGAAATTTAAAATTTACAAATTGAGTTCAATATATTGATGTAAACCATATACAAACCTATGGGGAACAACATTTCATCGCTTTCTTCAGGTTCAAGTAACTTCATCCTCTCCACAGTACAACATAGTAAATAATAATCAACTCCTACATTTCCACTCTCAACAATCACTGCAAAGACATCTCCCGCACAATAAATTTTTATATATACGTGTGTGAGATCTTAAAATAAATACTTAGTTCAATCTATAGATCTATCTATATCTATGATCTATACATGCAACTTACTGTACCATATAATGTGAAATATATATACTTACCAATTTTGAACAATCCCGAGATATGATCATAATCAGTAGAAATCAAAGGAACATCATCAAAGTTTTCATCTTCATCTCTATCAAATGTATCAGTAACAACTAGTGGCACTAGATTCCATGCGCCTACATATCCACGATCTTGATTGATACATTCCTCATAATTGTCAGCAATGTAGTGACAACAAAAATATGAGTAGTCCCTAGTGTTCAACATCCAATTGCGACAATTCGTACTCATAACTGAATGCAAAGATTGCGTCTTTTCTATCCTATTGCAACCATGCATAATTTTTCTATCCACGCCTAAACAAATGCATATATAATACATTCTATATAAATATAATTTGAATAAAAAATATCATTAAAATTTTAAACACTTTCAAATAATTAAAAAATGTGTGCATACCTTTTATCTCCCAAAATTTTTTATATGGCACCGCCTGAGTCAATCCTAATGATGTGTCATTCTCATTTGGTGCGAAATGTGTCTTGCACCATTCAACCACATTATGTGCATTTTTTATATGCACTCCCTTATAATTCATTTGATACTTTCGTATAGCACGTTTGATGCAAACTCCGACACCATCATGTTCACCTTTTCCATGTCCACTCTCAAAGAAACTCTAGACATGTGGTATGTTTTCATTACGATGATATCTACATAGTGCATAAAATGGTCTCGATGATTTAAATTGTGCAGCACATCCATCTAACCAAACATAATGTTTATCAATTTTTATACCTCTTTCTTTCAAATTTGCAAAAAACATCTTGAAGCAGTGTTCCACATAATGAGTGTCATGCTCTCTATCATCACTTATATAAAAATGATATTCCTTCTTGATGACCCGTGCTTCAGATGTGCTCTGAATACCATCCAAATCTAATTGTGTACGTCGATAACACATATGTACCATAATAGTAATTTTCTCTGAAAAATAATATTTTGACTGAATTGCCTTTCGATGGACAAAAGAATAATTTTCTGCAAAATCAACAACTGATACAATAGTTCCAAGTGGAAAATTGTCTCTCAGTGTTTGAAATTGTTGTGCTTGCCACTTTGCAAAAAAAGCATGATGAATGTAGGGTTGAATCAATTTTTTAATTTTTCCATAAATACTCCAACATTTATCCCCTCTTCAACATATTCTAACCTTTTGGATTCTTTCCCAAATTTTGTTTCATTCTTTACATATTTGTAACTCTTGCAATTTACCATCTTTGTTACATCAATATTTTTAATTTTCAAAGGAAAAAGAGACAAATCGGCACATGTTTGGCATATTCCTTTTATGCAATTTATTTGTCTAGCTACATCATCTTTTTTGTCACATAAAATGGATGAGATGAACTCACTTCGTCTAGTAGGAGGAGCTTTTTCAAAACCATAAGTGTCTTCTACAAACTTTCGAAAAACTTGATAGTGGAGATCAAATTCAATATGATAACGACAACAAGTTTCAAACACTTTGTTTGTCCTGATATAATATGGCTTCAATCTTCCAAACAATGTTTTCCCAATCTTTATATTAGGATTTGAACTACAAAATGACACATACATTTTATGTTGTGTTGTGTCCAACCAATGTTTCGTATGATATTCATATTGATTAGCTGAAATTCTATGTCTGATAACATCTCTAGTGTTTGATGAAGGACGTGTATTATCATTCCAAAATGATGTGATCAAATTTTTTGTTCCTTCATCAATCCTATTAGAACGAGGAGCTCTACACATGATTGCCCAATTGCCTTCCAAGGTGCTATCATCCAAAAGTATTCTCTTATTAACATATCGTGATATTGTTTTCCTATTAAAACCAATGTGAGATGAAATTGAAGATATTTGTTTTTTTCGTCCCATAGTGTTACCTACAATAGATGTCAACATAACTTTTCTTGTAATGGACTTATCTATAGTTCGAGATCGCTTCCCTAGCTGGTTCAAACCTTTCTTAAGATTTTCAATCATATCAGTTTGCATGTCAACAACTTTTCTCTTCTTTGATGATGTGTATATACCCAATAATTTTAATGCCCCTTCCAACTTTTTGTCTATAAGTATAAGTGAAAGTAATTGAGCTTGTTCAAGTGTTTCAAAATTATCAAATTTACCCAATATTTCTCTTGCTATCATTTTCATTGATCTCTTCTTAGCAAGACTTAATTGTTGAACATTAGCAAGTGATCTCAAAGTGTCCACATTCATTGTAAGTAAATGATCTAAGTTTCTATAACTAATATTTTTCTTTACACTTTGAGCTAAATTTAAAAGTGCATCCATACCAGTAGGAGCACGTGATGTTGACCCTTCTCCAACATCAATTATTTGAGCCTCTCTAGGGAGTAATTCCGACCCTTCTTCAATGTGCAATTCTTTGACTTGACTTGACCCTCCTACTTCAGCTTGTCTTTCAGCTTCTTTAGTTTTATGATAATATGTCAATGCAGCTTCACGATTTCTTTGTTCAGTACCGTGTGACCTTTTTCTAGAAGATTTACTTTGTCTTCCCTTCTTGTTCCTCATTTCTTCGAGCTCCAAAAAATGTCTTCCACAAGATCATCAACAAAAATTCCTTCTTCAAAGAATACTACAAAAGTAATATTTTTTCTCTTCAAAATTATGTCTTTGAACAAATAGAAATATGGATCCTCCTTCAAAAAATGCCTTCAATAATAGAAAATGTGAATTTATTAATTGCAATTTGATGTAAAATAGAAATAAATTTTTTTACTTTTATACCATTTTAAAAAAATTTACAAAAAATATTTTACTAGCCGACTAGGGTACTTCGTACGAAGTACCCGTGGGAAAAATCCCGGCAATGGCTTTTGGCTGGAATTTTCACTCCAAGGGCTTCATGCGAGGGGTCTTCGCATGAAGACCCCCAGGTGGCTTCGTGCAAAGACCCTCTTCGCACAAAGCCAAAAAAACAAAAATTTGCCCTCAGAAAATAACTTAACTGCAAAAAAATGGTCTTCCGGGGTTTGAAACAAGGACTAAACAAGATGATTTTTCCAAAAAAATGATGTCAAAAGGTGCTATTCGAAACAAGCTTTCTAATGAATATAATTTTAATACATATTGAGTTCATTATCACTTTTAAATATTACTTTAACTAAACATAGGTTGTTTGGTCATTCAACAACCTGTCTCTTCATCACTTTGGGAAAAATAGTAAATGATAAAAAAATAATTATGAAAAATATGTAGGAAAAGCGTATTTGTGTTACCTTTCTATTAAATTTTTTTTTTTTTTTTGATATACACAGATTAAGTTAGAGTGATCCAAGTGACCTTATGTCTAGATTATAGTTACTATCACTTTAAAACTTAATAAACTATGAAATATTGATCCAAAATGAATAAAACTAATTGCATCCTTTATATATTGAAGTTAAAAATATAATCTCGAAAGAATTACATCATTATCGTATTTTAAAAAAAGTTATGCTGATCCAAGTGACAGTACCTCCTTAAAAACATAGTTTTTTCACGCAAACCACTTTTAGAAGTAGAAGGAAAAATGAATTTAAATGATTTTTTTTAATTTTAAAAAAATATATTTAAAAACTAGAAACAAAAATCTAAAAGACTCTAGTTTACATCATCTTCAAATTCCTAATAGTTTTGTAGCAACAGTTGTTCGAAAGTGAAGTTTTTTCTCAAAATGGTGATCTTTGTGTCAAAGTTGGCCAAAAAGTGGGACACACTATCGTGAGACCACCCCATGGCAATGATGTACATCAATCTGAAATATAGAACTTATACAATAAGATCTTTATCAACATCACTGCTTTATGTTTACATTTGGTAGCCATTTAAAAAAAAAGGTGAACCCTTCTTTCACATTTGCACTCCAAGTAACCTACTCAGAGGAGTTTCCATCAGAATAGAAGTGCCTACCACCAATATTGAAAGGCACATGGCATAAGTTCTTTGATGCAGAGGTCAGTGGTCAACCAATGATTTGATGGAGATTACTAACTATCCCTTTGTTCTGAAACAATACCCTTAGATCTTCTTCAAATGCAAATGAAGTAATGACCCAACCCACTCAATCTTCTGTCAGAGGATAATTATTCAATTGGTTTAACCCATTGAGCTCCACACCTTTTACTCCATAGGACTAACTCCACTTCCAAATTTCTTCAAGCATGCAAGTTGTCCAAGTTGCCCAAAACACCTACAAACCCCATATGACTCCAAATAACTCCAAATATGCAAAAGACTTAACCCAAGGTTAAATAAGACTCTTATAAGTTATATAGGGTATATTCAACTAGATTCAACCATCCAATCGGCTAGACCCAACTTCCAATGCCCAATTCTTCCAATGCACCTTAGGAGACCTAATAGCCCCTCTAAATAGGTCTGCAACAAACAACTCAAACTCCTATCTCCAGACTTTCTGAAACACTAACCAAATAAATTATGGATTTGGATACCCTTTATCCCACATTTCAACATATATTGAATGCAACATGGACTCCTTTGGACCATATATGATTGTCTACACATTGTGCCCCAAAATGCATAGAAAAAGTGACCAATTAACAAAGCAACTCCTAGCAGAGCTTACTCCTAGACCTTGTAACTTTCAACAGTCTTCAGTCATGGCATAAAAATACCAAATCTCCAAGCAATTTGTTCCAGACTTCCTAGAACCCCAAAAAACCAAATTACCCCCATTCAAACCCTCAAATCTAGGGCATCATCAATATAGCCCTTCCCCAAACTTCTAGATCAAATTGGAGAACCCCCACTGCTATACCTAACCACCATTTCCATTGAAATTTCTTCACTATTTCAGACTGTGATCACATTCCCATCCATTAATCTACGTATAAAATGTTAGAGTTATATAATACAAGGTTAATCATTGCCATTCCATGGTCTCAAGGCCCTTGATCCCATGAAATGGATCCCTACATTAAAGAAATCAGTATAACTGTTAGGCAAAAGTGCTGAAAACTGTAATTGTCACGTGGATATGCAAAACAGTAACTTCAATTAAGTTTTAAAGCATTCAAAAGGGATTGGAAATTGCTTCTAAGTCTTACTCAATACATTTGAAATGCTTCCCAACTCAAAAGATTTGAAAGACTCCCAAGAAGTAATCAAAATGATGAAAAAAATTGAATTTTATTGCTCCTTCAATGGATACAGTCCGTACATCTGCAAATAGGCTCTTCTTCCCCCCGTATCATGACTCTCCTCAAATTTATATAACCTCGTAGGATCTGTTACAACCATTTTTGGTAGTTATTTGCTTAACTTATGCTAATTCTCCCTTTAGACTTTCCCTCCTAAACTACCAATTAGTCGTTGCTTTTTTTGAATATTTAAAATTTCAAATTGCAAAATGGCTTTCTTTGAACCATGACTTATTACCTATTGACTCCTAATGATTTTAAATAACTTTTGTAACTATTCTAAACCCCTCAAACCTATCAAATCTCCCTTTGGACTTGTTTTGTCCAATTACATTCACCTTTTGGTCCTTTTAGGACATTTGCAAAATAAACACATTTGATTACATTGTTTGGTTATGAAAACCATTATAGCTTTTAATTCTTATCCATTTGCATTGCTTGGATATCTCCTTATCCTACTCACTCCTCTGGTCTTCATGGTATTTTTTTGTGTCTTCATAGAATGATGTTTGTACCCTTGCACCATACTCCCAAGGATCAAATCAATCCAAGTCCCTTTGGATTGGAGAGTCTTCTTTCTTTTCTTCCAATCGTTAATCACTTCTTGAGCAGACCCTACAACTATAATGTATCCTTTGTTCTTTGTCCACATGTACCTGCAACCAAACACCTTGGGATTATGCCAAGTGTTCCATCCTCCAGCTAGCATCATGATGTATCGATGGTATGCAACATCATCATCTACATAATAGCCTTGCAATCCTGTAACAAAATTGTTAGAAAAAAAAAATACCAATGCTTCTTCATTCACCAAAGCATATGTTTGGTTCCTCACTTTCCAATTCATCCTTTCATCCAACACTTCCTTCTTCTGTTCACCCATTCCTTGTGAGATTCCAATGCTTGGAAAGATTTCAGTTTGTATGGTCTCTTCTTGACCAATGTCTGCTATAGTACCATATTCTTCCCTATCATCTATATGTTTGTCATCCAACTGACCCCAAAGGTCCATCTTGGTTAGCACATCTTCAAGACCTTGTTCATGGTCTTCCTCCATCAATTCATTGTCCTCTTCTTCTTCATTGTACTCCACATCCATGGGTTCCTTCATTATCACCATTCTTACTATCAGAAAAAAATAAATTTAACCACCTTACACCTTCTCACTGCATTTCTTTTTCTGTCACCAAATTTTCATGATAGAGATGTACTATCCTCTTCTTCTCAAATTGTGTCTATCTATGTCATACAATAACAATATTTTGATCTCCATAATAAAATTGAGATCTCTCTTTTATCTTCTCTTCATCACTAGTTTACTATTTTGCATCTTTGATCTTACTGTATTTTGATGCACATCATTGTTTTAAGCCTTTCATAGTGCCACTTCTATGAAAATATTAGACATCATTGTCCTTTGTTTTATTATTGCTTATTATTGCCTCATTTTCACCATCTACTTGTGTAATACCCCAAAAATGGGCTTTATGTTCATTAATCTCCTATATCAACAAATCATATGAAATTGACATCAAAGTCCTAATCTAAGGCACATCTTAACATCATTGAATCTAATTGATTATCTTAAATTCTGCATCGGGGAATATTCCTAATAATATTCCTAATCATCATAATTATCTTTAATTTTATAATTATTTGGCAATAAATCACATTTATCCTAAAGTTTGATTAATTAAATATTTTGCACATTTAATTAATTAGATTTAATATTTTCCACTTAATTGTGTAATTAAATTTAATTCTATCTATTATTAATTGTATTATTTAATTTTGACAATAAATCAAAATTCCTATCTTTAATTGATTAAATTCTTATTTAATTAATTAAAGCATGTTGTCATTATTTAATAATATAATTTTTAATAAAAATTTGGTAAAATAGTTAATTAACCCATAAATTAATTATTTTATTTCAAAAATCAGTTGAGTTGAGGATAAATCACTTTATTTATTTATTTAATTCTTAATTATTATGCATATTCAAAAGAAACAGTTAAACTCCAAATCAGAAAATCAATGCAAGTTATTGACTTTTTGGAACTCAACATCCTTTTGGAGTTCAAAAAGCTGATCTAAACTCTAATTTGAGTTAAAAAGCTGTTTTTGCATGATTTTGAGAATTAACTATCTTTCATGATTAGATAACTCAAAAATCAAGATGAGTTAATTTGAGTGATTTATGGCTTTTCCCATGCACCTCCAAAGCCCTGGATTTCTATAAATTAAGGCTTTAGCTCTTCACAAATCATCTCATATTTTGCACAATCACGCTGGAGAATTAGAATTGAAGAATCAAAGCTCTTGCGAATCGACATCTTTGTGAGATCAATCTTATTTTTGCATTCATATTTCATATCATTGTTAGATAGACATAGCATATCAGTTTTCATATAGATTAATTTCATATCAGTTTTTCATTCATTCTTATGGCATAGAAAATATAAAAAAAAAATAGATTAATTGCATTCATATTTCATATCTAGATCAATTGCATTCAAATCCTTCATTTAGGTTTCATCTAGGTCACTGATCTCGATTACAATCTGAGAACATCAATCTCGCACCTATTAGAAGGCAGTAAATCGCTTGGTTAGATTAGATTTCAATTTTGCACGATTTTGATTATCACTAACCTCTAATGTTTTACTGAGTGTTGTGTCTACAGATCATGTACAATTTTCATACACACATTTCTGGCACCCACCGTGGGGCAACCCACCTTTGCATTCTGGTTTTGATTTTTTTGGGAGCTAAAACCCCAAAGTTTCAAATATTTAATTTTATCTCCCAAACGGCTTCTAATTTTAGTCTGAAATTTTTTTTGCAAGTTGGTGACATGTTAGGGAAGCTACAGTAAAAAATTTAGAATTTTCTGAGATGTTTTTAATTTTTAATAATTTTTTCTTGAAATTTCGAAAAAAATTAACATCTGACGCAAATCAGTATATTTTTTAGAAATTTTTATATTTTTGGAAAGCTCTTTAAATTTTACAGGGGGTACATTCTTTGTGTTTTAAATTTGGACATGATATCATAGCTTAAATAGTCAATTTATAAAAATTGGTCTGTTTTGATAAAATGGGTCTCTAGGGCACAAATGAAGAGATTTTTCTAAAATTTTTGCATTTTTAGAAAGCTCTCTATTTTTTAGTAGGGGTCTTTATTTTGAATTTCTATTTTTGTGGCCAAAATCATATCAAAAAAATCAGATCTTGTTGACTAGGTCAAATGCAGTGCAAAAAACTTAAAATTTTGTGATGGGTATGCACTTATTTTTCATATGATTCAATGCATGATATGAGTTGTCATTTGGATTAATTTTTAGTTATTATTGCTCCTAACAATTGATTTTTAGATCTAACCCTAGGGTTTTCATAAGTTGAATATACCTTGCATATCTTGTTTGCTTGTTGGAGAGTTCGTAGCTTGCTTGCATAGTAAAGCTCAACAAAAATTGTTAAAAATTAGGTAAAATCTTCTAAGCGCGTTGCAAGGATCCAAGGTATTCTCCTTCATCTATTAACATTTCAATTTGGACTTAAAATAAATCTCTTATGTGTCTGGCTTGTGTGCATCCTTTCATGCTTTTATCTATTTCTACACACTTGCATAATTGATACTAGGTTGTGACCTTTTAAGGATTCATTAAGTAGTTTTAGAATACTTGTGATTGATCTTGATTGCTATCTTGGGTTATTGGACTCGCTAATCTGTCGGCCCCTCATTTCCGCCCCGTGGTTGCAATCTCAGCACCATAAACGGGAGGGGTCAACAGGACATAAGCGTTAAGTGTTCCACTTGGCAACCCTTTGGTGCTTTTAGGAACTCACTTGTTTTCTAAGTTGGGGACTCATTTTTAGCTTGTGTGAGGTGTTAAGTGTTCCACTTTGTGGACTCATCTCATATTCGCTTTAAGCGTTAAGTGTTCCTCTTTCTACTTTTTGGATGCTTTTGGTAAATTTACTTTCGGAACATACATCTGTGCTCACATAGTAATTAGGCCCTATGAACACTATTCATGATTCTTGAGAGATTGGATTCCTAGCGAAATCCTTCCTTGACGATGGAATCCTTGTAGGTAGGGAGGATACTTAGTGCATTTCACATTCATCTTGGTTAGTGCGTCTTCTCTTATTGATCGACACATTCTCTCTCCGGAGAGGTTGATAGATCACGTGGGGTTGATATCACAAGCTTTGGTGAATCAAAATTGGTTAGTGCGTCTTCTCTTATTGATTGATACATTCTCTCCCCAGAGAGGTTGATAGATCATGTGGAGTTGATATCACAGACCTTGGTGGAACAAAAATTTGTCTTAGCGTGTCAGATTAATCTGCTTGCTTTGTTTGGGTTAAAAGTGAAGAGGTGTCAAAACCTTGAATCTGGAGCCAAGTCCCCTTGTGGTATACTATTGTGAGTCATCTTTAGAGAGGGTTAACCGTAGTAGACAATCCCTTCACAGGGCAAACTGCGTTGACGGAACCTCAAGTGGTAATAGCCATTTTTGCCATGGTAGTGACAGCCGCTATATAAATGTCCTTGTGGAAGAAATCTCCATGGGTATGGTTCATTGTTGGGTTGTCAGATCTCCCTAGCAGCTCTTGAAGATTAAGTTCTCAGACTGTGTCAAAACCCTGGTGCGCCGGGATTGGAGTTCACCCCTTTGAATCATAAAAGTTGCAGAGTCAAACCATTACTAAAAACCCTAGAGAGGCCAATTTTTCATTCTCAGGTATATGTGTGTTATTGCAAAACTTTTTAGAACATACACAATTAGTACTCTCAGGGATTAGCACAATTTGGTCACTTGATTGTTCATGCGCAAGGTTGCTTTTGCCCTTGTTCATTGTTTTCAGATGTGCTTGGAATCATTGGCTTGCTGTTCTGCGTGCTTGTTTATCTACTTGGCTCTTAAAAATGATCAAATCTGGTATAACCTTCAAAATCTGGACAGTACAATTTGCAAACAATCCAAAATTGAAGACCTTAAATTTTGCAAAAATTGACGTAAAATCTTTCTGGAGTCAAAAGTCATTTCAGGAAGTCAAAAGTCGTACGAGTTTTGTCAAGTGTCATTTCAGTATTACCCAACTATCGTATGAGTTTAGCAACTGTCATTTCATAGACTACCCAGTGTCGTACGAGTCTGCAGAGTGTCGTTTGGAAAAATTTGAGAGAGTTGTCAGAAATTGTCAAATTGCAAGATATCCAATGTTTTCAGCCTAGTTCCAGAATCTGTCAAAAATATCATTGTGTCAAGAACAAATCAGTAGCTATTGAAAATCAGTACACATGTCTCAAAGAATCAGTACACATGAGGAAAAAATTTTGATCGCCGCTATGATGAAGCAGCTGCAAGCTATGCAAGTCCAGCTTGACAAACTTGAGAAAGAAAAGGAACCTCTATACTCTTTTCCATTTGATAAAGACTTGTACATGTCATCATGCCCCCGGAAAAAATTTGAGCAATATGATACCTCTTCCACGGAGAGTGACACATCTAGCTTTGGAGACTATGATAACTATGACGACAGACAATGTAATGATACCTATGACACCTATGTTCCTAAGAGTCCTCCTCATCGTTCATTCCTGCTTACTACAAATGGGTCGTCACATTGGATAGATCGTGATGGTGATCCATATGATTTTGATTTTGAAAGAGATTTTGATGGCTTTTGTGGACAATACCTTGATGATGATCCATCTACTACTGCTGAGGACTATAAAATACATCGTGCTAGCTTGAAACGTCAATATTATAAGAATCCTTCTCCTAAGGACTCTCCTACTGAAAATAAAGATTATCTTCTGAAGCAAGATCATGTTAATGCTGAACCTTTGTCTGGTGATGGTTCCCTTCCATCCCCTACTTCCTCCAATACCCGTACATTTTGTAAAGCTTCCGAGTCTTTCAAATCTTTCACAGAACCTTCATCTGACACAAGCCCTGATACTTTTCATGCGGTTCCCTATAGTTATCCTCCAGGGCTACCTCTTAAAGAAACTCAAGCTAACCTTCACTTGGCTGCAAATACTTTCAATGATGATAAACCTAAAGAGCCTAAGCCTTCATATGCTATAATCCCTACTTCAGCTAGTCCTCCACCATCTCTTCCAAAGTCTTCCATACAATCCCAACATGCTTCCTTGTCCTTAGAAGTGGCTTCATGTCAAGAGGACTCTAAAAATGATAAAGAAAAGAACATAAAGAAAGATCAAGATCAAGGACCCTCCATGTCATCCACTCCTTTTCCCGATGTCTCTTATCTGCTTCATGGTTCTTTTGATCCTATACACCCTTTTTCATGCATTCCACCATGTCTTAAGTCTTCTCTTAAGCAAGATAAGGCTACTACTTACACTAATGAGCTTATTGACAATCAAAATGACCTTACTACACTTGCGCTTTCCAAAGATGATACTTCCATTAAGGTTGGTAAAAATGGTGTTCCTTCCAATGTTAAGCCTATTGAAAAATAAGAGAAAAATTATGCGCTTATGCTATCCGAAGATCCTTGTCAAGATCAAAGTCTTCCATCTTCTTATTCTACCACTCCATGTTCACTTCCACTTTCTACTCTTCCTAAGTCTTTGCAAGCTTTGAACAATCCTATCAAAGAAGGTGCTCATATTCAAGATGTCCATGATTCTATTGAAAATTCTAATGCTCACTCTAAAGATGCTGATATCCTTGGTTGTCATATATATGCTGATGAACTTATTGATTATCCTTTTGCATCTTCCACTTCCATCCTTGGACCTCTTCCACCAATACTAAGGGCTTCATGTCTTCCTTCCATCTTGGGTCCTTATGTCCCTTCACTTTCCCCTCCTAACTTTCATAATTCGCCATCCATCTTGGGTCCTTACATACCTCCATCTCCTATCTTTCCTCAAGATCAACATAGATGCATACCCTTGAATCCTTTTCATCCACCCACCCATCTAAACCAGTCATCTCCTCCTTCTTCCACAAGTCCCAAGTCTTTTGGAAGTAACTTGAATGTTCAATACAAGAAAAAGAAGCAATACAAGAATCCATCAAAAAAAGAATATCACCATGTCTCCTCTCATAGACATGGAAGCATAAAGTCAAAAGAGATATCTAAGAAAAAAACTACAAAACAAGTATGGGTTCCAAAATCCATCATTCAAGATATTCTCTCTAAGTCATCAAAGGGAAATAAAAAGCCTAAGGATATATGGATTCCAAAGTCTCTCATAAGAGAGTCTCATGTTGAACAAAAAGTGAAATTGACATTCAAGCTTCCAAAGGCTTCCACTACATCTCCTTCCAAAAATATTCTTCCATTTCATGCGCCCAAACCTCAACCTCTGCTATCCATTCGCCATATTCATTCACGTATTCCTTCATTCACATTTCCTCCACCCTCTCGCCACCCTTCAAGGTGTGTGTTTACGTTGATCTTGCCTTCCTTTCCATCTACCCTTTCACAATCCTTCCATTCATTAACCTTCTACCTTCTATCCTTTTTCCTCATTTGCCTATTCCTCCTATCTTCCAACCTCACTCGCTTTACATAAAACCCTATCCTCCATTTTTCTCTTTCATGTTCCTTTCCCTATCAGCATTTTTGAGCATATCATTTTGAATCCTTGACATATCATGGTTTATCCTTTCAAGGAGCATTATCTAAAAAGCTTGCCTTCTTCTAAAAAAAAAAAAAAAAAAAAATAACAAAAAATTGAAAATGTGCCTTGGTGAAAACCTAGAAACAGGCACCTTGGTAGCAAAAGTAAAGAGAAATAAATTCATCCTATGGTGAAAACCACTTCCTTGTGGCACCTTGGATAAGTACCATGATGAAAACCTAGCAATCAGGCATCATGCGTAGTTCTTCTACATATTTCATCCATTCCATCTTCTCTCTTTGATCTTGACAATGTTGATCTATACATGAATATTTGGCTATTTTGTGAGCTATCTTACGGTGATCTTGCTTTCATTCCTTCCATGTTTAGCCTTCATATCCATCTTCTTCCATTCATTTTCACCTATCACTATCCTTTTCCCCTTTGGTCTTGATCTAATAAAAAAAGAAAGAAAGAGTAAAACATAGTGCTATGAAGCCTCTTGACATGTCTACTCCTTTGGATTGCATTCTTTCCTGCTCTTGCATTATGATTTTGTGCTTATCCTATGCTAGCCTTTCATTGCTTGTCCAAATGCGCTTTACATGACAATTTTTCCCTAGCTTGGGTATTCTTGAGGAGTTTCCCCTTGAGGATTTCTTCCTTTCATTTTCCTTCATTCTCTTATCTTCCATCTCTTCCACCAGCTTGCTAATCCCTCTTGTTCTCCACCTTGCTAGACATTGGGACTGCACGATATGATCTCGCTTGGGAGTTTGCAAATGGAAAAAGATGCTATCAAGTATACCAAGTATCAGAACAATTATCAGAATCAGTATCAGAACCAGTATCAGAACAATTATCAGAATTAGTATCAGAATCAGTATCAGAACCAGTATCAGAACCAGTATCAGAACAAGTATCAGAATGGGCCTACAAAACAAGTATCAGAATACCTATTGGGGCTACACCTTTCGCTTTAGTTTATGGGTCTGAAGCAGTACTACCTATTAAGGTTGAAATCCCATCACTTAGAATCAGAATGCATGGACTTGTCACTGATGAAGACTACAGAGTGTCTAAGTTACAAGAACTTGAATTACTAGATGAACGCATGCAAGCAGCGTATGATCATCTCAGAGTGTATCAGAAAAGAATGTCTAGAGGCTACAACAAGAAAGTCAGACATAGAGAATTTCAGGTTGGCGATCTAGTGTTGAGAGAAAATCCTAAAAATCAATCACATCGAGAATGCAAGGGGAAGTTCGAACCCAATTGGTTGGGTCCCTTTGTTATCACTGCTACTTTTGGCTCTGGTGCCTATCAACTCTCAATGACTGAAGGAGAATAGCTCCGAGAACCAATCAACGTTCTCCATCTGAAGAAATTCTACGCCTAAGGCATTCAGTGCTTAGTAAATGTCCTGAAAAAAATCTTAAAAATCTGAAAAAGTCCTGAAAAAATGAACATCTTGGTGAAAACCTAGCAATAGGCGCCTTGATGATTCACAAAAAAATAAAAAAATATCAAAAGTACAAAAAAATTGAAAAAATGAAAAATACAAAAAAATGAAAAAAGAAAAAAAAAGTGCCTTGGTGAAAACCTGGAAACAGGCACCTCGGTAGCAAAAATAGAATCTCTACCAAGATGGTGAAAACCCGGCAAATGGGCGCCACTTGTTCCAAATGCTCCATCTATCAACACAGTCTTGGTCTTTCCCAACTTTCAGTCTTGCTTTAGTTGTACATATCTCCCAGTTTGTTTCAACATTTCCAGTTTTCAATAAGTCAGTTTGTACACCAATTAGCTTGCGCATCTGTATCCTATCAATGTTCAAACTTGGGGGCAATCAATGTCATATCCTATGGCCTCCAATGTATCTTAGATGGATCATATCTAGTCAGAATCCTTTAAAACTTCATGTGAGTCAGTCAGTCAGTCTTGTCTCCAGAAAGGATTTTGCATCTATAACAACGCAATCAAACTAAAAACTAAAACAATCTGTGCTTTTCATGCTTTTATCTCCTTGTACGCTTACTGATTCGCATTGAGATTTTTTGCATATTGTGTCCCTTCGAGCTCTTCGATGATGTCTTTTATAGGATTTAGAGGGTGATGACTGGGGGCATAATCTTTTCTTTGTCTTCTGCTTGTATGTGAAAATCTAACAACTTTGGAAATTCTGGATTGAAATGGTGTCCGACTATAAGAGCCTCTATCTCGAATTGGATGGCCATGCGTACCTCGACCATTGATACCCAGACAATTCAAGGAAGTTTGATCTAACTATTGTCTTTTTGAGTAAGTTCTTTCTCCTACTGTGGAACACAATCTTGCCTAAGGATGTGAACGATAAAGGGTCACTACGGGTAATTCACATTAGATTTAGAATGATCTCTTGACTGTTTGATGTGTTTGCAACGCAAGGCGTACTCAGGTCATCATGACATTTATGTTTTGATGCTTGTACAAATTGCTATATCAAAATGGACATGATATTCAGGTCATCCTAGCATTTATGCTTTGATGATTATATCTAATCCGACATTCCAAAAACAAAATCAATATTCATATGTCCATGGTTGCCTAGCCAGGGGATGTTGTATTGGTTCTTGAGCGTTACAAATCAATATTCATATGTCTATGGTTTCGTAGCTAGTGGGCATTGTATTGATTTATCCGGTTACCTAAAAGTTCAATGATGATAACAAATCGACATATGATCAGTGACTAGCTCCTCGGTCTTAGGTTGCATTTCATTTTTCATGTCTCATTTCATTTTGCATGTTGCATGATCTCACAATGATTAAACGAACTCCAATGCTTAAACGATTCTTCAAATCGCATCTTCCAGTCTAACAAGAGCTGAATCTCACATGAAGGTTCCTCCAATGAAATAGCAAGTAGAATCCTTTTTCGGGATCAAAATTCAAATCTGAGATCATTCATATTATTAAATTGCTTGCATAATCAACCTTCAATCATCACAGAAATCTAGTATTCAACTTAACTGATTATCTTACATCACACTATCAAAATTTCAACTTGGTCAACCATGGTCAACTCATGGTCAAACCTAGTCAAACTTGATCTTTTGGGACCTTCCAACGATGCAGAATGTGTTCTTGAATGTGTTTCACCACACTTCTCAAATCAATTAACATGCTTCTAAACTATAACGCTGACTTTTCTTGTCAGATTTCAATTTTAATCCCGAAGGGGGCATGGTATTGCACATCATTCAAAGTCTGTAAATCAAATTCTATCGATCAAATCTATCAATATCTTTCATCAGTGATCAAGACAACGATCACGTCTAGTCGCTGATTCATCAAAAGTCCTCATCGCTTGGGGCAAATCTATCATCACTTGGGGCATATCAGATTCATCGATCCATATCAATCTGGTATTCTCCTAATCTTGTAAACTGTATTAGTTTTTGCAACCATCAGATCATAGTGTTCTTTCCTTGGTTCTTCAGCAACTGAAGGATTCGGATGTGATACCTACTAGTTCTGCTAAGACAATCGAGTCTAGAACGGGTCACTCACTTCTTATCAATCCTAAGGTTCAGAATCAGGTGTTTTGACACTTTTTCGCAATCATAGGTTTATTTTCTGCTACAGTGAACATTATCTCTGGTCATTCAGGACCTCCTATCTCAATATCTCTCAATTGGTTTCTATCTTGAGATCGGTTTATCTTTTGAATCAGTTTCATATCTCTATCAAACACAGACTATCTTTGAACCACTGCGCTTCGCACAGTAATTCAAAGAGGGGCAAAATGTAATACCCCAAAAATGGGCTTTATGTTCATTAATCTCCTATATCAACAAATCATATGAAATCGACATCAAAGTCCTAATCTAAGGCACATCTAAACATCATCGAATCTAATTGATTATCTTAAATTCTGCATCGGGGAATATTCCTAGTAATATTCCTAATCATCATAATTATCTTTAATTTTATAATTATTTGGCAACAAATCACATTTATCCTAAAGTTTGATTAATTAAATATTTTGCACATTTAATTAATTAGATTTAATATTTTCCACTTAATTGTGTAATTAAATTTAATTCTATCTATTATTAATTGTATTATTTAATTTTGACAATAAATCAAAATTCCTATCTTTAATTGATTAAATTCTTATTTAATTAATTAAAGCATGTTGTCATTATTTAATAATATAATTTTTAATAAAAGTTTGGTAAAATAGTTAATTAACCCATAAATTAATTATTTTATTTCAAAAATCAGTTGAGTTGAGGATAAATCACTTTATTTATTTATTTAATTCTTAATTATTATGCATATTCAAAAGAAACAGTTAAACTCCAAATCAGAAAATCAATGCAAGTTATTGACTTTTTGGAACTCAACATCCTTTTGGAGTTCAAAAAGCTAATCTAAACTCTAATTTGAGTTAAAAAGCTGTTTTTGCATATTTTTGCATGATTTTGAGAATTAACTATCTTTCATGATCAGATAACTCAAAAATCAAGATGAGTTAATTTGAGTGATTTATGGCTTTTCCCATGCACCTCCAAAGCCCTGGATTTCTATAAATTAAGGCTTTAGCTCTTCACAAATCATCTCATATTTTGCACAATCACGCTGGAGAATTGGAATTGAAGAATCAATGCTCTTGCGAATCGACATCTTTGTGAGATCAATCTTATTTTTGCATTCATATTTCATATCATTGTTAGATTAGCATAGCATATCAGTTTTCATATAGATTAATTTCATATCAGTTTTTCATTCATTCTTATGGCATAGAAAAAAAAAAAAAAAAAAAGATTAATTGCATTCATATTTCATATCTAGATCAATTGCATTCAAATCCTTCATTTAGGTGTCGTCTAGGTCACTGATCTCAATTACAATCTGAGAACATCAATCTCGCACCTATTAGAAGGCAGTAAATCGCTTGGTTAGATTAGATTTCAATTTTGCACGATTTTGATTATCACTAACCTCTAATGTTTTACTGAGTGTTGTGTCTACAGATTAGGTACAATTTTCACACACACAACTTGAACTCTTACTTGCTATGCACAATTTGCCACTATCTCCTAACTATTTTGATGTGCTCAAGGTCTACCACCCCTTGACCACATGTGTTTGGTTGCTATTATGTTACTAGGTTAAAGATGGGGACATCACACTATCTATAGAAGACTGTCATGAAACACTTGGTCTAGTGACTGAATAGAACTATCCTTTTTGAAACTATCACATTAAGAAGTATAAAAGGTTATGTCTTTCATGATACACCCTTGAGAGGAGTGTCACATTCATGTTCCTTTCACCTTGTCTGTAGTAGTTTTCATGTGTTGTATGACTATCCTATAGGTCCCTTTACATTGATTTGTCATTTTTCTTTGAAAAGTGCATGACTTCATCCTTTATTCTTTGTCTTTTCAATTGAGATCATCATATCAACCATTTTATAGTCTTTGACTCAACTGTGTCTAAGAACTCTTCCTTTTATTGTCTGTGTGTCTATCATTCTTTCCTTGCTGTGATTCAAAATTAAACCTTTCTAGTAATCTCTATCACCACTGTCATATTTTCATGACTTACACCCACTATTATTCATCCTCACAGTCATCATTCCAAAAGGACTGCTTTATTTCTATATCTCTATCATTAATAAAAAATTGTCACCCTCTAATCTCTTCGGTTAGACTTGATTTATCTTTAGATAAAAGGTCTATATCATATGCACTTGGATTGTCATATTAATTTCTCTTAGTTGTCCTTTAACATCATGACTGCCATTTAAATTTGATGATTTAGGGCCTTTGTTCAAGAAAACACTATCCTCTTATTTTCCCTATATCATTGATGTTGTTGACTCTAGAAGACTATGATGGTTACGGTGTTTTCTATCTTCTCTTTGTGCTTGATTCATGTCTGATACACTTTCCTTGAAGATCTCTATCTTCTTTTGCCACTCATTAAACCCCTACTCAATGTTGAGAATCTCTTATAGACCTACATTTCCATTATAACACTTAGTACATATAATTGAAGGCTATCATTTGGGCCCTACAATCTTCCCTTAAAGGAACAACTATAAGTGAGGGGTAAGAGGTGAACTTCTCAGTTTTAGCATAGGTGAAATATGGATCCATATTTTGTCACATCAAATGAAATACTCATGTAGTTAAACAACCCAAAACTTTGATTCAAGTGCAGCTAGGTGCTTGAGAGTTGAGACAATAGTCCATTTTTCCCATAACAGTCACTCAAGAGTCTTTTTCCTTTCTCCTTGTCTAATGATTCTTCAATCTTCAAGCTTTCACAAGGTCACTATTTTTATGGAATTTGAAAAGGTTTTCTACATGGGTGCACTACATACACTATTATCATTTTCACCACCCTTATCTACCATAAAAACATTTTGAACCATCTTTGAAACTAATCCCAATCGGTTGGATGGATTAGTTTGCACTAAAATATAACAAAATCCAATTCCCTCCATTTTCTAATAACCGATGCATTTCAAAATTTTGAATTTGCACCATGTTCACCACCTTTGAAAGGATTCTTGTACCAAGAATCAGTCCTTGCATTGGATGTCTGAGTTTGAACCTGTACTTTATGAATAGGGTGCCTTGGGGAAGGAATGAAGTCCCCTAAGGTCACTACCCTTCTCTTGTACCCTGCACAAACCTTGAAAGCATTAGCACCAAAAACCTTATGCATAGTCTCTAATTTTGAATCAGATTGTAGTCTTGCTGTTGGTTCTTTCTGCCCACTGTCCATCCACATCTGAACATGGTTGTTTACTAGCTACCCTTCAATAGGACACTTGACTGTACCTATTTGAACATAGTTCAAATCCCAAAAGTCTGCATTTCTAGGACTGTTCAGCATTGTCCTAGTCAATCCATGTTTGTATGCTTGCTGCCCATACCAACTTGTATCACTTGCAATGTTTCCTTGCTTATGAAGAGGAATAGTATCTCCCATTATTCTAATGACTTATTCTCATCTTTGTAACCATTTTTTTTATATTAAGCCACTCTTTCAAGTAGCCATTAGAGCTATTTCATATGCACAGGTAATGAACATGCATATTTGCATAAGCACTATTGGTAGCTTACCCTGCAACACATGTACTATTGTGAAATATCATCACAAGTCCATTTGTTGTAGGTTCGAGCTCCCAGTAATGCTTGGTCGACAAATCTACATGTTTTTCACCTGTGCATATACCTTCTCTGATCGACTCTTATATGCACATGTAGTATTATGAACAAGCAGATTTTTTATAGTCGTAATGATTTTTCTTATTTCTTATCTTTTGTCCCTTTTTTATTTCCTGTCTGTGCTTGGTGACAACATTTTGAACATTGTTGACATACTTAAATGAAATACACAATACCAAATGATGAATGCTTAATTGTTGTAATGGCAAAGCATCAGAACCGTTCATTTCTAAACTTTGATTTGGTATAATAAATGTCCCTTTGCGTTGAGAAAATTATAGTTGAGAAAATGGTTGTTCAGTGACGGTTTTTATTTTTAGTTTGCAAACAAATCATCCTTCTTCCACCAACGAGTCATTCCATTCAAGAAAGACCATGTTTGACGATATAAATGCACAACAAAATAGGGAGACAATTGATAGACTGTGGTCTAACTTAAAAAGAAAAGGTGATGGAAAATGTTATTGTCCTTGCAAAATTTGTAAGGGCTTAAAGACTTGAAGATATCTAATCAAAACAATCGAGGAACATTGTAGGCAACATGGTCACATTGAAGGGGGAAACAAATTTCGTCCATTGGTATGTATTTTAATAATTTATAAAATACATAAGACATGATTTGATGATGACATCATGGTCATGGTTAATATAAGGTCATCATTTTGATATAGGACAACCACCCTGGATTTCATGTTATGGACCATGACAATTTGAAGAATGTGGATTTCCAAATGAGGGAACATGGAGGTGTGAATATAGAAGTAGAAGGTAATGATACCATGGAAGAAGATCACGATGATGAAGAAGATCATGATGATCAAGATGATGATGATGATCAAGATGATGATGATGATGATGATAATGTTGACACAGACCTTGATGTACCTATACTTGAGAAGGCACACGAGCCCCTATACGAAGGCTCCCAAACAACTCTTCTTATTGTTGTATTGTTGTTGGTGAACTTGAAGGTTATGAATGGTTTATCCAATGTGAATAAGGTGAAATAGTATCCACCTTAAAATGTATGGGGGAAATATGAGATCTACTTCTAAATCTAAATTCCCAAAGGAAAAATTCAAATTGATCAACCAAAAGGTTAATGTGCAATTGAATCAATCTATGAAGAATATGAAAGAGGAAGAAAACCTTATATTTCCCTATAAAGGAGATGTGCTTGAAATTTAAATAATTGAAAGACAAATACTAACCTCAAAATAGGGAAAATCTGGAAAATGTTGATTTTTGATGTTTGTGTGCAGTTTCGGGCAATTCTACAACCTATTTTGGACTGGAAATGCCGAGACGAAGAAAACCCAGAAAACTTTTATCTTTATGATAGTAGGTAGTCTTTGACCTTGATAAAAGGTCAAAGGCTACATTAATATTTTGAAGGTTGACTTTGACTTTGTTCGCAACTCTTGGAAGTTCACTGAAAAGGGTATCCAAATCCAATCTTAGATCCACAATTCCACACATGTACCTACAAGAAAAAGAGGTTTTTTGTTGTTTGTTTGAGGGGTTTGCCTTGGTCAAACCCCGGTTTGGAATCAATCTTAATATTGAAATTGTAATGAGAATGCTAGCAAGTAGTAGAAGCAGATCTAACAATGAAGCTATGAAACTCGATAGATATACAATTGTATTTCAAATGTAAACAAATATATTAATATGAAAGCTTGAACATAACAATGGAAAATGTAAATCAAAACCATGAAAGTAAATGCAAACCCTCCATGATTGTATGCTTGGAATCCACTTTGATAGAAGAATGAATGGATCTAGAAGATGAACAAAGGATCTTGAAGGAAGATCGTGCACCATCATGATGGCTAGATCTAGGGTTTGAATGATGAATCTTGCATGCTTGAGCCAAGTCCCTTCAAAGGCTTGAATGCTTGAATCCTTGATCTTCAATGGAGAACTTGAATGCTTGAATAGATGATTACTTGAGAATGGATGCTTGTTTGCCAAAACTTGATCACCAATGTCTCCTTGAGAGTGTTTGATGCATGAAGGAATGAGATGAGATGGAGAAAATTAGAGAGGAAGGCTTCCTTTTATAGTGATCTAGAGCACAAACTTCTAGAGAAAGCTGACATTGGGGAATTAAATCTTAATTAACCTTAACTCCTAGAAATGGACCCATGTTAAATGCAATTTAAGGATTTACCATTCTGAAACTTGAAATGGCCAACCTGAAAGCAGGAAAAAAATATTTTCGAAACCCGACACCCGAAAATTATGGGAATCTAAAATGTGAAATCAGGGTCAAGGATGAGGTAGACCCCACCCTAGGTCAAGGTCGAGGTCATCCCTGACCTAGGTCAAGGTCGAGGTCATCCTTGACCTAGGTCAGGGTCGAGGTCGACTTTGAACCTCAAGGTCGACTTTGACCTTGAGGTCAAAAACCTCAGGACCTCAATCCATAATGCCACGAAATGCAGAAATAAAGTGAAATCAGGTGGAGAGAAAAGAATAACGGGGGAAGAAAGATAGATTCAAGAAAAGACCTGATCAAGGTTCTTGACATGACCCCAGACCACTCACTCGGAGGGCTAAATGCTCTTAACATGGAAGTGCTTCCATTTTAAGATGATACATTAAGCCCCCACTTTAGCAAGAGTATGGACTCAATGCAAACTCTTGGTAAAGGAAATGAAAGAAGAGATCCTAGTGGATTCAAAAAAAGATAGAATGACACTTAGCTAGGGACACAAGCCCCTAGGCTAAGGATTCTAACTCAACATACACACACGAGGGTGCGAAAACAAAAAGGAAAAATATACAAAAGAGGGGTTAGTACTAAAAAAACCCAAATCAACTAGCATAAGAAACCTCACTAAGAAATATTTCTCATACTAATATCATATTTGGAAAGCTATCATAAAATCATAAATGATTACATAAGAAAGACAAAAGCAACACTATAAATAACATAGCTTCATGATCCAGTCCTACTAGCATGAAAGTGAAAAGAGAGAAAGGGAAAAGAGTGATTACCTCGCCTAGTAAGATGCCCACCTTACCATGAATCACCCTGGAGGGAGAGCCCAACAAGTTCACCCATAAACAGTTCTTGCAATTGTAATGCATCTTCTGACAGCTTCTGGAATATCCATGGATCCACCTTCCTATATCACTATGAATATGAAATGTGTGTCTCTTTAGGATTTAGCAACTTATGTGCATTACCTTTGGAAGATTTAGCATATTGGAAATGCATGTCTTTTTAGGATTTAGCAACTTATGTGTGTTACCTTCCAAGATTTAGCATATTAAAAATTTGAAAAATGCGCGTCTCCTTAGGATTTAGCAACTTATTTGTGTTACCTTCTAAGATTTAGCATGTAAAAATTAAAAAAAACTATAGTACAAGGGAGACCCTATATATGCCCCCCTCCTTATCATGGCAGTCTACTAGACATAATAAGGAAGAGGAAGAGGATACCTACTTCACAATGCAAGGAGATATCCTGTTTAACAACAATGTATACCATATTCTTAGTGAGGGATAATGACCCCAACATCCAAGAGCATAGATAATCATGAAAAGAATATGTCACTCATGGAAAAAGGATCCTCAAAGAAAGAGATCTTATCAACATGACCCCCACCAAAGAGGAGTGCTTTAGATAAAATATCATCTTTCAAAAGTGGAAACAAAGATTCAATCATCAAGCCCCCTGCAAACAAGAGGAAGAGAAATCTTTGGAATGAGGGAAACAATTATAACACCAATGAAAGATGAGAGTTTATAAAGAACATAATTTGCAACATAGAGAAGAAGTGTCGACTTTAGGACAACAACTTCTCATATAAGAAGGTTATCCATAGTCAAAACATATGTCAATATGATGAAATAATATTGCAATATAAACAAAGACCACTAAGCTAAGGAAAGAAGTTCCCTAGACAAAGAAAAAGAAGGAAGAACCTTTCCCCTAGGGATAGAGACAAGGGATACCTTTGGAAAACACATGTCTTAGGAAAGATATCTTGAAAAATAGATTCTATGGATGATTATAAGCATAATGCAAAACCATAGAAAAATAGGAGAGAAAGAATACCAATTAAGCTCAAGACATAATATATGCTAAAAGCCTAATGGATCCTAGGAGACTAGATGAAGATACACCTCTTGCCCCCTAGTCATGTGACAAGAAGGGAAGAAAATCTACGTTATATCAAAAGGAGGGGAATCCCCTATATCAAAATTATGAAGGAATTGTAAAATTGCATGAGAGTGAGATATAATTCCTAAAGTAGCTCTTTCTTTAACATATAACTTGAAATGTTTACAACTAGCAAGTAAATGCGTATTGCTATAATGAAAAAGACATTTATATTTGTATGAAGCATCTATCGGTATAGGTCTAAAGATTTCTTTCTTAGAATTCATTAGTTCAACATATACTTTCTTAGCCACTTCTTGATGAGTATTAGAGTTATCTAAGATAGGTGTGGGGAGAAGAATGTGAAGAGGAGGACGATGTTTAACATCACCTACCTTGACTTGAGATTTTGAACAACCAACACCATACATATCTAGTTTAGGGGGTATATGAACTGGAAACCTAATACCATGCTCATTAACTCCAAGCCCTAAACCTTTATAACCTTGTTTAGTTACCATATTATATCCAGTACTGTACATATTATGTAAAGCTTCTACAGGAGGTGATTGTTTATCATGTTCATGAGTAAAGGTTGTATAAGGTGGAATAATAGGTTTTAAATAAGTTTCTTTACCCTTTCCTTTAATATCATCATGAATTGGAGGAGAAGGTAAATCAAAGAAATCTTTTACATCCACATCCTAAGCTATAGCTTGAATCCCATCATAAGTACGAGAAGAGCGAGGATGAATAGATGGAAAATTAGGTATTAGATTAGGATTAGGAAGATGAGGATTGATAGAATTAGGATTAGGATTGATAGGATTAGGATTAGGTGTATCATCTACCATTTTCACATAATCCAAAAGATTAATAAGGCTACCACATAAATCTTTAATGAAGGTTTTGAATGTAGGTAGACTAGTGTCAGTCAACTTCACAAAAGCATAGCCAAGAGCAAAGTGAAGGGTCATCAACATAAGGAAGTGAATAATACTCTCATAAATATCATAGGTATTGTAAAAAGATGCTAAAAGAAGGGTAATAAGGAACATGACCACACACCAAAGCATCTTAACGATCTCTATAGTAAAATGAAATGTAAGAAATGTTTTTTATATTTTATTGAATATGTAGATTTTTTTTTTGTATTTTTGAATTTTAAAATGCAAGAGCATAAACTAGATCTAATCTAAATACAAGAAAAAATCTAAAATCTAACACAATAGGGCATCTAATTCCACAAAAGAAAAGGGGTAAGTATGTCGGGTTCACCAAAATGAATAAGGTGAACACACAAAGGAATACAAAGGAAGATCTAACACAATAGAGCATCTAAATCCACAAAAGAAAGGAGGGTAAGCGCGTCCGGTTCACCAAAATGAATAAGCTGAAATAGTATCCACCTTAAAATGTATGGGGGAAATATGAGATCTACTTCTAAATCCAAATTCCCAAAGGAAAAATCCAAATTGATCAACCAAAAGGTTAATGCACAATTGAATCAATCTATGAAGAATATGAAAGAGGAAAAAAACCTTATATTTCCCTATAAAGGAGATGTGCTTGAAATTTGAAATAATTGAAAGACAAATACTAACCTCAAAATAGGGAAGATCTAGAAAATGTTGATTTTTGATGTTTGTGTGCAGTTTCGGGCAATTCTACAACCTGTTTTGGATTGGAAATGCCGAGACGAAGAAAACCCAGAAAACTTTTATCTTTATGACAGTAGGTAGTCTTTGACCCCGATAAAAGGTCAAAGGATACATTAATATTTTGAAGGTCAACTTTGACTTTGTTCACAGCTCTCAGAAGTTCACCAAAAAGGTTATCCAAATCCAATCTTAGATCCATAATTCCATACATGTACCTACAAGAAAAAGAGGGTTTTTGTTGTTTGTTTGAGGGGTTTGCCTTGGTCAAACCCCGGTTTGGAATCAACCTTAATATTGAAATTGAAATGAGAATGCTAGCAAGTAGTAGAAGTAGATCTAACAATGAAGCTATGAAATTTGATAGATATGCAATTGTATTTCAAATGTAAATGAATATATTAATATGAAAGCTTGAACATAACAATGGAAAATGTAAATCAAAACCATGAAAGTAAATGCAAATCCTCCATGATTGTATACTTGGAATCCACCTTGATAGAAGAATGAATGGATCTAGAAGATGAATAAAGGATCTTGAAGGAAGATCACACCATCATGATGGCTAGATCTAGGGTTTGAATGATGAATCTTGCATGCTTGAGCCAAGTCCCTTCAAAGGCTTGAATGATGAATCTTGCATGCTTGAGCCAAGTCCCTTCAAAGGATTGAATGCTTGAATCCTTGATCTTCAATGGATAACTTGAATGCTTGAATGGATGATTGCTTGAGAATGGATACTTGCTTGCTAAAACATGATCACCAATGTCTCTTTGAGAGTGTTTCATGGATGAAGGAATGAGATGAGATGGAGAAAATGAGAGAGGGAGGCTTCTTTTTATAGTGATCTAGGGCACAAACCTCTAGAGAAGGCCGATATTGGAGAATTAAATCTCAATTAACCTTAAATCCTATAAATGGACCCATGTTAAATGAAATATAAGGATTTACCATTCCAAAACCTGAAATGGCTGACTCGGAAGTGGGAAAACAAATATTTTTGAAATTCGACACCCGAAAATCATGGGAATCTGAAATGTGAAATCTGGGTCAAGGACAAGGTAGACCCCGCCCTAGGTCAGGGTCGAGGTCATCCTTAACCTATGTCAGGGTCAAGGTCGACTTTGACCCTCATGGTTGACTTTGACCTTGAGGTCAAAAACTTCAGGACCTTAGTCCATAATGCCAGGAAATGTAGAAATAAAGTGAAATCAGGTGGAGAGAGAAGAAGAACGGGGGAAGAAAGCCAGATTTGAGAAAAGACCTGATCAAGGTTCTTGACATGACCCCAGACCACTTACTCAAAGGGCTAAATGCTCTTAACATGGAAGTGCTTCCATTTTGAGATGATAAACAACGTAGCAATGACATGTATTTTAAGGTATGTCATCTTTTTTCATTTTTTTAGTCATAATTCTCTTACAATTAACATTCGGTGAATTGTGTATAAATTAATATTCTTTATATTAACAAATTATATTTTTGGTCGTAGTTGATAGGTGAGTGTTTGTTACCACCATCAAACATTCTACCTCACTCGTACTGAGAATTATCTTCCATTATGAAAGATATTGGAATGGAGTATCAAACAATACATGCATGTCTGAATGATCATATTATATATTATAAACAACATGAATTTGCAACGGAATGCCCTATTTGTCATATTAGTAGATATCGATCAGATCGAATAACAAAAAAATTGTCTCGCAAGGTTCTTCAGGTTATTCCCATTATTCCATGTCTGCAATGATTATTCAAGTGCAATAGCTTGGCACAATTTATGGATTACCATGCACGCAATAGAAGTCGAGATGACATTATGCGAATGCTTGCAGATGGTTTGGCATTTAAGGAAATAGAGGAAAAATGACCACACTTTAAAGAAGAACCTTGTAATCTCAAGCTTTCATTGGTAGTGGACGGTGTCAATCCATTTGGAGAGATGAGATCTACTTACTTGGTGTGGCCTGTTTTTGTTATTAGCAATAACATTCCTCCTTGGATGTCCATAAAGAGGGAGTACATAATGTTGACACTGATTGTTCTAGGTATTTTTTCATTTAATAGTCATCTAAATTAATTTATTATAAATAATCCATCAAAATGGTCATAATAATTATGTAATGTTTTTGTTCATTCAACTAGGTAAGTACCAAGTTAAAGATATCAATGTATATATTGAGCCCCTTATCGATGAGTTGATGGTGTTATGGAATGGGGTCACTATGTATGACATCTCTAGACCAATAGAACAAAGACAATTTCAATTCTATGCAATGCTTGTATGGACAATACATGATGCCCCTGGGCTAACACATTTTTGTGGTATGTTCTCTTCTTAACACCTCTTTTTTGGTATGTTATAGTGCTAACACAAAGTTAACATATTTAATCCAATTATACACAATCTTTTAGGTCTTCAGACAAAGGGAAAATATGCATGTCCAGTTTGTGGTCCAAAGATGAAATGTCGTTATTCAAAAAGTTTAGGAAAGTAGGTGTTCGATGAGCATAGACACTTTCTCCATAGAAATCATAAGTACCGAATTATCGAAAAACATCTTTTTAATGGGAAATAAGAGATTACATCAAAGCCATGGAGAATGAAACCTCGCCTATGGAAGTTGAAATATAATAAAATAAATCATCGAAGTAATGTCATTCCATCTGATGGTTTTTGTTTGAAATTTATATTTTGATATTGTGTTTTGTTTACTGATGATGTAATTGATGCTCATGAAGGTTGTCAAGGCATTAATGACCAACTTCCAAAAGGACTAAAATATTATCCTACACAATTTAGTAGGTTGTCATACTACGAGAAACTCTCAATTGTGCATTTGTTTGATCCTATGCATATTGGAAAGAATGTAACAAAGACATTATGGAAAATGTTGGATGGAAGGCGTGACAAAGATAAAATTGTCAAAATTTGTAGTGACATTGAAAAATCCAACCATGCAATGAAAAATGTCATTCGATCAAATAAAAATGGAGACCAGATTGATACAAGTGCCCTTAGTTGGTTATTGTCAGAATAACAGAGCAATGCTATAAAAGAAGTCATAAAAAAAATATGATTTCCCATAGGATTTGTTGTGAACATAAATGATCTCATATAAAAAAAAAGTAAATTTGGGCTAGGAATGAAAACACATGATTGACATACATTTATTAAGGTAATTCATGTTATTTTGTATTCACTATATATTTATATACTGCATGTAGTTTTCATTGCATTAGTTTTCATGTAGATCATTTTACAAATATTGTAGTACATTCTACCTCTATCTCTCCCACACCACTTCAACAACAGTGTCAAACAAGTTATATATGATCTTGAAAAATACATGAGGTGGTTGTCATCAAAAGAAATCAATAAAGAAGATATAAAATATTGGAAGAGAAAAATTCTTCATCTTATGTGTAAAATTCAAAAGTGTCTACCTTCAAATTTTTTCAATGCACAAGAACATCAAGTTGAGGAGATTGAATTGTGTGGACCTGTACCAACTAGGTTAATGTGGATGGTTGAGAGGCACTTAAAATTTTTGAAAAATTTGGTTCGACAGAGAGCACATCCTGAGAGTTCTATGGTGGAGGAATATATGGTATACCAGACCATAGTGTACATTAGTGAATATCTTCCTAAGTTTACAATAAAGATTCATGTAGATCGTATTTGGGATCCCAACTCTATTAACAAATTTGAAGGGGAGTACTTGATGGGAAAAGGTAGATTGAGGAAAGTGAGAGGTAAATATAAGATGTTATTGTAGTTAATTAATTCTTATAAATCTTCAATATAAGTTATTTATAATTGATGTTTTTTTTTATATAGTTGGTCGAGAGTGAGATGCAATACATTTTTATATTGTGAACAATCTTGACTGGATGACGATATGGATTGAATGATGTCAACAAAATGGTTTCTCATTAACATGGGAAGGTGTTGGTTCATTGGTTAGAGAAGCTTATCATAATAGAGATTTCAATGTTACGCCAATGGTAATTGATTTAGCATATGGTTTAAGAGGTAGAGAGGTACGTACAAATTTATTAATGATCATGACTCATGTTTCATATCAACTCATGATGCAAATAATTTTCACATGCTTGAAAAATTGCAGGTCAAGTACCACAAAGCTATGTACTATCACGACCACAAATTTTGCATAAAAAAGTTGGATGACACGAAGAAAACTTGTGATTCTATGATAACTACAATTTTTTAGGTCACTAATATATCATCTAGAAATGACATACATCCTCAGCAATCTCAAAATTGATACTATGACATCTTGGATGATATAATTGAGTGTGACTTTAACTCTTTCAAAGTAGTTCTATTCGTCGTCAAATGGTACAGGCTATGACTGAATCAAAATGATACTGATAGAACTGTTATTCAACATGATAATGAATTTACAATGATTAATACAAGGTTGTTTGAGGCAGTTGGAGATGAGCCCTATATTTTTCCAAGTCAATGTGAGCAAGTGTTTTACTTAGAGGTTCCACATAAATAGGGTTGGTCATTTGTTGTTAGACATGATTCAAGAAGAAGGTCGATAAAGTATAATGTTATGGAAGAAGAAGATATTGAAGATGATGAAGAAAAAGAAGATGATGAAGATCAAGATGATGGTGATGATGATGATGATGATGATGATGATGATGATGATGGCGGTGATGATGGCGATGATGATAGTGGTGATGATGATGATGATGATGAGATGGATGAAGAAGATGATCAATGACATGATTGAAATGTACAAGGTATGTGATTTAATTATTTATATATATTTATATTGATTAGTATATATGTTTAATATTGATTTATTGATTTCAATTCTAATGATTACATATTTATTATGTTCAATTCTAATGATTACAAAATATGTGATTTATAATTACCAATATTTTGCTTATGATGCTCAATTAATTGCTTCTGATACATGTATATATTATGTTTGATTGTCATCCTTTTTGCAAACAGGTAATTGACTACAAACATCGTCACCCCTTTTGTTGACGATCTTGCATTCCATATATGAGGTAAATTTGTTCATGTTTACGATGTTGCATATTGTTCATGTTGTCTTCTAAGTTATTTGTAGCATACGTATCATGTAATTTTTAGCTAACTTAAGATAAATGTTAACATATGTAGGAAATTTAACCCCTTTGGCGAGGATCCTGCACAGTGACATGGATCAACAGGCATAAGTCAATAAATAGACATAATTTTCTTATATTCTTCTTGTTTATCACTGAACACATATGTTATAAATAGAAAGATTATATAATCATATAGTGTATATATAGACAAAGAAGAACCGTATAGACATATAATTATATAATCACTTTCAACTTAGTACATTTTATATCTCCCGCATATAGACAAAGAAGAATCGTACGTATGGGTCACGACTTGTTTATTCTATATATATTATTTAATTATTATCAAAATTCTATTTGAAGCGGGGACGTGACAATATCTCATTTGATGGATTGCAGGACCCACCAAATAGGTACTTGTCAGATCTATCTACATCAAATGAGGGAATGGTAGATGAAAGTTCTACATGTAGTACGACTAAAATGGGGAGATCAGCTAGAGGTCAAAAGATTAGAAAAAAATTTAATAAATGCATTCAATTTTTCCTTGCTAAAGGGGGGTCATGTTCTTATGATGATGAGAACAAAGGCGACATCAAGGTGCCCTTTTGGTACACACATATTGAGATAGAATGGGTACCCAATGAGCTACCCCCAATTAACACTAATTTTTGTGTTAATTAGAGGATATATCACATAGCTCCATCCTCATTACATGGTTTGGGCCTATTTTCTATGGATGGGATAAAGGTATGTTACAAAAAAATTGTTAAATTGATGAAGTATGTCGGTCCTTGTTACAATTACAATGATTGGATGTGGATTGTTCAATATAAAAAAAGTATGCATAGGTATGCACTATCAGCAAATTATATACAATGGAAAGAAAATGATCAAAGTAAAATATTTTCTATGTACATTGATGGGAGACCAAAAATAACAGGTAATATTGTAGGTTTTATAAATAGTACGCGACCTTCCTCAACTAATAAGCAACCCAATTGCATATTTGAGGCACGTGAGGGGAATCAAGTTTTTGTATGTGCAATAAAATTAATAAGTGCAGGGGAAGAACTGCTAATAGATTACCATTTAAATCGCATAGATACAAACAAAGTTACTATCATGAGGGTGGTAAGTACTATATATCAGTTTATTAATACATTTTTTTTTGCTTTAAGTCTATTGCTTTTAGTTTGTTGAAGTTTTTATATTTAATCTTTGTCATAGGATGATATGGATCTCCCACATGATAGAGGCCACGAG
Organism: Chamaecyparis obtusa; assembly: GCA_027943335.1. Taxonomy (NCBI): domain Eukaryota; kingdom Viridiplantae; phylum Streptophyta; class Pinopsida; order Cupressales; family Cupressaceae; genus Chamaecyparis; species Chamaecyparis obtusa. The sequence goes on along the minus strand of BSBK01003939.1, from coordinate 241,775 downwards.
GATGCTCCTCCCACCCATTCTTCAAAAATGGTAAACCTTATTAAAATTGTACAAATTAGATAGTTGAAAAATGTTATATTATTTAGGATTTTGGAGTTTTTATGATAGTTTTACTAATATTCCTGTCACAATTTGATGTTCAGGACAGGGGAAAAGCACCTGCAACAACAGAAGCAATAGATACCCCTTTTGATGATGGTAGTCTAGAAATCCCTAATTTAATAAATATGGTGAAGAAAAAACTAAAAAAAATCAATTTAAAAATTATTAGCATTTTGGAAGAAGCAAATCCAATCGAGGAGATGCTGAAGAGGCAATATGAATTGATGGTGCATGCACGTTGTTATGAAGTAAACAGTAATGAATCTTTAGTTATTAAAAAAGTTCAATAAAGGTTTATATTTTATACTCTTTTATGTTGTGAACTAAAATATATATGTGTTCTTGTTACAAGATTTTTTGCAAACTCAAGTACCTGGTCAAGGACATCACGGTGAGGCTGGTACTAGAAGAGCTCCAGCCACCTCAAGTAAAATAATCCTTAAGTTGACAAGTTACAAAGAATTTTTTCTTTGGAACATTCAAAAACTTCTTAAGTTAACTCTTACTTTTATTATTTCAGAATGTCTTTGCTAACAATTTGTATTGTTCAGGTGATCAAGTGTAGGAGACTCCTCCTAGAAGGTTGACCGACATCCATCTGAGATTGCCGAGTACAATGTCGGTAACAAGGGGCATGCAAACATCGACGCCTTCATAGTCTATGCCTGGTAAATCCTTGTTTTTCTATATTTGGTTTTGTGTTAATTATGATTTGATAATTTGTACTATAATCTTGGGCGCATCTCATAGTGGATTAATTTTGTGGAGTAGGAGATACACCAGCGTCATCTTCTATGCCAGATACAGATTAGAGTACATGTATTGGTGATAATTCACAATCATTTCTTGGATCTACCTGTGTTTCTAGCACAAGAGTTATGCAAACGTCATTGTTGATTGATGATAATGAATTGATGCCTTTAAAATGTCCTAAGCTTCTAGGTACTTTAAAATTATTATTTTTTATATTGTAATATGCATTTACCTATTCATAACAAGTTTTAGATTGATGATCTCATGACATTTTTTGTAGGAACCGATTCATTTTATAAGACGCTTTATGACCTCACACTGAAGATATTCGGGCCCACCATATGTACAAGGTGGAACATCATAAGTGAACTAACCCTATCTCACTATTTTTATTTCATATCATTAATTGGTACAGTATTTTTCCTTTCATTCAGGCCTTTTCTTTTACTATATTCAAGGTACACAACTTTAGTTAATTTTTCTATCTAACAATTTTGTATTTTTTCTTAAAAGGTGGAACTTGCAAGACAAAAAATTAAAAGATCAACTAATTAAAGATTTAGAGTATGAGTTTGGTAGTAATATTTTTGAGGAGAAGAAATTTTTAGAAAAAGCTGCCAAACATCTTAAGATTGTGAGGGACTCGTATAGAAGGAGTCTTGCCCAGAACCCAAAGTATGAGCATCCTCCCTTTATTCCAGTGAGAGATTTGAATGAGTTCATTTTGGATGCAAAGGAGAAAGCGGATGCTCAAAGAGTAATTACACCAACAAATGAGAGAAGAAGGTATGCAATAGTATTAACTACTAGTACAATGTAATAATGCACTAATTAGTGATCTTTATATCTATATCATCTAACATAATTTCAAACTTTTCATAGGTTGCAAGACACATCAAAGGAAACAAAGGCCAGGTTGCAAAAGATTGGGCAGCACAAACTTGGCTTTGGTGGATATGTCAAAATTAAAGCATGAATTGTAAGTAGCAGTAAATGAATTCTGGAGAAAAATTATTTATAAAATGTAAATAATTTTGTTTAATCAAAAAATGCAGGGCTCTGAATTTAATTTAGAGGCTACGACAAAACACAAAAAAATTGCCTTCAAGGAAGCCTATCAAGTCTTGGCTGAATGCCTACACCAAGCTTCCATTGGCCCAATCCAAGAGTCTCCTGCATCATGTGAATAGGTAAATATGCTAAAAAATTATATATTTGAAATTGAATACTTGAGCAAAAATCTATTTAATAATAATGTGCATGACATTGCAATGCAGCTTCCTAATCGTAACATAGATCTTACGCCGCATGATGAAGCCCCTGATGTGCATCATAGTGTCGATGGAGGTGTTCATTTTCTATTTAAAATTAATTATGTAATTATTAATACAATTTAACATCTTAAATTAAACTTGGTGTAACCTTTTTTGTGTATATTTTAGAGGATAATGAATGTCATGCTAAACGAGAGGAGGATGTTCAGAGTGATCACCATGTAGATCATGTGGCACATTCAGGTAAATAAAATCTATGTTTTGTTTTTTTAAATTAATTTTTTGATTTATAGTTCTTTTACTTAATTAAATATTTTTAATTCACTAATATAAAATGGTGTGAGTTTAACTCATGACATAGTTGTTATTGCAACGGACCCCCCTTTGGCGCAGTAGCCTCCTGTTCTTGAATAGATGAGGAGGAGACATGCATTGGCATTAGAATCAGTAGAGGAGGGGAATGATGAGGACATTGATCTTCCTCTTAGAAGTTACCTTAAAAAAAATAGCAAGAAACCCAAAAAGAAATGATTATAATTAACAATTTTTGGTAATGAAAGAACGTTGTCTTAATGGATGTAATTTTGTACTGGTAATGTTGATGAATGGTGTGTTAATGAATTATTCATGAATGTTGTGTGTTAATGAATTTTATGTGTTAATGAATTATTCATGAATGTTGTGTGTTAATGAATTTTGTGTTAATGAATGTTATCATGTGATTATAATGATTGAATGTTATATTTCAAAAATGGATAAATGAATGTTATTAGATGTTAATGGGGAATTTAGAGTGATGTTAGGGGGGGAGGGGCCAAATTAGCTTCCACCTTCATGTGGTTGGCCTTGTTAAGCAGAGAATATTAAACTATTCTCAAAACCAAGTGAAGTTCAAACTAAACCAATGACGTAGATTCAATGGTCAAAAACACCTTCTTCTTATTCCATATTATTTCTCATTCTCTTTAAGAAATATTTTACTTCTTAAATATGTTCATCAACCAATCTGCATCACCATGTTCATCAAATTAGATTTATAGATAAGAAAGTGAACATAATACAGACAAATCTAGAAAGGCCAAATGAACATAATTACTCGTAGACATTTGTAAGCAAGCGTATCATGAATAGTGAACATAATTACAGACATGTATCTCTCTATACTGCTTTTATATTGTAATGTAATGTAGGTTTAGGTAACTTTCAGTGAATTGATTTGTGGTGTTTTCATGACTTTTTCAGCCAATCAATTGAAAACTTCACAGACATTGATAGGCTTTTGGCTTGGCCTTTTGACAAGGTCTTGATTACCTAAGAATAATTTCTTCCAACACAAAATCTGTCATATTTTGAAGCATCCAAGATGGGTCAATAAAACAAGGCCATTTTTCAAATTCTTTGAGTAGGACAGGCAATTGTGAAAGTGGGATTTAAAAAACAAGACAAACTTTGCCTTGGCTTATTAGTCTAAAGTCAAAATTCCAGCAAGAACTCTTATAGCTATCACATAAATCATCTTCAGAACAATTGTTCTTGGCCGGTTTTAATGCAACTACAAAAGTTTCATCTTCTAAGAATGTTCAAGAAAAGTCATCTTCTTCATTAGGGCCTAAGGAGCTCAAGCAAGTCAAGGCAAGTGTCAGTGATGGCTGTGTGAGAGCAAGGTGATTATTTTCTTATTGTAATGTTTTATAATAATATCTAGTATAATAACAAGCATGGTTGACTTTGTAGATTTATATGTATGCTAGAGAAATTTAATAACAAGGGGAACAATATTCTAGACTTCTTATTTCGTAATAGCATCCAAACATTTGGATTTCATAGGTTTAATCAAGTTCGCACATTAGTGGTGAGTGCATGTGTTTATATAAAGCATATACTTATGAAAGTTTTATTACTTCTTTTTCTTCTAGTTCTCTCTGTTTATCTCTTTGAATATGTCATTTTTCATTTGTCACTGCCTTTTCTTTTTTCTTGTTATATTTCATTGAAACTATCCATTGATGATTACTCATCACTCTTTTCTAGGATCATTTAATTTTGAGTTTTTTCCATTACTTAGAAATTAACTCATTGTTTTTGTTACTTGTAAATGGATTCAATTGGAAGAATGTCTAAGTAGTGGGAATGCACCTAAATTATCTGGTAAGTCAGATCAAGAAATAGATGTTTTAAAGCCTGGAAATTCTCATTTGAGTCAAGTTGAAGAGAATGATTGTGCACTGCTTTCTTGACAGGAATCTTGGAAAAAAGAAGAATGAAAAAGGAAGCATTCTGAATTGAAGGAAAACACAAATTTACCTTCAATAGCCAATGGAGCTTTAGATGGAAAATGTGAGCGTGCATCAAGTTTTAAAGATAAGCTTAAAGTTAATAGTGACAACCAAGCAAGTCAAAATGAAGTTCATCGTTATAGGTATCTTGCATTCTCAATGTTTGGAGCATTATTAAAAGCACTGTTATAAACATTTATTACTGTTATGACCCTCTATGCATATCAACACTCTATCATTGGTTTTTTGCACACTTTACTAATCACTGTTATGTATTGCTAATGCATTATAGCAACATTGTCTTTAAGCCCACTTGACCATTATTTTTTCCACAACCATCTTCTTTCATTGTGGCGTGTTGCAATAAGGTTCTTGTGATTGTCACTTGATGTCCTTTTGGCCTCTAATTTTCCCCATATGATACTTTTACTGTGTTCCTACTAGGTATCTTTTTTTGCTCTTTATGACAATCATTTACAAACTCACCATGCTATTCATGATGAGAAAATAATAAAATTATACCTCTATATTATGGTTCTTTTCATCCCTCTCTAAAACATGACCCCTCTATCAAAACAAAGACTCCATCTCTGTTCTTGAAAACACACCTTCATCATTTCTTGGGATAGTGCTTTAACATAGTTCCTAGATAATTGTGACTAATTTTTTTTATGGCCTTTGACTGATCTCGTTGACTTTGCTACATCAAGAATGGTGAACAACTCATCTTCCTCATGGATCCTGTCATTTCATTATTTTGTATCAATGTTTGTTCACCATTGACTTTTTATAGAAAAACCCTTGAACAATCACTATTTTTTCAATTCCATTACATCTTTGTCCTGCATTCGTTGTTATTGCAACATTACTGTTAGAAAGTAAAGTCCACCAAGATAACTAAGAGGGGGGGGGGTGAATCAGTTATTTGATAATTATAACTTTTATCAACTTCAACAATATTAAACAATGTAAGCAATATAATTACCAACCATAGAAAGATATTCATACACAATAACATAATGACACAAGATATGTTGACTAGGGAACCTCTTGATCAAAGAGTAAACCCCGGTGGGAATGATGCCCACAAAAGATGCACTAATATGAATATTTCTTGTGAAAGGATGGACTCTGTTAGGAGTCTTATGAAATACATTCAGTACATATGAATCCCTGTTAGGAGATTTTGAATCCCTATTAAAAGATTCTAACCCTGTTAAGAGTTATGGAAGACAGAAGGACCCACTGCCTAAACAACTTCAATGGCAAGATCATTGAACACACTTTCCAACTGATCTCTAGATTATTCAACATAATAATAGAAAATATGTTACCTCCTTTCTTACTATGCCAAACCACACTCTCTGCTTCACTAGATCTCAATTTTAGATCTCTGTACTTCGCATGTCTTCCTTCACAAATTCACTTTCACAACTGCATTAGCTCTTTTCTTCACTTCATGCAAACATCATCACATCCAACCATATTACAACAAGGAAAAATATTCCTTCCTTTATACCACACTCAAGTAATTACAAATGAGTCGGCATCCAATTACAAAATAAAAGTTTCCACACGCTACATCAAAATTACACAAAACTGTCAGCTTCCAAATACAATAATTCTTCACTCGTGTGACCTCAAAGTTTGCACTGTCATCCACATCACTAACAATGTGTCTTCAACTTCCCTTTAACTGGACAAAACCAGATTCCATCCCGATTAAGAGATATCATCCAATTTCTACAAACCGCTACTCGGGAACACTGCCTGAATACTACTTCCACCAAAATGCTCATAGCTTCCATGAATAAATAAATTACTGTCTGCATTCTTAACCATAAACATATAACATATCAATGAGTATATCCTCAACATCACATAGCTCCAACTAAAATATCCCACGTGTGCTAATCCAAACACTGTCTACTTCTTTGCAAGTCTCTGGTAGATCACTATGTTGACATCAATGACAATCATAGTCATGAATGCGACAACAACTGCTACAGAATATCTGCCAAACATTCAACATTCATTCCTAACAATTATACTGCTTCCACCAAAATGCTCATAACTTCCATGAATAAATGAATTACTGTTTGCATTCTTAACCATAAACATATAACATATCAATGAGTATATCCTCAACATCACATAGCTCCAACTACAATATCCCACGTGTGCTAATCCAAACACTGTCTGCTTCTCTGCAAGCCTCTGGTAGATCACTATGTTGACATCAATGACAATCATAGTCATGAATGCAATAACAACTGCTACAAAATGGCTGCCAAACATTCAACATTCATTCCTAACAATTACTTACTACTGTTCTTACTGCACTCTTCACATTCTAAAACAAATCACTATTTTATAACCTTGAGCACATCTTTGTTCTTTGATTGTGAATACCACAATGTTCTTTGACAGTGTACACATCACTATTTTTTGAAACCTCTTTGTTCATTGTCAATCCATCTATAAACACTGATTTGTTTGTATATGTCACTATCCTTTAGACATTGAACACCACTACTTCTATACAATGAGAATTGTCTTCATAGCACTAATTTTGTCAATTTGGCTGCTCTTTCTTGTTACTTAATAACAATGATTTATTTTTACTTCAATCATTTTGATAGTCATGACCCTTATTAATACCCTTGTGACAAGGAATGGCACTACTTTGTGACCCTCTTCACTTCCCTTAATTCATTAATTGTTTGCATTGAACAATGTTTGGCCCAATCATGCACTACAACAGCAAAACTACTATTTTGATCTTTCTTGCTTTGTCAATAATAGTGTTTTTGTCTTTGAATCATTGTCTTAATTGTTTCATAAATGTATCCCTTTGACTTAGGGGATGAGTTTCTTGTCCTTTTGATAGTGACTATCATTGTTCTCTAACAGTGCTCTTCTAGTGTTCCCTCACTATTTTATCTTTCTTGGTTACTGTTTTGTATTCCTAATCATTGTCTTTACCAACATTGTCTCACACTACTATCTTTAGCATTGTTCTTGATTGGCATTAAACATTCCTTCAGACTAATAGGATTTGCATATCTCTTTTCCTTCACGACACCGTCTTTCTATGTATATTGCTCAATATCAGTGTTATAATGCAATGCCACTATGTTTAAAACCCTTTAATCTTAGGTATTATTGTATCACTGCGATTGATGATTATCATTGTGACATTAAACATCATTTTTTTGCATCTCATAGTTTGATGAAATGGAATTCATTACAGTAAGATTATTTTTAAAAAAAATCAGTAGCTATTAAAAACCCTATGGTTAATGAGCTGCCAAATGATTTTGACAAGGACACGGTTCCAAAGTACTACATTTTTGTATTATATCATTGACATAATGTTTTAAAAAATGCTTCTTTTTGCTTATTTTTCGACGAGGATTAGTAAATTTTTGCTTGTTTTTCGACGAGGATAAGTCAAATTTTTGATACCAATTGGTTGACCAAACGACCAAAACTGTTGTTGATGTAATTGTTGTAATTTATTCTATTGGCCCTAATTAAAATAATGCCATTGGTCATGATTACTATGTAAATAATTAAAAGCATAATATTGCTATACTTAATTTGATAATATATTTTATTTAAAAAAATAAATAAATTATTATTTGTCGCTTTTTCGACGTATCAATACTAGTCATTACGACGACAATGCTATATGTTCGATGACTACTCCGACCAACTTTCATCGAAAGAGATACGAACCTTCTTTAGCATTTTGACGAGAATGTTGAACCCTCGATGACAATTTCGACCCTAAGTTGTCACAATTTCCATGAACATTGGTCGCATAGATGGAAAGTATGATCGATAATGCTTACAGGTTGAAGTGATTATTGCGACGATGGGTCCGTCGATAATTCTACCACTATGGATGTTGAAATTGCGACATTGATTTAGTGTGTCGTTGGATCGATGAAAAAACTCTGACAACAGTTTTGGTCATTTGGTCGATCAATTGGTATCAAAAATTTGACTAATCCTCGTCGAAAAACAAGCTAAAATTTACTAGTGATAACATTTATTCTAATAGTACCAACACATTAACGATGTTCAATCTTCCTGTCTTACCCTCAAAGATTTAGATCTAATCGTACATTGAATTTAGACTGCAAATAATATTTCCCAAATGATTCTTAGATGAGACAACCACCTTGACTTCTTCATTATTCCATCTATGACATTTTGAAAATGTTTTTATACTAAGAATTGTCTCTTTGTTGGTTAGTTTGAATTTGCAATTTTCTCACCATTTGACAATTAGAGAGTACAAAATTTCCATCTCAATGTTTGAAGTGAATAAATAATTCGCAAGGTTCGCCATGAGGATGAAAGAACTCAAGTGTTGCAATGTCTCTTAGATTGGGACATCAATGAAATGATAAATTGAATACCCATTCACAATTCCAAGCATGTAAACTCATGCGATCACCATAGGTAGGAGATCAACAACATGCACATAATGATCCATTTAGGAACAGTGTTAACTTTCACTACCTTGCACAGACACGTGCAATTCAGACAATAATCGATGTGGCGCGTGTTCATCATTGTGGCTGAATTTTGCATCAAACCGAAGAGTTGAAGAGCTTATCGAGTCTTTTGGTGTTTTCCTCTTTAATTGTTCAGTTTTTTTTTTCTGCTATGGATGAGTTATCCAATGTCTTGAAATTTTTTCGTTTCCTGGAAAAGTGTGGCCTCGTGTTTCCATATGTTGCATGCATTTTATTCCAAAATCTTCATTTTGCTTCGCATAAACGGAGAATGCTGGCAAAAATCATGGCACTCGGCCTCATATTTGCAGCTTGTGTTTGCTTGAAAGTTCCTAAGGTCTTCTCAACAAATCTATTTTGTGTCTATGTTATAGTCATGCCTCAAGAATCCATGCGACTATATTCCTCTGAAAAAATTGGCAATCACACCTTCCAATTGCATTTCCTTAAAAGTTTCTGAACTGCATTTTGTGCATATCTCTCTGACCATCGTAAGACATAAGATGGCATCGCTTTGCGGCATTCTGGCAAACAATTCACGATGCCTTGTATATGCTTTGAGGTTCCACGTTTTGCATGACCATTGCAACTACAAAAACTCAAAATTTTCCTTTGTCCTTTGTGCTTCAATACATGTCCGTACTCTGTTATTAAATTCTCAATTTGCCACAACAATAGGAGAGCTAAAAAATGCTATAGAATATGGCCTTATACCTATGAATTGAATTTGTCTTGAAAGTTTCTAAACATTTGTGTAAAACTTGCAATCATTTCATTGCATAAGGTGACCTCTCTTCGAGGCATTTTGTCAAACAATTCAAGTGCGTCGTCTATGATTCCACAATTCACATGCTTGTCGACCAGAGAATTTCCAACCATAATACCTAACGAAAGAATTTTAACCGACACGAATTGATGGATAATCATAACCTGTTCGAAAGCTTTCATTCAACTATTACGGCATGAAAATACATTATTAAACATTGTGAATTGCAACTTTACAACCGCCTCTCGTATTTACTTAAAAGCTACTAAATTCATTTCAACAAATAATTTTTCTGCATAACTTGTAATCATTGCATTCGATGAGATGAAATCTCTTTGTTGCACTGTCAACATTTCATCGATGCATTTTGTGAAGCAATTACGTCCCTTTGCTGCGATCCCATGTCAACAAGAGTACTTGCCTGATAGGTTACGAAGGCACTTCACCAAATGAACTGATCAAATGAAGTTGAAAGTAGTTTTGGAATTAGTTATAACAACTAACTCCTTCGTGAAGAACCCATCGGTGTTTCAATAAACTTAGACAAAGTTCTCTAAATCACCGATGAAGTAACTAACCCTTTCATAATGAGATTGGACAGGAGATTTTATAAACTTTGGCCAGTTCTCTGAAAAGATAATGCTTGGTGTGAACCTACTTAGCGATAATAAAATTCGTTCACTTCTTTATGAATTAGCCCAAGTTACTGACCACACTCAAATTGCTTAGTTCCATCGGCGATTTGGCACTACATAACAACTCGCCGATATAATTCTAGCAACTTTATAAAATGATTGATGGAGAATAACTACAGAATAGGAGCCTTCCATCAACATTTTAGTAAAGTGAGGTAATTTATTAAAAATAAAAATGCCGATGAATACGGTCATTATTTTAGCTCATAATTCCCACGAATGCACTGGAGAAGAAAACATGTGTGGCCTTGCCCAAGTCAATGCTTTGCAATTTTGAAGTTCAATAAAATATTCTAATATGCATATACCTCTGCCTCTCTTGAAACAGGATGGGCAGAATATGATCGTGAGCAGAAAGCTTGCCACACTGGGTGAGATTTTGTGAGGAACACCCACACAAGGATGTTGTGTGATTCTTCATAGATCTTTGAATTTAATGATTCCCGTGATTATTTCTCGCCCATAATCAACCGTGCTCTTTAAGGCCTCAATCGTGATAACTAATGACTTCACTTGATATGACAAGAGGCCTGACATTTGAGGATGATTAGAGATCTTTCAAGCCAAGAACTACCCCAGATGAGGTTTCAAATTGCAAAAGTTTAAAAACAGGGCTAACAAGCTATACCAAACTTAATAAAGTAATAAGTAGTTGATTATAGGTTTCAATTTTGAATATATTTTTAGATTGTCATCAAACCTAAAAGGATATTTTAAAATTTCTAAATTTGTTAACCTAAGAGAATAACCAATTCTAAAGAACAAACTAAAATTTAAAGATAATAAAAGAATATTTAAAAGTTATCATCAAACATATAAGACAAAAAATATTAAATTGCACCAAGACAATCTTTCTTCAAATTCTCTCAAGGATAAAGTTTACTAATTTGTACTAATGTGGCCTTTGTTCGAATTCTCCTTACATGAGAAACCTCCAAGCAACATTATCAACTTATATTTTTGAGTGTACTAAACTTAATAATGAGTATTAAAGCTCCCACTTATGTGGCTACTAAGTTGAGAATGGAAACCCTTAGCTAGCTCCTGGGTCAATTTAGACATTGAAGTTGCTTCTATTAGTAATTTATGACATTAGATAGGGCAAGTAGTTGTCATGAAAATGACATGTTAATTATCATTGGGCCTTAAACATAACTTTGAGCAATATTTCAAAATACTTTGTCATGTGGTAAGGATTGGTCCTTGTTATCTCTTATAGTTTGTCAATGTGATTGTTAAAACAAGTTCCCATGTCTTTGCATTAGCTCTTAGTTTAGATGTAATTCCCAAGGATTAGAGAGTGTTAGAGTTCATTCCTCAACCCTATAGCTCCCATGGATCACTTGCAATAAAATACATGTAGAGTGAAAACAAAGCTATGGAGGTCAAGAGCTATTGATTATAAAAAGCATGAACCATTATAAATGTTCAACACTTAATCTTCTTGACTATTATAATGATGAATCCTTACAAAAAGAAAAACCTAAAAGCTAAAAGAAACCTTAGATAAATCCTAAGTGAGGATAAAAATATATAATGACGTGTTTACATCATATGGCTTGAGACACAAAAAAGAACATAGTCTTTTACTAGTGTGAAGGAAAACCTAAATAATTAAATAATCAACTAGGTAAATACCCTTTTCCTCTCTAAAAGGGGCTTGTTGACATATTGTTGCCTCAATTTTAAAACAACCAAATTTTAAATTATTTCATTAAATCCATATTGCATACTTTTCAAGAGTTTTCAGGATAAGTGATCATGTGGTTTAAGTCCAAAGTGTTCAATTTTTAGTATTTTCATAAATTGGTCAACATGTGTAATATATTTTCTAGGTGTTTGAATTCATTATGAGCACCTAAGTTTAAATTATTAGACCATTTTGATAATGTCAAGCTCAATCCTAGATGCCAAATCGTGAAATGCCCTATGTATCATTTTGGTTATGCTCTGAGATCATCTTTTGTATTAGCCAATACACATAAATAATTAAAATTTGAAAATTATAAGGCATTAGGAGAAACTATTTTATGAGCACATCTCTGGTACCATCTCAAGCAATGCAACCAATTTTTGGGTCTGCTCGTTTGACCATTTGCAAGATTTTAATGCTTTAACTTTATCCCCCGCTTCTATGTGCATTATATCTTGTTGTTATGAGGGTGCACTCTACTTGTTTTTAAAGGCTTGGCTGACTACATGTTTTATTTTGTCCTAATTATTTATACCAGTCAATATGCATTATGTGATCCATAAGGTAGCAGCCGATAAAATGTCTAGTAACTATAAAAGAGCTAGAGGGTATGTGCAGGATCAAGGTATACCAAACTATGGCCTTAAGTGGCAATGAAAAATAAAAAAATCGGGGTTAGTCATTTTGACGTAAAAAGTTGAACATCTTATCAACCTTATGTAAAAAAATTGTAGTATAGAATCTATAGGAAACTGAATGTAGTTTCTAAACTACTAGCCCTTGTTTGAAAAAAAATTAATCTAATTGTTCAAAATTTTAGATTTCAATGCAATAACTTACAAAATTTTTAAGAAAAAGATAAACAATACATGTATGTCTGACCACCTTAATCACAATCAAATGATGATATATTTTCACAAGATTATAGATATAAGTAGTAGACTCACACCCACATGTGACACATATTTTTGTGTAATTTTTTCCCAAATAAATAATTAATTATGAATTTTCTGCTACAACTTATTCAAAATAAAAAAACTCTCGTGTCTAACCACCTTAACTAATTCTAATTTTTACAAAATTGAATTTTTTTTTTCTTATAGTAGGTGAAGCATAGAATGTGATGCATGTTTCAGATTTCAAAAAGGTTAAATGGTTTGAAAGTTATAATTATTTTTCAATCAGTATGTCAATTAGGACTTTAACGATAACTCAATTAAAAAATAAGTAATAATTACTTACTGAACTCAAAATTTCACAATAATTATATTGATGGATAGTTGATAATGTCTTTAAGAAACCCTTTTCGTTTCATCAATTTCAGGTGAAAAAAAGGTCGTTAGCTACATGGTCGAAGTCTGGAGATCAAAGCAAATATGGTGAACACATCTTTTGGGTTGACCATTCACGTTTGGCACTGCCCAAGACAAATACAAAGCCTAATTGGATATTCGATAAAATTGGATATCCAATAATTTTGGATATCCGATATCTCCCACCCAATTCAACATTTCAACTTGACTTCTTTTTTTAATTTAAAGTTATATATTACAATTTTTTTTATATTAATATTATATGAGTTGATTATTTTTTTTAATTTTAAGTTATATATTACATTTTTTTATATTAGTATTAAATGATAATAGCATAGCATTAGTATTATATAATTTTTATATTAGTATTGTATTATATTATTATTATTTATTTCTCTATTATATAATAGTATAATATTAGTATTTAATATTTATTAAAATATTTATATTATATGTTCAATAATACCTGTGTGTGTGTGTGTGTGTGTGTGTGTGTGTGTGAGAGAGAGAGAGAGAGAGAGAGAGAGAGAGAGATTTTGACAAAATTGAGCGGGAGATTTTGGATATCTGATATTTTCAGATATCCAATTATTTTTACTAGCATTAAAAAGAAAAAGTTTATTCTCTGGGTCCCTCAGTCCGAGAAGCACATTTTTCTGTAGAGAATCATAGGATTGTAGTTGTAAAAGATTAAAAAAATCACTTTTTCCCCCTTCTTGGTTGGAATTTCTCTATTATCAAAGGTTTTTGCATCACCCTTTTGGTCTCACTATGGGGAGTAGTAGTCGTTGAAAGCATAAACAGAAGAGGAAACTCACAAATGAAGATATTGAAGTGTATAGAGAAATGGATAGGGTTGCCCATCGGAACAAGAGACAAGGTATGTTAAATATTAATGAAGATGTGGGCATAGGCCCACCCTTAAATGTGGTTTCAAGTGAAGAAGAACATGAATTTGAAATGATTTATGACAATAATATTGAAAATGAGAATGAAGGGATTGAAAATGAAAATGTAGGTTTTGAAAATGAACATGTAGATGTAGACAATGGAAGTGTGGACATTGACAATGACAATCCACAGATTGAATATGAAGGAATTGACAATGATAATGGTATAGAAGAACCAAATCGACGTAACACATCTCTAAATTCTATGATAAATGAAGTCCCTTGGGAGGAAGAAAGACAAACTTCAAAATTGAGACCTTCAAGAACAAAAAAATGGTTACTTGAAATTGATGAGAACATAATGAGCAATTTTGATGGCAAGAGATCAGAAAGAACCATTTGATTGTGGGTTTCAAAACTTTTTGATCATTTTTTTAGCCACAAGACGTTGGTTGAGCAATGTCAAATGTTTGTGCAATTGTTAGAGATGTAGAAGATGAGACGTATACTAGTCAAATTGAAGATTAGTGTGAGAAAGAAAAAGGAGAGGAATGCTATTATTGTGAGGAATCTTTTTAGTGTTGTCAATTCCATTCGAAAGACTACCAAGGAAAAATATAAGAGAGCTACTAGGAGGGTTATTAAAACCTCCTTAGTAAGTCATCATTTGAGAAAGACTCGTTTGATGAGACAAACTTGTGTTGACTTGAACCTAAATCGTAAAACTTTGGATAGATCACTTGCAAGAAGAGAAAGACTTGATGATCCTCTTCAACATGATACATGGGCTTATGGTGAGAGACTTTCATGTTGTGATAAGAAGCTTATTGATGGTGTGAAGGATCAAATTCAACTATTTTGGCAATCTAACTCAAGAGTGTCACCAAATGTGAAGGATGTCTTGAAGATGAGAATTGGCATTCGAGACCGCACCCCGCATCCCAAACATTATTTGGAGGTGAGTCAAACAATGTTGTTCAAAAAAATTTGTGAGACACATCCAACATTGCAAATATCACAAAGACATTTTGAAGCCCTCAAGCCTTTTTTTTTTGTGCCTCTTAAGATTTGAAATACTTACATTATTGCAAATATCATGTCGAGTTTTCTATGCACCATGAACTATTACGATCCCTTCATTCTACGTTGCATACTAGTGAAATGTTGGAGGAGTGTGGTGCAAGTGCTCTTCCAAAATCATCAAGAGACTTGCTAGATCATATTTTATGTCTTAGAGATGATGGATGTTTCTTTTATAGAAAAGATTTCTTAAATGATAAGTGCTCAGAGTGTGGTGGGCTAGTGAAGTTTGTTGAATGTTTTCATGAGGGTTGCGAACACAATTTTGGAAAGGCAATTATCCATAAAAAGGTATATGAAACCGTTAAATATACATTGAAAAGTGGAGGTGAAGACTCTATAGGTGAGTTGGTTACAAAAGAATGTAGTGTAGCTGATTTTATTTCAAATTTCAGGAAGAATATTTTTTACAAGTATGCAAGGCATAGTCACAGGTCTCAATAGTTTAATCGACAATTCAAGATGTGTAAGGACACTTTCCTGATTGGCACTATTATATCAGTTGTTGAATTTGCAAAGAACTATACATTTTTGCTCCCCAAAACAAGTTGCAAGATCAATATTACAATTCTATTCAGGTTTCTATTTTTGTGCATATAACATATAGACATTCCCCTGATAGTACAAAAGATGACTGGAAGATAATAAGAGACTACCATTTTTATATGAGCGATGATAGATCTCACTCTTGCGACTATGTCCAACATTGCTTTGAGAATTATTTTGAGTGGGTGCAAGAAAATAAAATTGCTATGGATATACATCTCATTTGGTTAGATAACTGCACAGGTCAATTCAAAATGATCGTATGTTTTATTGGTTATGTAAAATGCATGTAGAGAGAGGTGTACCTCATATTTGGAGTTTTTTAGGCCGATCATGGAAAAGGGGAGCATGATGGAGAAGGTGCATGCGTAAAGAGAGCTCTAGTTAAGGAGCAATTAAGGATTTCAGGTGCAGAACTCCTTGATGCTCGTTCTATTGTTGATTGGTGTACTTCAAGATTTTCATAGGGGGACTCTTGATTCAGTGGTGCACATATTCTTTTGGTTGGTTGAGTTGGGCACAATAGGAGATAGGTTGGATTGTAAAATTGTGAAATATTCTTCAAAAATACATTCATTTCAAAGCTTAGATGCTAGTACATGGACTATTTGGACATGAGAGTTAGCTTGTTATTGTCTGAGGTGTCTTCAGTGTGATTGGGATTAGTGTGAGTCAAGTGAGTGGGTTGATATGTTGGTCCCACATTATCTAACTCCTTTATTTGTCACAGTCTCTGTAATAAATGAGGACATGTATTGTTCATTTGACTACGACCATCTTTCAGATCTTCTACAACCAGGACATGTTTTTGCATTGGTTGCACCACAAGGGAATAATGAGAGATCAGATTATTGGTTAGCACGTTGTGTACGAGTAAAGCAAAAACTTTCACAATCAACGACAGATGATGATATGTTCACATATCCAATAGGATCACATGTTGTTGTAGGAACATGGTTGCACACATATATGATTAGAAATAATAACATTCCTGCATTTAAAGACTACAAGAAGCACAAAACCATTCTCATGTATTCACACCTTGTTATAGTAGCCAATGTTAAGTTGTTGAAACATCAAGGAAAACCAAAGACAAAGGAACTTTGGACTATTAGTACTATTGATCATGAAGTAATATTGAATACCCTCAAGTAGAGAGATGACCCTTTAGGCACACTTTAGTAGGTAAGTTCAACTCAAGTTGCAAGGTTTTCCATTTTTATTATGATTACGTTCAATAAATTAATTATAGTTTTCTGCTTTATTTGTTTGAGCCAATAAACTTAGTTTTGTATGTAGATTGTAAATGCAGTTGGATACATATATGATAGATATAGAAGATCGAGGTGTGCATTTGCTTAGCCCATCTTTTATGACTGTAAACTTCACTATGCATTGGCTAGTCATGTTCTTTGGTTCGTTTAGTTACTTATACATTGATAATCTTTTTGTCAACCTATATAAACTTCTTATATTCTCTATTAGCTTTTCTTCTACCTTCCGAATGCAGGGATTGAAATGTAGATGTCATCGAGAACCATGTGTTAAACTTATACACTTTAGGAGCATAAATGACACTTATTTTTTATATATAGTTGTGTATCTAAGATTTTGTATATAAAAATAACAATCGAATGTAATGTGCATATTTAGATACCAAATTTCATATATAAAAACAACAATCGACTGTAATATGCATATTTAGATACAATTTTTTATATATATAAAAACAACAATCGAATGTAATGTGCATATTTAGATGCCAAATTTTGTATGTAAAAATTTGATGCAAAATTAGATACAAAATTTGAAATATAAAAGAGCTCATGAGGTTGATTTACAAATATTAAGAGCCCACATTTGTATCATCTTAATATCATGTAAAGAGCAAAAATTATGATTCCTTATTTTGAATGTTGTATCCTTATATTTGTATCATCTTAATTTTGTATCTTTACATTTCTATTGTCTTAATTCCATGTACATTTGTATCATCAAATGATGTAATAGTTGGAGTCATTGAGTCAAAATTGGTCAAATGTGTCGACAGTTAAAATGGTGATTCCTTGGGGTGAAGGGATAGTGTTGAAGGATTACATCTTGGTACCGAATGGACTATGCCATTAGCTTTGGTTGGGTGGGTAAACACTAGTGACAACCCCTTTTTGACCACTAAGTCACTAGAACATTCGCGAACATGCCAGACTAAAGTGTCCCCAAGGTGCACTAAGAATGATTGGGCAGAGATCTTTCGAGGCTCGTATCTCGAACCTCATGAGAAATATCAAAAAAATATGAGAGGCTACAAGACCCTATTTATGAGGCCTACAATAACCTCTCTCCATTCTAGGAGATTTGAATTTTTTTGAATTTGGCATGCGAATCTCGCTTGATGCCAAAACTTACAATGAGGGTCAGTTGAAAGTTGCACCACTGGGTTTCTTCCAAACCGTTCATGCTAGCACCGAATGGACTATGCCATTAGCTCCGGTTGGGCAGGTAAATGTTAGTGACAACCCCATTTTGATCTCTGAGTCACTAGAATGTTCGTGACCATGCCGGACCAAAGTGTCCCCAAGGTGCACTAAGCATGATTAGGCTGCGATATTTTGATGCTCGTATCTCAGACCCCGTGAGAGGTATCAGGGAACCATGAGATTCTACAAGACAATGTTTCTGAGGCCTACAATAACCTCTGTTCATTCTAGGAGATTCAATTTTTTTTAATTTGGCACATCAATCTCGCTTGATGCCAAAACTTGTAGTGAGGGTCAGTTGAAAGTTGCACCACTAGGTTTCTTCCAAACTATTTGTTCTAGCACTAAATGGATTGCACTGGTAGCTCTAGTTGGGTGGGTAAACGCTAGTGGCAACCCTATTTTGACCACTGAGTCACTAGAATGTTCATAACCATGCCGGACCAAAGTGTCCCCAAGGTGCACTAAGCATGACTGGGAAATGATCTTTCGAGGCTTGTATCTCGGACCCCCTGAGAGGTATCGACAAATAGTGAGATGCTACAAGATCGTGTTTCTAGGGCCTACAATAACCTCTCTCCATTCTGGCAGATTCAAATTTGTTTGAATTTGGCACACCAATCTCACTTGATGCCAAAACTTGTAGTGAGGGTTAGTTGAAAGTTACACCACTGGGTTTCTTCCAAATCATTCATCCTAGCATTGAATGGACTATTCCATTAACTCTAGTTTGGTGGGTAAACACTAGTGACAACCCCATTTTGACCACTGAGTCACTAGAATGTTCATGACCATGCCGGACCAAAGTTTCCCCAAGGTGCACTAAGCAAGATTGGGCAGCGATCTTTCTAGGCTTATATCTTGGACCCCATGAGAGGTCTTGATGAACTGTGAGATGCTACAAGACTATGTTTCTAAGGCCTACAATAAAATCTCTCCATTCTGGGAGATTTGAATTTGTTTGAATTGGGCACGCCAGTCTCTCTTGATGCCAAAACTTGTAGTAAGGGTCAGTTGAAAGTTGCACCACTAGGTTTCCTCCAAAATGTTCATCTTGGCACCGAATGGCCTACTCCATTAGCTCTGATTGGGTGGGTAAATGCTAATGAAAACCCTGTATTGACCACAGTCACTAGAACATTCACGAACATGCTAGACCAAAGTGTTCCCAAGGTGCACTAAGCACCATTGCGTATGTTGGTGAGTGATCTGGTGTGTCAAGAGGCAAAGTGAGACCATTCCTAGGGTAATCCTACCCAACTGGATGTGATGGAAGCATCGGTTTGTGCTCACAATGGACAAATGTTTCTACTCCAAGGGAGATGGGGACATGACCATAAAGGGTCATTGGCAAATGTAAAGAGACCAAGGATGGTCATTTGAATACATTGTGGAATGTGTCTGTGATTTGAAATGGAGTAAATTGATTGTCTACTATCTTGTTATCACTTCCATGTCTATATTACATCATTTCATTGGCATTTGAAGGCAAGGAATTAACTAGTGTCTTGTACAATAGTGTTTGGTTGCAGGGATATGCAAGATATGATGGTGGAGAGACCACAAATGGTGGTAAATGCTGATTGAAGGTGCATGAAATAGCACCAATCATTGTTGTGAGCATATACTCCAATGGATGAGTATATTTTGTGATGGATCTATGCTATTGGGGTCCATAGGGATGTGTTAGATCCATTGGGGGGATCTAGGGAGATTTGCAAGAGTCTTTTTGAACAAGCCTTGGCCTAGAGACCCTAGAAAGAAGGGTTTGGTACCTAGAATGATAGGTCATTGTTTTCTCAATAATAGTTTGATAAAATATTAATGTAGAAGCATCATTCCATGAATTTTCTTACTGATTATCATGGAATGATGTGTCTTTGACATGTATAATAGAGTTCTAACATGATACATTACAAAAGACTTGATTTGACAAGGTGATCATCGGATTTGTGAAGTGAACTTTGAAAGATTTGCTTGGTTGAGAGCATCAGATACACATGAATACAATGTAGCACATAAATTTTTCATTCACTTAAATGATGAATTATACATGTGAAAACACATAGCACATAAAGCGTACACATAAATTTTCTTAAGTCATGAAGCATACATGTAGCACATAGATTATAAAGCATACACATGAATTCACTTAAGTCATGCACGTAGCCCATACACATGAATTTAGGTTATGAAGAATGTACTTGAATATACATGAATTTACTTAAAGCATAAATCCTACACATGAGTACATACACACAAGCATATTTACATACCAACAATGAAAAAATGAAAACATAATTAACAAATTGGATCAAATATCAAGTTTCATATATATCAAAATAAACAATAATTCTATACATATTTACAAAATCAACATATCTAGATACAATATGGCATACACCATCTCAAAATGTGTCATATGAAACCTCAAAATAAGAAGCTCACCTACAAATGTTTCTAGGACATCCTATTCTACTGGTGGATCATCAAAATGCAGCCTCTTTGAAGTACTCTTTGGCTCCGATGGATCCTGCATTGAAACACAAAACTGAAACCCCAAGTTAGAGTACTTAATTTATATGGTTTCTACAAATAAAAAATAAAAATTCAAAATCATAGTCAACAATGATAAATAAATAAAACTAAAATTGAACTCTCATGTACCTTACCTCTCTGTCTCCTCACGTGGATAGGAGACCTAATATATGTCCTTGGTAGTGAAGGGACAATGCTACCAATGTTGACTTTGACCTGTATATGTTTGTGAACATGAGATTGATCTATGAGTTATACTATTTAATGTTAAATCCTTGGTAGCAAATATATGTTTACAAAATAACTGAATTAACATTAAAACTTACCTGTGTTGAACTTTCTTTAGGAAATGCTGAGTGAGTCATCAACAATACAAACCCTTGGTGTTCTACCTCCCTCAAACTAGGTGTGACCTACAAAAGTCAAACAGATACTTCCTACAATCATGACTTGATCATATAATATATACTTGATATTAAAATACATGCAAATAACTTTAGAGATATATGTACCATGAGGCTATCACTGTGAATTGAGATGCCTGTGACTCTATCATGGTGAAAGGGTCTCACGACATCATCAGAAATCACCCTCTATCAAATAAATCATGTAAATTAAAAATGAGTACACACAACTGACAAGTATACATGTATGCATAAATAATATAAATTACTTAATTACCTTCCCCTTGTCAATGCCTGATGCCTGAACCCCCTCACATTGCCCCCTTGTGGCAACTTGATGCAGTCAAGGTAGGTGAATCCAATTAAGGACAGACCGACCTTGCAGCCAAACCAATATGCAGTGGAAAACACAAAAACAACCACAGATATGAAATAAAATAGAAGTCTTTATTCATCAAATCACTGATTACATGCAATGTGCCAAGTTGTAAGGCCTTCCCAGTTATGGCTAGATACAAAGAAATTATCAATCTACAAGATCTTGCAAGATCCAAATCTTTTCCACAACATCAACATTCAGCTAGCCCAGGTCTGTAACACATAGAACACTGATAGGCACCCAGGAAAGATCTAAACTTGTACTCAAACTTCCAAGCAATCTTCCTATTCCTAAGCTCATAGGCTACTAACTTTCTTCTCCCAAAAAAAATGCCCCTAACATTCAACTAAGCACCTACTTAAATACTAAATCCTAACCACAAGTCAGCTCAATAGGATATACAAATATTAAATGCCAAAACATTAGTTGGCTCTCAAATAGCCTTACAAAATAAATAAACTCTCCAAGATGGCCTCAACGGTCATCTGATCCACATAGAAGAATGCAACATGCCAGATCTAGGTCCCCACATGTCCAACGGTCAATCCATAACTCAAGGAGTGCGACCCAAATTAAATGCACTAGTCGGCCAAGTCGATTCATCCAACAATTCCAGTTGGTAAGCAAGAACATTGAGAAACAGAGGAAATAACTGAGCGCCAGTCAACCGACCATGCCAAGCTTGATCGAGCAACATAGTTATCACCGAGCAAATAGGAAATCGATGCCTTCAGTTGTTGAGCATTCTTCAGAGACCGAGCACCTAGGAAAACACTGAAATCGAGCAACCAATCTCCCAAACTGAGAAAGTACTCCACCAAACCAAGATCAAAACTAACAGTCTATCATCAAAGACAAACATTTTTTTGGTTGATACAAGATTGCCGAGAATCCTAGGATGCTCCTACATCAGACACCCCAGGTCAGAAAAAATTTCTCATAAGGAAATCAGGAATGTCTCAAGGGAATCAGAATAGGTATGCCAAATTTGTTCTTCACCCATATCTCCTCTTGTCCATCATCCCAAGTAGTCTTCGCCTCATTCATCTCTTCCTGCAGCAAGTTCTTCTGCTTTCCACTTTTCTTATCTTTCCGGTCTGCAATTGATAGCAATCGACTCTGACCACTATCGACCACAACAATGCCTTGGTAAGGTTCTTTCTCCTCAATCAATTCTATATCATCTACATCTCTCTATATCATAAATATCACCATCTATTGAACCATCTCTGTAAGAAAGACTATCTATCTCTTAATCTCAACAAACTCTTCAGATATCTCATTCTCCTTCTCATTCAAACTAGACTTAACAGGAATAGGTTCATCAACCTTGTGCTCCTGAGGTTTGTCATAATGACAACACCTGATAACTCCACATCCCTTAACCCCTGTCTCCTGTAAAGGTATTAGCTTATGCTAAGCTCCTTCATGCCTAACCACATAAGTGTTAGCACGACCATTGAATAACTCATTTCTGTCAAACTACCAAGGTCTACCGAGCAATAGATGACAAACATCCATAGGCAACACATCACACAATATATCATCATGGTAATATCTGATCTGGAAATTAACCAAGCATTTCTCTTCAACTCTAACCTTAGAAACATCTTGAATCCAACTAATCTGATAAGGATTAGGATGCTTCCTCCTTTCTAGATTCAATTTACTAACCATCTCTTCTAAAACAAAATTCTTAGAACTGCCACCATCAACTAGGACATTACATACCTTGTTTTTGTACTTGCATCTGGTTTTGAAAAAAATTCTCCTTTGCACCGATTCAGAGACACATGTAGCTAACCTTCTAGTGACAAGACATTCACCTTTTTTTGGAACATTCTCAATGTCTTCTTCAGCAACTAATGCAACTCTTTTCTTAGGACATTGCCAACTTCTATGACCAACTTCACCATAGTTATAACAAGTACCAGTGAACTCATTCTTCCACCTTCCTCTCTGTCCAGCATTCTTAGTAACTTTCCCACTGCTAGATCCAACATCAGGCTTACGGTTCTCTATCACATTACCTTCAGCAACTGTCTCTCTAGTCTTACCACCTCGGTTCCTACTATTCTATCTACCTTCAAACTTCTTATTCAGCTTCTCTATCTTCAATGCCATCTGATAAGCATCACCGATTGTTATCATCCACACAATAAGTAACTCTTCTTGAATACTAGGTCTCAATCCATAGACATACCTAGCAACCTTTTATTTATCAGCTTTAGAATGACCAGTCCTAATTAGGAGTCTGTAAAACTCTTTGGTATAGTCCTATACCGATTTGTTAGTCTGCTTCAAATCTTGCATCTTCTTAAACATTTCCAATTCATAATCCATTGGAATGAATTGCTTCTTCAACTTATCAACCATTTAGTTCCACTTAGTGATCTTTTCTTTTCCTCTTCTACCTCTTTCCAATTGAACTTCTCTCCACCAGATATTTGCATGACCCTTCAACTTAGTCTTTGCAAATCTAACTCTATCAGGATCTTCTATTTCTTCATATTCAAAGTATTCATCAATCTCATTGATCCAATCAATCAATTCCTCAGGCCTAAGGCTTCCAACAAATGTAGAAACTTCAATCTTAGGTCTCTTTCCAATTTTAGATATAGCTTTCAGAATTCGGTTCTCCTCTGGATCTCTAGCTTCTTCTACAACTTCTTCAAAGTGATCTTATTCTTTAGATTCATCATCACTATCTTCTTTCAGGGTAGTCCTCTTTTTCTTTTTTAATTCCTCTTGTAGCTCTTGCACTTGTTTCTGTAAAACCCTAAAATCGTCAAGACTAAACTCTCCATTAGCCTCTTCCTTTGACATCTCACAATTTCTCCTCGGAGGCATCTTCAAATCAAGATCTAGATATAGACACACAAGATTCACTCGACTCCAACAGGAACAGACTTTTCTCAAATAGGAACAAACTTCTCTCTAATACCACCTGATGCAATCAAGGTAGGTGAATCCAATTAAGGATAGAATGACCTTGCAGCCAAACCGATATGCAATAGAAAATGCAACAACAACCATAGATTTGAAATAAAATAGAAGTCTTTATTCATCAAATCACTGATTACATGCAATGTGCTGGGCTGTAAGGCCTTCTCGGTTACGACCAGTTACAAAGTAATTATTAGTCTACAAGATCTCGCAAGATCCAAGTCTTTTCCACAACATCAGCATTTAGCTAGCCCAGGTTTGCAACACACAGAACATTGGTAGGCACCCAAGAAAGATCTAAACTTGTACTCAAACTTCCAAGCAATCTTCCTATTCCTAAGCTTGTAGGATACTAACTTTCTTCTCCCAAAAAATTTCCCCTAACATTCAACTAAGCACCTACTTAAATACTAAATCCTAGCCACAAGTTAGCTCAATAGGATATACAAATATTAAATGCCAAAACATCAGTCAGCTCTCAAAAAGACTTACAAAATAAATAAACTCTCCAAGATGGCCCCAACGGTCATGTGATCTGCATAGAAGAATGCAACACACCAGATCTAGGTCCCCACATGTCCAACGGTCAATCCATAACTCGAGGAGTGTGACCCAAATTAAATGCACTAGTCAGCCAAGCCGATTCATCCAACAATTCCAGTCGATAAGCAAGAACACCGAGCAACAGAGGAAATAATCGAGCACCAGCAAACTGACCATGCCAAGCATGACCAAGCAACATAGCTATCACTAAGAGAATAGGAAATCGATGCCTTTAGTTGTTGAGAATTCTTCAGAGACTGAGCACCTAGGAAAACACTAAAACTGAGCAACCAATCTCCCAAACTGAGCAAGTACTCCACCAAACCAAGATCAAAACTAACAATCTATCATCAAAGACAAACATATTTTTGGTTGATATAGGATTGCCAAGAATCCTAGGATGCTCCTGCATCACAACTGGTGACACCTACATCAATATGTAATAAGATGATCATAAAAATTAGAAAACACGTGTACATATAGTATTATAATAAAAGGAAACCAATGAGTACATTAAAACATATGTACCGTGGAAGTGTCAAGGCCAAATGATATGGCCGAAAGTGTGGACCCCTCAACTT
This sequence comes from Chamaecyparis obtusa, assembly GCA_027943335.1. Lineage (NCBI taxonomy): Eukaryota > Viridiplantae > Streptophyta > Pinopsida > Cupressales > Cupressaceae > Chamaecyparis > Chamaecyparis obtusa. Next base: position 215,990 of record BSBK01003939.1, on the reverse strand, counting down.
GTGCCATCTCCTCCTCTGTCATCAATTGAACATAAATGTAACACATAAAAAAATATAACTGGGAAATCATTATAAGAAAACTCTACTAAAAATACAAACATTTAAAATTAAACACAATGTAACAAGTGAACTATTTACCCTTACCGTAACAGTAGGAGTCCATGGCTCTGTATGCCCCTAATGCACATCTTCATGAGGTGCTTTAGTGCTTGTAGTGTGTTGTGTAGTAGCTTCCACCTCAAAGATGTAGCTATATGCATCACTATCATTCAGGGGACCTAAGCACATATTCTTTCACATAATGCAAGTGTGGGGCACACAAACATGTGAGCTCGTGGAGGATGTGGAAGGGCCAAAAGCATCAACACAAGGAGGAAACAATGTCGCGCTCTGCATAACCAATAGATCACTCAAGGTGTGAATGGATCAAATAGTTTGGGAGCCGGACTCAACAATAATATCAGGATGCTACACTGTAGGAGGTGGTGAAATCTTGGGAGGGGGATATATGTGCAGGATTTCACCCAGTGTGCCCATGGCCTATCCTAAGGAGCGCCTAAGCCTACACCCTAGTTCGGTCATATACTCCAATAATTTATGTTGTGACCGAGTACAAATTCAGCATAATTTTTTTTTATAATATAGAATGGGACATCCAAATTGTTTTGAGGTGGTCTATCAAAAACCATCCACCAGTGGTCCGAAAAGTTGTCACACATTGCATCATTTGTGCACCAATTAATTGACAACTTGGGTTTTTTAGGGTCCACTTTTAAACCAGTTTTGGGATCCACAAAATATTACATATGTCATGTTTTGTTATGTTTAGGTTCATAACTTGATCATAGTCAAGCCCATCGTCAAACTAGGTGTGCATGGAATCACGCCAAAGAAGTGCAACATTATGTTGCTCTGTAAGTTTCTCCATGTTTTCAATAATGGAGTTCAGTGTGGAAAACATGGGGCGCAATGTGGGGATATTGGAATATGTGGTCTGATATCATCTAAGCTGATTTCTATTGTCTCCTATGAGATCCTCTAAATGTCGAGGGTTTGAGACTAGTTGGTCTTCTGAAAGTGGAGGATTATTTAGAGGTGGTTTTGGATTATTTGTGAGATTGTTGGGAGGATTTTTTGATTGATTTGAGTCCATTTCTAATTACAATTAAAACCCAAATAGACAATTATAATCAATTTAAAAAAACAATAAAGAATCTCATTTAAACCCTAGTTTTTATATAAAAAACTACAAATTTCAATTAAAAAACAACAAAAACAATAAAAACTTAAAAGTTTAACTTACCTATTGATGTTGAGAAAATCAGATATCCAAAACCCCCAGAGTTGTGTTCAACATTTTCACAATGAAAACATTGAACGTGGTCGTAGGATAGAAATATAATTTTTTTGCAAAAATTAGATATCTGATATAAAATCAAATATCTGATAGTATCGGATATCCGATTAGGCATGTGCTTTGGCTTTTGGCTTGGCCAGGTGTACTGACACCCAGGCCTACTAAAAAGTCAACAAACTTTTTAGTGCACTTTTGGACGAGTCAAAAGTTCATTTTTTCACATCACCACTTTTTGGCATACCATGATCCTGCACATACCCTAGAATAGGTGTGTGGTTGAGATAACACTCACTTTTATTCTTGTAGAGTTAATATTTGATTTGTGTGATTAATAAAGTATGTTAGTGGGTTCATACTTATATAAAAGTTAAAAATTAGATATCATGTATAGATGGAAATTTGAAAACTAACTCTCTTTCTTATTCTTGGCTAAGGGATGATAAGAGTGATAAAATAAATTATTGTGAATCAAAATGTATATAGAGCTAATGAACTTTCATGTCTTTGCAAAATAATTATTTGGAAATGAATCCATTTGATATAATTATGTCTAAAAGTTGAAATAGTAATGTGAGTTTATATGATGAATAATGTTAATATCTGAAATACATCTCCTTCTCCTTCTTCTCTACCTTCTTGAAGTGAAATAATGAGCTAATTATAGTTGTAACATGAATGCAATCTCTTTCTCTCTCTCTCCCTATTAAGGATACATTTTAAGGGCTAAATTTCTTAGGGAACACAATGTGTCATTTAATATGGATGTGCTTAATTAAAGGAAAACCCTTGGGTAAAAGACCTATGTCCACAATGTTGTATCACAAATAGGATTGTAGTTCTCTTTATGAAGAAGGAAGAAGTATTTTTGTAAGAAGTATGTCATTTGTGCAATGTGTATGTCATGTTAATTTGTACAAAGACAAGTTAAACTAATATAAGAAAAAAAGTCTAAGGTAAGAGTATAACATTGTGTAAGTGTTTTCTTTTGGAGTAGGCATTAAGAAAGGAAATAGATTATCTATCTAGGAATGATTGAAGTAAAATTGTCATTCTTATTAAATGTATATTTTCTAGTTGCCTAGTGAGCAGTTGAGATCCTCAATAGGTATTATAGAAATGAATCCATTTTATGTGTGCATTAAAAGCATCACTTTAGTAGTATGAAACTGACAATATTGCTAGTTGGTTGTCTATAACTGTATATAGGGATGTTGAGCTATAGAATGTAAATAGAATAGTGAGGTAATTGGAATGCATGGTTATCAGAATAGATTTAAGCTTTAGAATTTTTTTAAAGAAATGTTAAAAAATACTAATATGTATTGTGCTTGATGTAAGTTTGACCATCTTCTATGGAATAAGATATGATGTTAGATTAAAGTGGAGAACTTTGTTATCTCAACTAGGACACTAAAAGGAATAATGTGTATTAGATTAGTGGTATTAATTGTTACTCCTGAATGTACTTTAAGAAGATTGAAGATAGCTAGGTTAATGCTATTGATTAAAATGTTTAAATATGTTAGAAAAAGAATTGGTTGAAATGGGAGTAGTAGTAGGACTCATGTCTTTCTCCTCCTCTTAATGGATCTATGATTATTCTTGAAATAATAGTTTTGAATGAACTCATCACCTTACCGTTTGAAATTGATTGGAAGTAGATGTGCTTATATGAAAAGTGTCTAACATGTAGACTTCAGGAGATGATATTGTAGTAGAGGAAAATCTGCAAGGCTTAGACAAACAAGATTAGTAACACTATTTTAATATAAAAACATTAAACTAACTAATCTATTTTACCCTACAAGAAAAAGTAATGAAAGCATAATCAATAAAAAATTAACAAATAACTAAACATGCAAACCAAGAGATTGCTTCAAGCCTCAGTTGATTCTCTTCGTTCATATGAAGTGTGCACTTAGTTGTGATTTTGACAACACTTAGACTCCGAGCTCTGAGAAAAAAATGATAATTATGATTTGCTAAAGACTTGATTGACAAACTAACAAAGGTTTGATGCATAAATTCATGATGAAAATGTGAGAGATGAGGGTTTCTTATATAGAAAATTGGATTAAAACGAGCAGTCAGGATTATTCAGAAAAAATCACGATCTATGAACAAGGAGAGATGAGACTAGAGAAAGAATTAGTAGGTTTCTAATTTAACTTGAAAAGCGGGGAGTTGAAAATGGAAATAGAAGTTGGGTAAATATCCTTATTTTGTAAGAGATAAAACTTCCAAAAATGAGAACTGAAAGGAAATGGAAAGTTTCTCATTTTGAAAGATATTTTTTTTTCAGAAATTCATAATGCTCATAAATGAGATTTTTTTGGATTTTGAAAATCAAAATTGAAATTTTAAAAATTCAATTTTTAGAATATGATGAAATTAGTACCAAATTAATCCAAATTAATTCAAAATGAAATTAATGGGAATTTGAGATGACATTAATTTAATTTGAGGAAATTAAATTAACTTTGCAGGAATAATTAATAAGTTTGAATAATTAAATTCAAACTATAGAAATAGATCTCAATTAACTAATAAAGATTAATTTATTAAGGGTAATTAATTAAATTTAGAAGAATGATTAAATGATTAAGAGACTGGATTGTAGAAGAAATAGATGATTAATTAATGATTTAAAAACCATTAATTAATAGAGGAATGATTAGCACTTTAAATGTTAGTTCACAAGATGTCCATTTTTGGGTGTCTACATTTGCCCCTCTTTGATATAATGTAATTATGAGCATTGTATCAAAGAATTTCATATTTAAATCTTGCCTGAGTGATAGTATGTGGATTTTTTCCCCCTCAAGGGATTGTTTGTGCAACAAATGATCTCTTGAAAGAAGAAGACAAATGTTGGATAAATTTATGAAAGAGAAGAATAGTTAGTAAGAAGTGAAGATTTAGTAGATGATGATGACTGGTTGATTGCTATTGGATTGTTAACAAGAATAATGTCTGGTTTCAAGAAGGATCCATCATGTATAAGACTAGTGACAACATTTGGTTCTAGGGAAGACATGCCCTGTAAAAGACAAGTGACAACATCTTATTTCAGGAAAGATACATCATGTATAGGACTTATGATCATTGATTGGTTGACTGATTGATACAAATGATTTGACAAATTTGACAAATTGATGTATTGACCAATTGGACTGATAGAAGAAATGTTAGTGAGAAGTATGAATTAGGTAGAAGAATGAATTAGGACAAATGAAATAGAAGAATTGAACTTATGCTATCAACTTGGATGATGTATTGAGTTGTTGATAGAAGTATTTCACTATTTTTCATCATTGTTCTTTATTTGAAAAAGAAGAGATATGAATCATATAGATATTGACCATCTAGATACCGCTACAATCTCTATTGAAGCAAGCAGAAAGAAAACAAGGAATGTTTTGACAATGTTCTAGGGTTGTCTCAGATCATGGATGTGTGTGGCTTCCAGATGTGTGACTATACTTATCACATTCATCCTACATCATCCTTGTCCCTAGAATTTCATGAAACACTCCACAAATAGAAAATAAAAGAAAACAAAATTATGAGCCATCATAGCCACTCTCACCACTTGGTGGTATCCTTGAGGAGCATAAGAGCACAATCAAGAAATATAAATCAATAACGGATTGACATGGCTGAGTTTGTCAACAACCTTACTGATCGTTGATTAGTTTGATTTTATTTTTTGATTTGATTGATCATGTCTAGTTTCAAGAATGGACTATCCATATAAGACTGATCTATCTAGTTTTGAGTGTATCCATCACTATATAAGATGATTGATTTGGTTGATTGATTGATAGATGACACACTGAATTGTTTATAAAGATAGGTCTCATGAGTCCACTGCCGATTTATGAAGCTCATCGTGTTGATTGAAAATTGATGTTTGATCATCACTTTCTTCTTATCATGACAGAGATGTGTTTATTTCAAGATTTTTTGACATGTTTTGATTTTTTTGGTCCACCATAGGATTCATATGTTTGGAGTCGAGGTATGTGTGGCATATCACATAGGCAAAGGAACTTATCACAGACACCCCAAACATTATTTTGTTAGATGAATTTTTGACATTTTTAGTTTTTTTTGAGATTATTTTTGGATCGTATATGATGTTTTTGATCATTTTCAGAACATTTTGAAAATTTTTAGGGATTTTTTCAAGACATTATTTGAATTTTTTTTTTTAGGACATTTTGATTTTTTTAGGATTTTTTCATAGCATTATTTGAATTTTTTAAGGATTTTTTTGGGTCATTTTGAAATTTTTAGGATTCTTTCATGTCATTAAGTGAGAATGCCCCTAGTCTGGTGAACCAGTACAAGTCATGTATAAGCGTGAAGGTTCGACAAGTTATACTTGTTGGTTTTGGGTTTAGTAGGCGCAATGATGTTTTCTAGTGAGTACAAACTGATCATTTAGATTCATTGATAGTGGAGCAGGACTTCAACACTTGGCACCTGTTTGCTAGGTTTTCACCAAGGTACCTACCTAATAGTGCTTATTAGTTAGGTTTTCACCATAGGGTGATTTTTTTCTCTTTACTTTTTTCACTTTTCCAAAAAAAATTTTGTTGCGAAGGTGCCTATTTGCTAGGTTTTCACCAAGGTGACTTTAGTTTTTGAATTTTTTACTTTTTTGGGAAGGTGATGGACTCATGATAGGAAATAGAGGAAGGAATCAAGAATCTTTCTCTTTTAATGGTGCTTTTAAAGGACACGTATTAATGGATCATATCTTTTGACAGTATTCTCAAAGACGATGGTAGGGTAATGAAAAAGGGAGATAAAATGGATGTTTGGATGAAGTGGGATAAGGATTTATGCAAAGGATTGGATAAGGGGTATGGAAGGATGGAAAATATGTGTTGGATAATGGAGGGATTGTGAGAAGACTTGTTTATTATTATGTGGAAAGAATGATAAGGTCAACATTAGTGCACACCTTGAAGGGTGTTGGAGTGATGGAGGAAAAGAAGATTTTGGATTTAATGGAGGAATGGTTATGGATTTTGGACTTGATTGGGAAGTGAATATGGATTTTCAAATTGGGAGATAAGGACCCAAAATGGATGTTGTAGTGGATGTAAGTTTTTTGGATGGTAGATCTAAGGAAGCCTTTGGAAGATTGAATGCCAATTTTGATCTTTTTTTAGTATGCAAGTCTATTATGAGAGACTAGGGAATCCACGTAGTTCTTGCATTTTCTTTTCCTTGCAATTATTTAGAATGCATTGCTTCAACGAGGGATTTAGCAACCCGTGCATATTCTTTTACTTTTCTTTTTGTTTGATAGGACTTTGTGGCCTTTTGGATATTTCTCTTTTCTTTGTATCTACATGTCGATTAGAATGGACATGTTGATTCTTTAATGGATGTAGATTTTTGCACTTGCAAATTTTATGCTTGGCATCCAAGTTTGTTCCCAAGTATTGGGGTTTTTGGATGGATAGGAATGATATGGAGGCTTTTTAGATAGGTGGAAGGTTCTCCAAGATGTGTGCCTTTTCTGACCTTAATTTAGGGAAGGATAAGTGGATTATGAACTATTGGATGGAGGAATATATGGACTTAAGATGGAGGGAAGGGATGAAGGGGGAGGTATACACTTGGATTTGGATTTGGAAGGGATACCAATGCCTTGAGAATGAGATTTGAAAGTAAGGTGATGACCTTTAGAATTCTCTTTGACATGGAAGGGTTTTGATATAATTTGTCTATGAATGCTTAACCCTTTAACTTGATAATTTTTTTTAGCAATAGGAGACTTTATACAAGATGCGAGTGCATTTTGAGAAAGACATGGTATGGAGGAAACAATATAATCATGAAACAAACTAGACTGGATGGAAGTGGAGAAACCCGTTTGACGTATGGGGTTCATAAAAATCTTGCACTAATATGTTTAAATCGGCATGAGGGGGATTAAGAGGAATGATGGGATCCTACAAGGGAATAGGAGGAATGACATGATCATTTGGTAGGATAGGAACTTGTGAAGGAAATGGAGGATTAGGACATGGAGATGAAGGAATGGTAGGCTCAAGAAGATGATTTGGAGGGATGATGGGATCTTGTGGTGGAAATGAAGGTGAAGACATACTTTGGTCTTGACATGGAAGGGGATCATTTGACTCAATTTTAAGGGTGGCTTCTCTTGACTATGAATAACATCATCAGAAATAATAGAAGGGGTGACATGATCTTGTTTAGGAATAGGAAGTGGAAGGTCCATGAGACTTGGAGGGAAACTTTGTTCTTGGAATAGATGTGAATCCTCATTGATAGGATGGACATGGATGGTAGAATCATTATTAAATTCAAAGAAGATATGATATTCATCAACAATTGGATAGGTTTGTTCATTCTTAGTATCTTGATCTTGATTTATTTGATGACTTATTTCTTCATTCTTTACATCACCCTCTTGACATGGGGTATGAGTTTGGAAATGTATGGAGGATTCTTTGAGGATTTAAATAATTTAGCATGGGGGAGAAGGACTTTGAATGAGACTCTTAGGAGTAGGTTTGTCTAGGAATGATGCATATGGTGTCATTAGATCTAGGACTGTTGAATTGTAGAAGGGAATTATATCAAGGAAGGGATTATCTTGGAAATTCATCATGGATAACCCTTGGGAGGTTTCATTACTAGATATATCATTGGATGTAAATGGACAATATTTCTCTTTTGACACTTTAGGGGATGAAGGAATGGATGGAAATATAGAAGTTTCTTGAAGGACAACATCTTCATGGGAGGTATATGTGCTATTGCTAGACATGTAGGGTAGGTGATTTAGATCTTGTTCAAAAATAGAATGATGTATGTGAACCATTTTTTGACACAAACAATTGAAAGGTTTAGATTGGGGATTTTTTCACTTGGGAAATCTTGTTGGTGATACCACATTGACATTTGCACGTTGTGAAGCATTTTTTGATTGAACATATGGTACAACAGGTTTCTTGTTGATTATACCTGATTGATATCCAAAGGATGACAAATTTGCAATTGTGTTCATTTGGGAAAATCCTTGGTGGTGGATATGAGGAAGCAAGTGGATGTTCATTGATATGTGATTTGATCAGAGGCATATAGGTTGATTGATTAATAGGGTAGGGATATAAGTCCTTTATGGTGTAAGATTTTGGTTCTGTCTAAATTTTAAGATCATTACATGGGTTCACAGTTCTATCATTTTTCAATTATTCTTGTGTCATCTTGGGGAATCTTTCTAAATAGAAAAAAGAGTCCGTGTCACCATAGTAGTTGGCTGATTGTTCTTCTTTGTATGAAGGAAATGAATTGAAGTACATGTCATTTGGGCTATTCCTTGTTTAAGATCTAATGAGTGGTATTTGACCAAAAGGGTATGGAAGAGACATCTTTCTATTGATTTGAAGTGTTTGGAGTGTGGTTTCAATTTTTGTAGTAGTGATTCCAAGATTAAAGTGTGTCTTTTAAATTGAAGTTTGATAGAGAAATACTCGTCTCTATGATTAAGACTTGTTTATGTTTGATTGTGATATCTTGGTTCTAAGGACCTAGTATCCTTGACGGTGAACTTTGAAATATTGATCTTAAGGTTGTTTTTACAAAACTTGTAAGAAGAAACTCGAATGCAACAAATAAAATGACAAGAACAACACTCACTTCAATCAATAGTCCTAGTAGCTAAACTGATGCAGGAGCATCCTGGGTGTAAGAGCAATCTTGCATCACCCAAAAAAATATTTCTGTTTTTATATTCAATAAGGGTTATTTTGTGCAGAGCTGCTATTTATGGAAAGTTACTATTTTTGGTAATTTTCGTATGTGCTCAGAATGATCTGATTTCTTTCTTGGAGGTTCATTTTGGTCATATAAGTCTGCCAGTAAAGTTTCATTGCCAGATCAAGTGTATATTGGAAGATATTGAAGATTTTCGATATTGGCAGCAGGGTACAGAAACTTCGAACTCAGTTTTGAAGGCTTTAGAGGCCCCGGATGAGGTCGAATTTTGGGCTGAATGAAGCCTGCTTATTTAGGTGTTGTAGAGCTCCTCGCGCCCTTTCCGAAATGGGGTTACAATAGTCAATCGGGTCAACTGGTGATGACTTATGGTCTTCGGAAGTTGGGTCACCTGAAATGGCGAAAAATGATTTTTCTTCAAAATTTCTGTTCGGGTTTCAAAATTTATTTTGAGCCGACTATGATGTAATGAAATGTAAAATAAAAATAATTCTAAGTTTGGTTGGCCTTATTGGCTAAAATTCTGGAACCTTCCCAGGCGGTGGAAAATTGCCTATATAAGGAAGGCTGTATTATTGTCTTAGGCAGTTCAGAATAGTTTTGGGTAGTAGATCTGGGTATTGATTCGAGGCTTTGTCCTAAAGAATATTGTAAGGGAATGCCCATGTGGCTTTGCATATTGTAATTCTGAAAGTTTGTAATTCCACATTTGTGGAGATAATAAGAAGCCAATTTTCTGTCCTTGCATACTATTGTTGTTGCTTCTCTTTTTCTGTTATGTGTTTGTGGTATTAAGGGGAGCACCCTTCATCACGTGGTATCAGAGCAGGAGTTCTTGAGTGTGTAAATAGATCGCCGACTATGAGGCAGTTTGCACCAGGACCGTGGCTAGGGTTTTAGCACGCATCGCGAAAATGCCTCCACGAAGGGAACGTGGCGGAAGAGCTGGTGTTGTAACACTTGAGGTTAGAGAGCTGCAGAGACAAGTGCGAGCATTGCAAGAAGAGATTCGCAGAGGAATGAATCTTAATGTCAGAGACGAAAGCGAGGAGGAAGCTGAAGAAGAATATCAAGAAGGAGAAGTTGAAATTGTGAACCAGGAGGAAGAAAGACTTTTTCGGGCGATTTCCAAAATTGGGAAAAGACCTAAGATTGAGGTTCCTACATTTTCTGGAAATCTTAACCCAGAGGAATTGATTGACTGGATCAATGAGTGTGAAGAATATTTTGAGTATGAAGATGTTGAGGATCCTGATAGGGTCAAATTTGCGAAGGCTAGACTGAAAGGTCATGCGAAGATATGGTGGCAAGAGATTTAGTTGGAGCGAAATAGAAGGGGAAAGGAGAAAATCACGAGATGGGATCGGATGGTGGATAAATTGAAGCGACAGTTCATTCCTGTTGATTATGACCTTGACCTACTGAAGAAAATGCAGAGTTTGAAGCAAGCGGGAAGATCTGTTCAGGAGTATACAGAGGAGTTCTATCGACTTCTCATCAGAACAGGCCATGCAGAAGCTGATAAGGAGAAAGTTGCCCGATACCTTAATGGGTTAAGGCCAAGCATTCAGGAGGAGTTGAATCTGGTTTGAATGAATAGTATTGAATAGGCATACCAGTTTGCCCTAAAAGTAGAGGAAAAGCTTAACAAGAAGTTTGAGAGCAGACAAAACGGAAGAGGTCGCGGTGGACGATCTGGTGGACGGTCATATGGTGGCCGAAATGAAGATCCGAAAAAGAAGGATGAGGCCAGTAGCAGTCAAAATCAGCGAGGAAATAATTCCAATCGCTTCCAGGATCAGAATAATAGAGATCAGAGAGGAAGAGGAAGAGGACAAGGATCTGGAAGAGGTGGCTTCCGTGGAACATGTTTTCACTGTGGAGAAGAAGGTCATAGGGCATTTGAATGTCCTCAGCGCCAAGGCAGAACGGACAGAAGAAATGAAGGCCAGGCCAGAGTTGCACATGTAGATGAAGATGCCACATCATCAAATTCTGAAGATGCTGAAAGAGGAGAAATGTTGATTAACAGAAGAGTCCTGTTGAGTGGTGAGAATGAACCTGAGCAAAGGAGGAGCCTGTTTCGCACCAGGTGCAAGTGTGAAGGTAAATGTTGTGATGTGATTATCGATAGTGGAAGCACTAACAATTTGGTGTCAGAAGAGATGGTGACAAAGTTGAAGCTCAAGAGACAGAAACACCCACATCCATATCGGATTGCCTGGGTACAAGATGACCACAAGGTCATGGTCAATGAACAATGCCTGGTGAAGTTCAAGATTGGTGGATACCAAGATGAGGTATTGTGTGATATCATATCTATGGATGCATGTCATATGCTGTTGGGTAGACCATGGCAGTTTGACAGATGTGCTGTACATGATGGCCGTGCGAATACCTATTCCCTGACAAAGGATGGAGTGCGACATAAGCTAAAACCATTGAAGGAGACTGCAGAAAAGGTATGTGGTAATGCAAGGATAACTTTTGTTGATGGAAGAAATTTCCTAGATGGTATGAGGCATGAGCATGTATGTTTTGCTTTAATCCCAAAAGTTGGTAAAGAGGAAGTAGAAGATGTTCCTATAGAAGTTGCAGATTTGTTGAATGAGTTTCAGGATATTGTATCCGATAACGTGCCTGATGGATTACCACCAGTCAGGAAGATCAGTCATCAGATGGACTTGATCCCAGGAGTGAGTTTTCCGAATAAGGCAGCACACAGAATGACACCTGCAGAAAGTGAGGAGTTGAACAAATAAGTACATGAACTGTTACAGAAAGGATTGATCCGTGAGAGTCTAAGTCCCTGTGCTGTACCAGCAGTATTAGCACCAAAGAAGAATGGAGAATGGAGGATGTGTACAGATTCTAGGGCAATAAATAAGATCACAATCAAGTACAGGTTTCCATTGCCATGAATGGATGATATTATGGACTGTTTGAGTGGAGCTGTGTATTTCTCAAAGATAGATCTGAATAGTGGATATCATCAGATTCGGATCAGAGAAGGAGATGAATGGAAGACTGCCTTCAAGACAAAGGAAGGACTGTATGAGTGGTTAGTCATGCCTTTTGGGCTAACCAATGCACCAAGCACTTTCATGCGGCTCATGAACGAGGTTTTGAAAGAATTTCTAGGTAAGTTTGTCATTGTTTACCTAGATGATATTCTGATCTTTAGTAAGACATTGGAGGAGCATATGATGCATATTCGTATGGTATTTGAGAAGCTGAGAGAAGAGAAATTGTTGATTAATTTGAAGAAGTGCAGTTTTGTGAAGAAAGAGTTGGTGTATTTGGGGTTTGTAGTTTCTAGAGAAGGTCTAAAAATGGACCCAGAGAAGGTACAGGCTATCCTTGAATGGCCTACTCCAAGGAGTGCTACAGAGGTAAGATCTTTTCATGGTTTGGCTAGCTTTTATAGAAAATTTATCCAAAATTTTAGCAGTATTTGTGGACCCTTGACTGAAACAATGAGAGGGGATAGAAAAGAGTTTAAGTGGACTAATGGGGCAGAAAAGAGTTTTCAATTATTGAAACAAAAAGTTACAGAACAACCTGTTTTAGCACTTCCAGATTTTAATAAGGTGTTTCAAGTAGATTGTGATGCTAGTGGTGCTGCAATAGGAGCTGTTATGAGCCAAGAAGGTAAACCTATTGCTTATTTCAGTGAGAAATTAAATGATGCCAAGAGAAAATATTCTATTTATGATCAGGAATTTTATGCTATAGTTCAGGCATTGAAAAAGTGGAGGCACTATCTGCTTCCTAAGGAGTTTTTTTTGTATACTGATCATCAAGCTTTGCAATATTTGAATAGTCAAAGAAAATTGAATCAAAGGCATTTGAAATGGGTTGAATTTTTGCAGAGTTATACATTTGTTTTGAAACACAGGAGTGGAAAGTCTAATAGGGTTGCAGATGCTCTTAGCAGAAGGCAACTATTGCTGACAGAAATGCAGATTGAAGTGGTTGGGTTCAAGGAACTCAAGAATTTGTATCCAGAGGATCCTGATTTTGGTGAAGCTTGGAAAGCTTGTACAGAACCTGTTACTCTAGACAGGACGAAATGGTTAGATTTCATCATCCAGGATGATATGCTATTCAGAGGGAGTCAGTTGTGCATTCCACGAAGTTCTATGAGGGAGAATCTCATCAAGGAGAAGCATAGTGGAGGATTGGCTGGACATTTTGGTCGTGACAAAACCCTTTCTTTGGTTAGTGAAAATTATTATTGGCCACAATTGCAGCAAGATGTGAAGAAGTTTGTACAGAGTTGCAGAGTATGTCAGATGGCGAAAGGAGTGAAGCAGAATACAGGGTTGTATAAGCCATTACCTATACCAGAGAAGCCTTGGGAGGATATCAGTATGGACTTTATTCTTGGTTTACCGAGGACGCAGCGGGGACATGATTCAATTTTTGTAGTAGTTGACCGATTTTCAAAGATGGCGCATTTCATTCCCTGCAAGAAGACTAATGATGCTGTTCATGTAGCAGAATTGTTTTTCAGAGAAGTAGTGAGACTTCATGGTTTGCCAAGGACCATAGTTTCAGATTGGGACACTAAGTTTGTTGGATATTTCTGGCGTACATTGTGGAAGAAGTTAAAGACAGATTTGAAGTTCAGTTCATCACATCATCCACAGACTGATGGACAGACAGAGGTGGTGAATAGGAGTTTGGGAAATTTGCTGAGATGTTTGGTTGGAGATAAGCCAACAGGATGGGATTTGGTTTTACCACAGGCAGAATTTGCATACAATAATTCTGTCAACAGGAGCACTGGTAAATCACCATTCCAGATTATATTTGGAAGTAGTCCGAAAAATGCATCTGAATTAAGGAAGATAGATAAAGGAGAAATAAGTAGTGCTGAAGCTGAGGATTTTGCAGAACACTTGAAGAACATCCATGGGGAGGTGAGGAAGCATATTACCAAGATGAACGCACAGTATAAGGCTAAGGCAGATGAGAAAAGAAGATATAAGGAATTTCAGGTTGGTGATGAAGTCATGGTTCATTTGCGGAAGGAGCGGTTTCCAGTTGGTACATATAACAAGCTGAAAATGAAGAAGTTTGGACCATGCAGGATATTGAAGAAACATGATTCAGGAAACGCATATGAGGTAGAATTGCCTACTGAGCTAAATATTTCACCAGTGTTTAACATTTCAGATCTGACAGAGTATCATGAGGGAGGTGTTGAAGATGAGATCACAACAGCACAGTGGAGTATTCCAGCAACTAGTTCAGACACTAAGGAGATTGAAGATATACTGGATAGTCGTGTTGGCAGAAGCACAAGGAATAGGACATATGAAGAATATCTGGTCAAGTGGAAAGGATGACCTGTTGAAGATTCATCATGGCTAACAAAGGAGGAGGTTAACCGTCTTGGTTTTCCTCTGCACACCTGAGTCGTGACAGGGTCACTTCTCAAATTACCCTGGGTGTCTGATGCAGGAGCATCCTGGGTGTAAGAGCAATCTTGCATCACCCAAAAAAATATTTCTGTTTTTATATTCAATAAGGGTTATTTTGTGCAGAGCTGCTATTTATGGAAAGTTACTATTTTTGGTAATTTTTGTATGTGCTCAGAATGATCTGATTTCTTTCTTGGAGGTTCATTTTGGTCATATAAGTCTGCCAGTAAAGTTTCATTGCCAGATCAAGTGTATATTGGAAGATATTGAAGATTTTCGGTATTGGCAGCAGGGTACAGAAACTTCGAACTCAGTTTTGAAGGCTTTAGAGGCCCCGGATGAGGTCGAATTTTGGGCTGAATGAAGCTTGCTTGATTCAGGCGTATTAGAGCTCCTCGCACCCTTTCCGAAATGGGGTTACAATAGTCAATCGGGTCAACTGGTGATGACTTATGGTCTTCAGAAGTTGGGTCACCTGAAATGGCGAAAAATGATTTTTCTTCAAAATTTCTGTTCGGGTTTCAAAATTTATTTTGAGCTGACTATGATGTAATGAAATGTAAAATAAAAATAATTCTAAGTTTGGTCGGCCTTATTGGCTAAAATTCTGGAACCTTCCCAGGCGGTGGAAAATTGCCTATATAAGGAAGGCTGTATTATTGTCTTAGGCAGTTCAGAATAGTTCTGGGTAGTAGATCTGGGTATTGATTCGAGGCTTTGTCCTAAAGAATATTGTAAGGGAATGCCCATGTGGCTTTGCATATTATAATTCTGAAAGTTTGTAATTCCACATTTGTGGAGATAATAAGAAGCCAATTTTCTGTCCTTGCAGACTATTGTTGTTGCTTCTCTTTTTCTGTTATGTGTTTGTGGTATTAAGGGGAGCACCCTTCATCATAAACATGGAGTGTATGTTATAGAATATTTTGACAAGTTTTGCACAAGAATAGATTCTAGATAATCTATCTATGGTCAGTTTGGTTATACATGGTTGAAAAAGGTGGCTTCTGATTAACCAAGTTCTAGTAAGGATTCCATTCAAAGAGCTTTCTTTTACCTCTCTTTCAAGAGCTTCCCACTAACACTAGGGAGGTTTTTCACAATCTCTAAGGACTACTAGAGGAAGTCTATTACATGCTCTCTGTCCTTCACCCCATTAAAGATGAAGGAATTTCATTTTATAGTGGGTCGGATTACTACGGATAAAGAAGTTGTATCCCACTTTGAGCTTTCCCTCTCACCAGCCTCGTTAAGACAAGTTCTCGGGAGGTATGCCCTCTAAGGCTTAAATTAATCTATCTGCTAAAAACAATGAAATGAAAATAAGAGTCACTCTAGGAGTTTGATCACCCTAGGAAGGGTGAGAGAATATCCCTAATACTCTTAACTTCTAAGCACAATATACATGGGGTAGATGCGAGACACCCAAAATTGGACATCTTGTGAACTAACTGTAGACACCTAAAAATCCTTCAGAAAATAAAGTGTTTTTATTTTCTAAAAAAACACTTGATGGCATCATCATTTGTTAATTAATTAATTATTTAATTAATTAATATATTTTTATGCCATTAATTTTCTTTATTTTAATTAAGCATCTTTAATTAAAGAATCTTTCCCCAAAGCATTTAAATCAAATTTGAATGATTTTCCTATCTTTATTGAATCAATATTCAATAAATGATGTCACAATCCCTAAATAAATTTTATATTTATTTAAAGCCTCAAAAGCCTAGAATCTTCTAACCTTTTCTAAACCCTTCTAATATTCCCTAAACCTATTTTGGAGAAGTTACCTACTTTTCCTAATCTAATCCAAGTTCCTTTGACTTTCTTAGTCAAACCCTCCCCCAAATAAGCCTCACACACTCATTTCAATCTCTTACACACTCTTTAAGGCCACTTACAGCCTCATAAAGAGACCCATGTCCCTTCTTCCACACATTTTCCCCTTGCACACTTCCCTAGTGTTTCTCACACATGTGTGAGCAACCCCTAACCCAAGCTAAACCTTACCATACCCCAAACCATACTTCTTACTCTACCTCAAACCTTACCCCTAACCATAACTCATCCTCCTAGCCAAAGCCCTTCCAAAATCCTATAAATACCCTCACTTCCTAATAGAAAAAGACCAATTCACTTTCAATTCATAGTAATGTTATAATGCTAGAATAGTTCTAAATCCTTAAAGCTTTTATACTAATTGTTAGATTTAAATCATTTTCATGCTTTCATAGCTCATCATAGCTTAGATAATATGGATAAATCTTAGTTTATTTCTTTTTTTTTTCATTTTATTCCATCATCTCACACTTCATTTTGGATTAAAATCAATCTAGAATAAGCATGCATAGCTTAGATTGCATCATTGAGCTTGTAGGATCCTTAAGGCCTTAGGGGCAAAACAGGTGTCCCATACCCAGATTTGTGCCACTATAGGGTTCTTATGGTCCCTAGCCTATCCTAATATCTCCTAATAATCATTAGGGATATTATCCAAGTGATTCGAGAGCACACCCACATCCCTAAAGCTAGAGCAAATCGAACGATGACAGGGTGCTCCCGTTTAGGCTCTATCTGAATGATTTTGTGAATAAATTTCTGTAATAGTTTAGGTATATATTGTTTAACTAATGTTTGACATGTTTAATCCTTTCAATAAATTTTAGGTTTTCACTGATCACATTTTGGCATGCCAAGTGGGACTCCACAAGCCTCAAAATTGCATTTTTTTAGGGTTTTTTGGCCAAAACACTCATTTTTAACGCCTCCCGGATGAATGTTTTTTGCAGTGTCATATGTGTTTTGAACTTTTTGACCAATTTTCGTATGGGAAACCCCAAAAACTCATTTGAAATGATGTATAAACTCGTTTAGGCATGTTTTGAGTGATTTTAGGCCAGTTTTAGGCCATTTTTGACACTTTTTGGCCCAAAAATCGTATGGGAAGGATGAAATTGTTGTACAATCTTGAAAATTATCATAAGATACTGTAATTGGAAGTAATTTCTGGCCCCAAAACTCGTATGGGAGGCATGGAGTTCATTTCAAGCCTTAAACTTGAATTTTCTTGGTTTTTTGGGCCTGTTTGGGGATCCTAGTGACCCTAAGGCTTCAAGCTTGTAATTTATAACATCCAAAACTTGCAGGTACTTCAAGTAGGATAATTTTTCATCAAATCACTAAGGCCTTAAGGGTCATGAACTCTTGTGAGGGTTTAGGAAACGCAAACACATCATTTTTAGGCTTAAAATGAACTTTTTGAGTGCCCTTAAGGGACAAATTTGCAAGCTTTTCCTAAACATTTCCTAAGCAATCCTAAGCAACTCAATTTATTCCTATTTGGTCCTAAAGAAATAAAAATCATCTCTAATGTTTCTCATTTGGCTAAAAAGAACCTCAAATTTTCAAATCTAAGGTTTTAAGAGTCATTCATGCAAAATAGGAACACTTTATCTTTTTGGTGCATAAAAGGAACTAGAAGTTTGCATATCATTCCTAATCAATCCTAACCAACTCAAATTGTTCCTATTTGGTCTTAAAAAAATCAAAATAATCTCTAATGTTTCTCATTTGGCTAAAAAGAACCTCAAAATTTTCAAATCTAAGGTTTTAAGAGTCATTCATGAAAAATAGGAACACTCTATCATTTTGGTGCTTAAAAGGAACTTTCAAATCATGCATTTCATGTCTAAAGAACATTCAAAAAAATCAATCCTAGACATGCACAAATCCATCCCAAAAACTTTGGTCATCTTCTTGCAAAAATCTTGAATGCCTTCTTTTCCAAATTTCATGCATCAAAGCTAAATTAGGAACTTATCTTTTGGAGCTAAAAATCAAAGAAAAGGTCAAAAAAAATCTTGAGTGAAAGTAAGGAAATGAATGTAAGTCCTAAAGAGTCATTGTCAATTTGAAAAACAAACACACTCTTGAATTCATTCAACTAAAAGAACAAGCATCTCTATTCCTTCCTTTTTCAGTTCAAGAAAAATGAAAACTCAATCTTGAATGACTTAAGGATCAAAACAAAGCACACTTCAAAGTTCTAAAACAAAACACAAAATTTCAATCTTGAATGCCCAAATCAAAGAACTTGTAGTCTCTTGAAAGTTTTCTTTCGAAAGGGAGTGAACAAATCAAATCATAAACACATGTGTTTGCAAGCATTCATTTCAATCACTTAAGATCAAATTTGGGAAAGAACTCTTGCTTGATATGCATGTAGGAGCTTTATTTTCTTGCAAAATCCTTGTTAGAATAAGTAACGTAAAACACTTGAACTCAAACAAGTTCACTTGTTTTACTTTTAGTGAGGCCTGTCCAGAGGAGAAAAGTGCTTCCTCTCCAGAGAATGATCTCAAATTGGTATCTTCCCCAACCGGTATAGAAATAAAGTGCTGAGAAAACTCTCACTTATATCCTCTCAAGCTCAGGTGAGGTATGTTGATGGTAGCCCAGGGTAGGTTAATAATCCCTACTATTTTGGCATGGTCAACTAGGCTCTTAAGTGATTCACGTGTGTACAAACTGATTGGGAGGACTCCACAAAAAAATTACAAATTGGTTAAAATAGAGGCTACCCTATCCACATCCAAAGGTGTCATAATCCTTGTGCAAGGACTGATCCAAGGGGTTTACTAGATAACCTCAAGATTACTCACCATTTGTATTCCCTTTTAGGGGATACCAAGCTATGGGCAAGGATTTTGATACTCATCTTCCTTAGGTAGATCTTCTTGAAGTGATTGATAGTCAAAACTCTATGAAAACACTTGTTGGAACATACACATTTCAAAGCTTTTTCAGATTTAGAAGTTAGTTATCCTGCTTCTATCCCACAAGGTTTCTTTGTCCCTTGTGAAGATTTCTTTTCAAAAAGTCTTTGTTAAAATCTATCCTTTACCATTGGAAAACATCAAATTGATCTACAACTTGCTTCAAAATACTCATAAAACCTTGCAGAAGAAACCTTTGAAATTAGATACCCAAAGCTCTTTGTCTCAATCCAATTATCAGAATCTCCTCGAAGTTATGTCTGATTTGATCAAACACCCAAAAGCTAAAATTCCCAAATCCCTAGCCTATCAAGAGAAGAAAGTTGTAGAGAGAAATCTTAAGAGCCATCAATCTTTTGTGCAAGAAACCCAAGCTAAAGAAAAGTATCAAGAAAAGCTTGATAACATAGGCTATAATGCAAGAGTCAAGCAGTTTGCTTACTGATTTTGAGTAAACCATTGTTACATCAATCTTGAAAGAGAAGATTAGCAGTATCTATCACATGTCCATTCTACCTTCGAATTCAAAGTCCTATCTCGATAGTCCTCCATTCTAGATCACCCTAGTTTCATCGTTGCATCACCAATCCTTAGTTGCATCCTAGAAATATTCTTAGTTGCATTCATGATCATCTTCTTAGTTGCATCATAGGTCATCCATTCTAGTTGCATCTAGGTCATTCTCTTAGAAATAGAAATCATTCCATCATCCAAATCAAAACCCACCATCTTTGCACCAAATCTAGTGATCCAAATCCACAAGCATTTAGTGTTCAAAACCTTTGAGTTGTTTTCAAATCCTCATCCTAAATCAAAAATCACCCCCTTTTTGATAGAGCATTGTCTAAAGGAAATCCAACTTGTCCTTGCATAGCCTCATCATCTCAAGAAAGAGATTGGCTTGCATTGATAATAATCTAGTTGACCAAAGATCATTAGTCTATCCTAGGTTGACCGAATCCTATCACTGATCCTCCATTGGGAAAACAACATCTCATTGTTGACACTTAGTAATCTTCCGCCAGTATCCCACCAAATCCTCCACCAAATCTTGATCCAAATCAGAGTATCCCACCAAGCCTCCATGATTACCAAGCATTTCATCAATCTATCACCATATCCTACCAATCTTCTGCCATCTTTGATCGAAATTCAAGACATATTGTGTGTGTGAAAATTGTACCTAATCTGTAGACACAACACTTCAGTAAAACATTAGAGGTCAGCAAAAATCAAAATCGTGCAAAATTAAAATCTAATCTAACCAAGTGATCTACTGCCTTCTAATAGGTGCGAGATTGATGTTCTCAGATTGCTATCGAGATCAGTGACCTAGACGACACCTAGATGAAGGATTTGAATGCAATTGATCTAGATATGAATGCAATTAATCTATTTTTTTGGATTTTAGATGCAATGATATGATGAAAACTGATATGAATCTATGCTAATATGGAAATTGATATGCTAAAATGATCTAACAATGATATGAAAAAGAATCTAAATGAATGTAAAAAAAAAACAAATTGATCTCACAATAGCCTTGATTCGCAATAAGCTTTGATTCTCCAAATTCTAATTCTTCAAAATAGTTGTGCAATTCATAGATGACTTTGGCAAAGTAAGCTTGCAAAATTATGAGATGATTTGAGATGAGTTGAAGCTTTAATTTATAGAAATCCAGGGCTTTAGAGGTGCATGGATAAAAGTCATAAATCACTCAAATAACTCAGCTTGATTTTGAGTTATTTTTAAATAAAGGATATTTAACTCACAAAAACATGCAAAAGCTAAGTTTTAACTCAAAATAGAGTTTAGCTTTAATTGATAATTGATAGTTGTCTTCTTTTCTGATTGTGCATGTTTTATTTATGAATTAATTTAATAATAAAGTGATTTATTTCCAACTTAACTGCTTTTGAAAATAAAACAATTGATTTATGGGTTAATCAATTATTTTTTTAAACTTTTATTCCAAAAATAATATTATTAAATATGACAACTTGTTTTAATTTATTAAATAAGAATTTAATCAATTAATGATAGGAATTTTGATTTATTGTCAAAATTAAATAATAATAATTATGAATAAATAGAATTAAATTCAATTAAATAATTAAGTGGCAGTATTAAATCCAATTAATTAAATATGCAAAATATTCAATTAATCAAATTTTAGGATAAATTAGATTTATTGCCAAATAATCATTAAATCAAAGATAATTATGATGATTAGGAATATTACTAGGAATATTCCCTGATGTAGAATTTAAGATAATCAATTAGGATTCGATGATGTGCCGATGTGGCTTTGGCTAGGACTTTGATGTCAATTTTGTTTGATATGTTGATATAGGAAGTTAATGAACCTATAGCCCATTTTTGGGGTATTACATTTTTCCCCTCTTTGAATTGCTGTGTGAAGCGTAGTGGTTCAAAGACAGTTTGTGTTTGATAGAGATATGAAACTGATTCAAAATTAATAATTGATATGAGACAGTAGCTAATTGAAAGATTTGATATGAAGATAATAGGTCCTGAATGACCAAAGATAATGTTAACTATAACAGCGAATGAACCGATGATTGCGAAAAAAAGTGTCAAAATGCCTGATTCTGAACCTTATGATTGCGAAGAAGTGAGTGACCGGTTCTAGACTCGATTGTCTTAGCAGAACTAGCAGGTATCACATTCGAATCCTTCAGTTGCAGAAGAACCAAGGAAAGAACATTATGATCCGATGGTTGCAAAAACTGATACAGTTTACAAGATTAGGAGAATACTAGATTGATATGGATCTCGATGAATTTGATATGCCCCAAGTGATGATAGATTTGCCCCGAGCGATGAGGTCTTTTTTGATGAATCAGTAACTAGACGTGGTTGTTGTCTTGATTACTGAGGAAGCTATGATTTCCATAAAGATATGATTTCAAATTTGATTACAAACTTTGAATGATGTACAATACCATGCCCCCTTCGGGATTAAAATTGAAATCTGACAAGAAAAGTCAGCATTGATAGTTTAGAAGCATATTAATTGATTTGAGAAGTGGTTAAACACATCCGAGAAGGCATTCTACATCATTTAGAGGTCTAGATGACCAAGTTTGACTAGGTTTGACCATGAGTTGACCATGGTTGACCAAGTTGAAATTTCAAGAGTTTGATGTAAGATAATCAGTTAAGTTGAATTCTGGATTTCTACTATGATAAAAGGTTGATTATGCAAGCAATAGACAATATAAATGATCTCAGATTTTGATTTTGATCTTGAAAAAGGATTCTACTTGCTATTTCATTGGAGGAACCTTCATGTGAGATTCAACTCTTGTTAGATTTGAAGATGTGATTTGAAGAATTGTTTTAAGTGTTCAAGCAATTTGTGAGATCATGCAAAGTGCAAAAATGCAAAGAAACATGCAGGATGATAATGCAACCTAAGACCTAGGACCTAGTCACTGATCATGTGTCGATTTGTTATCATCATTGAACTTTTAGGTAACTAGATAAATCAATACAATGCCCACTAGCCATGAAACCATAGACATATGAATATTGATTTGTAACGCTCAAGAACCAATACAACACCCACTGGTCAAACAACCATGGACATATGAATATTGGTTTTATTTTCAGAATGTCAGATTAGATACAAGCACCAAGGCACAAGCACCAAGATGACCTGAGTATCATGTCTATTTTGATATAGTAATTTGCATTTAACATACACATCAAATATTCAAGAGATCATTCTAAATCCAATGTGAATTACCTGTAGTGACCCTTTATCATTCACATCCTTAGGTAAGATCACGTTTCATAGTAGGAGAAATAACTTACTCAAAAAGACAATAGTGAGATTAAACTTCCTTGAATTTTCTAGGTATCAATGGTCGAGGTACACATGACCATCCAATTCAAGATAGAGGCTCTTATAGTCGGACACCATTTCAATCTAGAATTTCCAAAGATATTAGATTTTCACATACAAGCAAAAGATAAAGAAAAGATTATGCCCCCAGTCATCACTCTCTAAATCCTATAAAGGACATCATTGAAGAGCTCAAAGGGACATAATATGCAAAAATCTCAATGCGAATTAGTAAGCATACAAGGAGATAAAAGCATGAAAAGCACAGATTGTTTTCAGTTTGTGTTTGATTGTTGTTGTAGATGCAAAATCCTTTCTGGAGACAAGATAGACTTGACTGACTCAAATGAAGCTTCAAAGCACTCTGACTAGATATGATACGTCTAAGATATAATGGAGGCCATAGGATATAACATTGATTGCCCCCAAGTGTTAAGCATTGATAGGATACAGACGCTTGAGCTGAGTGGTGTACAGACCGACTTATTGAAAACTAGAAATGCAGAAACAAACCGGGAGATATGTACAAACTAAAGCAAAACTGAAAGCTGGGAAAGACCAAGATTGCGCTAATAGATGGAGCATTTTGAAACAAGTGGCACCCATTTTCTGGGTTTTCACCATCTTGGCAGAGATTCTATTTTTGCTACCAAGGTGCCTATTTCCAGGTTTTCACCAAGGCATTTTTTTTTTTTTTCTCATTTTTTTGTATTTTTCATTTTTCAATTTTTTTGAATTTTTGATATTTTCTAATTTTTTTGTGAATCATCAAGGTACCTATTGCTAGGTTTTCACCAAGATGTTCATTTTTTCAAGACTTTTTCCAATTTTAAAGATTTTTTCAAGACATTTTACCATAGACTAAATGCCTTAGGCATAGAATTTCTTTAGATGGAGAATGCTGATTGGTTCTCAGAGCTGTTCTCCTTCAATCGTTGAGAGTTGATAGGCACTAGAGCCAAAAGTAGCAGTGATTACAAAGGGACCCAACCAATTGGGTTCAAACTTCCCCTTGCGTTCTTGATGGGATTGATTTTTAGGATTTTCTCTCAAGACTAGATCACCAACCTGAAATTCTCTGTGTCTGACTTTCTTATTGTAGCCTCTAGACATTCTCTTCTAATATACTCTAAGA
This sequence comes from Chamaecyparis obtusa, assembly GCA_027943335.1. Lineage (NCBI taxonomy): Eukaryota > Viridiplantae > Streptophyta > Pinopsida > Cupressales > Cupressaceae > Chamaecyparis > Chamaecyparis obtusa. The sequence goes on along the minus strand of BSBK01003939.1, from coordinate 191,650 downwards.
TGATCATACGCTACTTGTCTGAGCTCATCTAGTAGTTCAAGTTCTTGCAACTTAGACACTCTGTAGTCATCATCAGTTACTAGACCATGCATTCTGATTCTTAGTGATGAGATTTTGACCTCAATAGGTAGTACCACTTCAGACCCATAAACTAAAGTGAAAGGTGTAGCCCCAATAGGTGTTCTGATACTGATTCTAATACTGGTTCTAATACTTGTTCTGATACTTATTCTGATACATGGTATACTTGATAGCATCTTTTTCCATTGCAAACTCCCAAGCAAGATCATACCGTGCAGTCCCAATGTCTAGCAAGGTGGAGAATAAGAGGGATTGGCAAGCTGGTGGAAGAGATGGAAGATAAGAGAATGAAGGAGAATGAAGGGGAGAAATCCTCAAGGAAAAACTCCTCAAGAATACCCAAGCTAGGGAAAATTGTCATGTAAAGCACATTTGGACAAGCAATGAAAGGCTAGCATAGGATAAGTCACAAAATTGTAATGCAAGAGCAGGAAATGATGCAGTCCAAAGGAGTAGACATGTCAAGAGGCTTCATAGCACTGTGTTTTACTCTTTTTTTTTTTTATTAGATCAAGACCAAAGGGGAAAATGATAGTGATAGCTGAAAATGAATGGAGGAAGATGGATATGAAGGCTAAACATGGAAGGAATGAAAGCAAGATCATCACGAGACAACTCACAAAATAGCCAAATGTTCATGTATAGGTCAACCTTGTTAAGATCAAAGAGAGAAGATAGAATGGATGAAATATGTAGAAGAATTACGCATGATGCTTGATTGCCAGGTTTTCATCATGGTACTTATCCAAGGTGCCACAAGGGAGTGGTTTTCACCATAGGATGAATTTATTTCTCTTTACTTTTGCTACCAATGTGCCTGTTTCCAGGTTTTCACCATGGCACATTTTCAATTTTTTTTTTTCATTTTTTTTTTTTTTTAAAAAATTTTTTTTTAGAAGGCAATCTCTTTAGATAATGCTCTTTGAAAGGATAAACCATGATATGCCAAGGATTCAAAATGATATGCTCAAAGATGCTGATAGGGAAAGGGAGATGGAAGAGAAAAATGGAGGATAGGATTTTATGTAAAGCGAGTGAGGTTGGAAGATAGAAGGAATAGGCAAATGAGGAAAAATGATAGAAGGTAGAAGGATAATGAATGGAAGGATTGTGAAAGGGTGGATGGAAAGGAAGGTAAGATCAACATCAACACACACCTTGAAGGGTGAAAAGAGGATGGAGGAAACGTGAATGAAGGAATACATGAAGGAATATGGTGAATGGATAGTAGAGGTTGTGGTTTAGGCACATGGAATGGAGGAATGCTTTTGGAAGAAGATGAAGTGGAAGTCTTTCGAAGCTTGAATGTCAACTTAACTTTTTACTCAACACCAGACTCTTTCAAGAGAGACTTTGGAATCCATATAGCCATAGGATTTTTATTTCCTTTTGATGATCTAGAGATAATATCTTTAATGATGGATTTTGGAACCCATACTTGTCTTGTAGTTTTTTTCTTAGATATCTCTTTTGACTTTATGCCTTCATGTCGTTTAGAGGAGACATGGTGATCTTTTTTTTTTTTTATGGATTCTTGTATTGCTTCTTTTCCTTGTATTGAACATTCAAGTTACTTCCAAAATACTTGGGACTTGTGGAAGAAGGAGGATATGACTGGTTTAGATGGGTGGGTGGATGAAAAGGATTCAAGGGTATGCATCTATGTTGATCTTGAAGAAAGATAGGAGATGGAAGTATGTAAGGACCCAAGATGGATGGCGAATTAGGAGAGTTAGGAGGGGAAAGTGAAGGGACATAAGGACCCAAGATGGAAGGAAGACGTGAAGCCTTTAGTAGTGGTGGAAGAGGTCCAAGGATGGAAGTGGAAGACGCAAAAGGATAATCAATAAGTTCATCAACATCTATATGACAACCAAGGATATCAACATCTTTAGAGTGAGCATTAAAATTTTCAATAGAATCAAGTACATCTTGAATATGAGCACCTTCTTTGATAGGATTGTTCAAAGCTTGCAAATACTTAGGAAGAGTAGAAAGTGGAAACAAACATGGAGTAGTAGAATAAGAAGATGGAAGACTTTGATCTTGACAAGGATCTTTGGATAGCATAAGCTCATAATTTTTCTCTTGATTTTCAATAGGCTTAACATTGGAAGTAACAACACCATTTTTACCAACCTTAATGAAAGTATCATCTTTGGAAAGTGCAAGTGTAGTAAGGTTATTTTGATTGTCAATAAGCTCAATAGTGTAAGGAGTAGCTTGATCTTGCTTAGGAGAAGACTTAAGACATGGTGGAATGAATGGGAAAGGGCATGCAGGATCAAAAGAATCATGAAATGGATAAGAGACATCATGAAAAGGATTGGATGACATGGAGGGTTCTTGATCTTGATCTTTCTTTACATTCTTTTCTTTATCATTTTTAGAGTCCTCTTGACATGGAGCTGCTTCTAAGGACAAGGAAGCATGTTGGAATTGTATGGAAGACTTTGGAAGAGATGGTGGAGGATTAGCTGAAGTAGGAATTATAGCGTATAAAGGCTTAGGCTCTTTAGGTTTAGCATCATTGAAAGTATTTGCAGCTAGGTGAAGGTTAGCTTGAGTTTTTTTAAGAGGTAGCCCTGGAGGATAACTATAGGGAACCATATGAAAAGTATCAGGGCTTGTGTTGGATGAAGGTTGCGTGAAAGATTTGAAAGACTCAAAAGCTTTAGGAAATGTACGAGTATTGGAGGAAGTAGGGGATGGAAGGGAACCATCACAAGACAAAGGTCCAACATTAAAATGATCTTGCTTGAGAGTGTAATTTTTATTTTCAGCCTGAGAGTTCTTAGAGGAGAGATCCTTATAGTATTGACATTTCAAATTAGCACGGTACATTTTATATTCCTTAATAGAAGTAGATGTATCATCTAGATATTGTCCACAAAAGCCATCAAAGTCTCTTTCAAAATCAGAATCATATGGATCACCATCACGATCTATCCAATGTGACAACCCATTTGTAGTAAGTAGGAACACACGATGAGGAGGACTCTTAGGAACAAAGGTGTCATAGGTATCATTACATTGTTTGTCGTCATAGTCATCATAGTCTCCAAAGCTGGATAGGTCACTCTCCATGGAAGAGGTATCATAAGGGTTATCACATTGCTCAAATTCTGTCCGGGGGCATGGTGACATGTACAAGTCTTTATCAAATGGAAAAGGGCATAGAGCTTCCATGAAGAACTCTTTAGGTTCCTTTTCTTTCTCAAGTTTGTTAATCTTGACTTGCATAGTGTGCATCTGTTTCATCATGGCCCTCATCAGAGTTTCTTCTTCATGTGTACTAATTCTTTGAGACATATGTACTAATTCTCAATAGCTACTGCTCTATTCTTGACACAGTGATTTGTATGACAAATTCTAGAAATAGGTTGTAAAAGCTGAAGTATCTGGCAATTCTGACAATTTTCTGACAACTTTTCAAAATTTTCCCAAATGACTTTCTGTAGACTCGTACGACAGTTGGTAGGCAATGAAATGATAGTTGAAAATATCATACGATAGTTGCAAGTAGGATTTTGACTTTTGAATTTTTTGGCATAAAAACTCATACGACACTAGGTACTATATCAAATGACAGATGGGTAGTAATGAAATGACACTTGATAGAAACTCATATGACTTTTTGACCTTTTGAGATGACTTTTGACTCCAGAAAAGAATTTCACTTCAAATTTTGCAAATTTAGGGTTTTCAGTTTCAGCTTGTTTGCAAATTGTACTATCCAGATTTGAGGATTGTAACAGATTTGTTCATTTTCAATAACCAGATAAATAAAAAAGCATGCAAAATAGCAAGCAAGTGATTTCAAGCATGTTTGAAAACAATGAACAAGGGAAAAAGTAACCTTGCGCATGAACAATCAAGTGACTTATTCATTCTAATCCTTAAAAGTGCTAATTGTGTATGTTCCAAAATGTTTTGCAATGATGCACATATACCCTAGAAAATAAAAATTTGGCCTCGCTAGGTTTTTTAGTAATGGTTTGACTCTACAACTTTTATGATCCAAAGGGGTGAACTCCAATCCCGACGCACTAGGGTTTTGACACAGTCTGAGAACTTAATCTTCAGGAGCCACTAGGGAGATTTGACAACCCAACAATGAACCATACCCATGGAGATTTCTTCCACAAGGACATTTATATAGCGACTGTCACTACCATGATGAAAATAGCTATTACCGCTTGAGGTTCTATCAACATAGTTTACTCTATAAAGGGATTGTCCACTATGGTTAACCTTCTCTAAAGGTGACTCACAATAGTATACCATAAGGGGACTTGGCTCCGGATCTAAGGTTTTTGACGCCTTTTCACTTTTAACCCAAACAAAGCAGACAGATAAATCTGACATGCTAAGACAAAGTTTTGCTTCACCAAGGTCTATGATGTCAACTCTACATGATCTATCAACCTCTCCAGAGAGAGAATGTATCGATCAATAAGAGAAGGTGCACTAACCAATTTTGATTCACCAAAGCTCGTGATGTCAACCCCACATGATCTATCAACCTCTCCTGGGAGAGAATGTATTGATCAATAAGAGAAGACGCACTAACCAAGTTGAATGTGAAACACACTAAGTATCCTCCTTACCTACAAGGATTCTATCATCAAGAAAGATTTTGCTAGGAATCCAATCTCTCAAGAATCATGAATAGTGTTCATAGGGCCTAATTACTATGTGAGCATAGATGTATGTTTTCAAAAAGCAAATCTACCAAAAGTACCCAAAAAGAAAAAAGAGGAACACTTAACGCTTAAAGTGAATATGAGATGAGTCCACAAGGTGGAACACTTAACACCTCACACAAGCTGAAAATGAGTCTCCAACTTAGAAAACAAGTGAGTTCCTAAAAGCATAAATGGGTTTCCAAGTGGAACACTTAACGCTTCTATCCTGTTGACCCCTCCCTTTTAATGTGGCGCTGACCTTGCAACCATGGGGTCGAATGAGGGGTCAGAAGATTAGTCAGTCCAATAACCCAAGATAGCAATCAAGATCAATCACAAGTATCTAAGACTACTTAATGAATCCTTAAGGGGTCACAACCTAGTATCAATTATGCAAGTGTGTAGAAATAGACAAAAGCATGAAAAGATGCACACAAGCCAAACACATAATAGATTTATTTTAAGTCCAAATCGAAATGTTATTAGATGAAGGAAAATAATTGGGATCCTTGCAACGTGCTTAGTAGATTTTACCTAATTTTTAGCAATTTTTGTTGAGCTTTTCCATGCAAGTAAGTGACGAACTCTCCAACAAGCAAACAAGCAAACAAGATATGCAACATATATTCAACTTATGAAAACCATAGGGTTAGATCTGAAAACCAATTTTTAGGAGCAATAATAACCAGCAAATAATCTAAATGACAACTCATATCATGCATTGAATCATATGAAAAATAAGTGCATACCCATCACAAAACTTTATTTTTTTTGCTGCATTTGACCTAGTCAACAAGATCTATTTTTTTTTTTTATGATTTTGGCCACAAAAATAGAAATTCAAAATAGAGACCCCTACTAAAAAATAGAGAGATTTCCAAAAATGTAAAATTTTTAGAAAAATCTCTTCATTTGTGCCCTAGAGACCCATTTTACCAAAACAGACCAGTTTTTGTAAACTGACTATTTGAGCTATTATATTGCGTCCAAATTTAAAACACAAAGAATGGACCCCCTGTAGAATTTGAAGAGCTTTCTGAAAATGTAAAAATTTCCAAAAATTATTCTGATTTGCGCTAAAAATTAATTTTTTATGAAAAATAAATTTTTTTTATTAAAAATTCAAAATATTTCAAAATATTTTGAATTTTTTTATCGAAGCTTCCCTGACATATCTCCAACCTACAAAAACAATTTCAGACCAAAACTCCAAGCCATTTGGGAGATAAAATTAAATCTTTCAAACTTTAGGGTTTTAGCTCCAAGAATCAAAATCAACATGCAAAGGTGGGTGGCCCCACGGTGGGCGCTAGAAATGTGTGTGTGAAAATTGTACCTGCTCTATAGCCACAACACTTTAGTAAAACATTAGAGGTTAGCAAAAATTGAAATCGTGCAAAATTGAAATCTAATCTAACCAAGTGATCTACTGCCTTCTAATAGGTGCGAGATTGATGTTCTCAGATTGCTATTGAGATCAGTGACCTAGATGACACCTAGATGAAGGATTTGAATGCAATTGATCTAGATATGAATGCAATTAATCTATTTTTTTGGATTTTAGATGCAATGATATGATGAAAACTGATATGAATCTATGCTAATATGGAAATTGATATGCTAAAATGATCTAACAATGATATAAAAAGAATCTAAATGAATGTAAAAAAAAAACAAATTGATCTCACAATAGCCTTGATTCGCAATAAGCTTTGATTCTCCAAATTCTAATTCTTCAAAATAGTTGTGCAATTCATATACGACTTTGGCAAAGTAAGCTTGCAAAATTATGAGATGATTTGAGATGAGTTGAAGCTTTAATTTATAGAAATCCAGGGCTTTAGAGGTGCATGGATAAAAGTCATAAATCACTCAAATAACTCAGCTTGATTTTTGAGTTATTTTTAAATAAAGGATATTTAACTCACAAAAACATTCAAAAGCTAAGTTTTAACTCAAAATAGAGTTTAGCTTTAATTGATAATTGATAGTTGTCTACTTTTCTAATTGTGCATGTTTTATTTATAAATTAATTTAATAATAAAGTGATTTATTTCCAACTTAACTGCTTTTAAAAATAAAACAATTGATTTATGGGTTAATCAATTATTTTTTCAAACTTTTATTCCAAAAATAATATTATTAAATATGACAACTTGCTTTAATTAATTAAATAAGAATTTAATCAATTAATGATAGGAATTTTGATTTATTGTCAAAATTAAATAATAATAATTAGGAATAAATATAATTAAATTCAATTAAATAATTAAGTGGCAGTATTAAATCCAATTAATTAAATATGCAAAATATTCAATTAATCAAATTTTAGGATAAATTAGATTTATTGCCAAATAATCAATAAATCAAAGATAATTATGATGATTAGGAATATTACTAGGAATATTCCCCAATGTAGAATTTGAGATAATCAATTAGGATTTGATGATGTGCCGGTGTGGCTTTGTTTAGGACTTTGATGTTGATTTCGTTTGATATGTTGATATAGGAAGTTAATGAACCTATAGCCCATTTTTGGGGTATTACACATCTCACCAATCCTTACATTGCATTCTAGAAATTCACCATCCTTAGAAGTTCCTTAGGTTTGCATCCATCATTCTTTAGAGTCTTTTAGGAAACATCTTGCATCCATCTGCATTTCCACTCCATGCCTATCAAGACAAGATTTGGATCTAGAAAATGAAGGAACATGGATCCTTATCAAGTCCCCAGCTCATCTAATCTCAACATTTCTACTAGTGCAATGGTAGCTTATGATCCCCAAATACAACAAACTGGTAATGCATGGGATGATCCCAATATCCCCTTGGTTCCTCTTGCAATAGAAACATTTATGAATCATCTGGGAAATGCACAAATGGTTAGCACCCTCACTGCTCAGAATCAAAGAAAAATGTGAGCTAACTTCACACAACAAGGTACTCCCATTCTACCATATCTCTAAACTCGCATCCCCATCACCAACATCTATATCCCAATAGAAGTATACACCCCCATCATCCAACAAATCCATGATCCCCTCCTCCACATGTCACAAGTAGCTTCACCCATACCTCCTCTTTTGAAAAGTAGTTTCATAGGCCCTACAACACAAGTGATACAATCCACTCCATTTCCTCTCATAGGTGCACCATCATCTTCCATAGCAGATCAATCCATCATCCCTACCCAAGGCTTTTCAAATAACCAAGCACCACCTCCCACACAAACCTTTACACAAATAGTTCCACCACCTTCCATGGGCCAAACAACACCTTTCATTCCAGGAGGGATGCAATCATCCTTCCCCTTCACTTCACAAGCCTCTACATCCACACCTTTCATTCCGGGAGGGACACAATCATCCTTCCCCTTCACTTCACAAGCCTCTGCATTCACACCTTTCATTCCAGGAGGGACACAATCATCCATCCCCTTCACTTCACAAGCCTCTGCATCCACACCTTTCATTCTGAGAGGGACACAATAATCCTTCCCCTTCACTTCACAAGCCTCTGCATCCACACCTTTCATTCTGTGAGGGATGCAATCATCCATCCCCTTCACTTCAAAAGCCTCTGCATCAACACCATTCTTTCCAGGAGGGACACAATCATCCTTTCCTTTCACTCCACAAGCTTCTGCATCCATACCATCATTTTTAGGGTCAACACAATCATTTCCCTCTTTCTCCCAACAAGCCTCTACATCAACATCATCTATTCCAGGGGTAGCACAATCATTTCCCTTTCATACTCAGTAAGCTTCCACATCAGCATCTCCCTTTTCATGGGGAATGTAAGCATTTTCATTCCCCCCCAGCATACATCTACCCAAGCACAAGCCTAGAAAAATGCCTTCACCATAGGAATGCCTTCCATGGGTTTTTCAAATCCACCAGTCATGTCCAAAACTCCCATCACATCCACCTTTCCAGCATCCTCTGCATCAAAATTCCTACCGTGCACTAGTTCTTGTTGGGGCCTCACTCAAGAAGAAATGCAATCCTTAGGCATACCAACTCACTCTCCTACATCCATACCTGTGAACCAACAAGCCATCTTCTCTCAAGAAGCACAACAACAACCATCTCAACCTCCATTGACTTCATCCTTCGCAAGCTATCCATTCACAACACCTAGTGCTTTTCAACAAGTTCCTCCACCTTAGTAGCAAAGTTCATCTCATTTCACAAGTTATCTTGCCCAACCACCCTTTGCTTCTAGCTTCCCTACATCAGTTCCACCTTTAAGCAATGCAAGAATGCACCCCGCCTTTATCATCCAAGTGCAAAGTGAAGTTCAACAAGGGCCATCTTATCAGCAAGATGCACCATTCCACCCACCTCCTCCACAACAACAATACTTCCAGTCACAACAACAAATCCCTATCATTCCCCAGTAGCAGCAAGCTTCATCCTATCTAGTGAAACAACAACCTCCCATCATCCCCCAACATAAACAAGCAGTTCCATATCCTCCACCACAATATACCCCTGCACCACATCAACAATATCCTCCCTAGCAATCATCACTCCAAAATTTGTTCCAATCTTCCTATCTTGCTGGGCAATCTCCACATCCCACTCCGCAATATCCACCTCAAAATCATCCTTATTCACCAGCACCACTAGATCCTTTTCAAATGGGAGTACCCACTCCAACACCAATCCATTCTGAGTGGGAAGTAATGAAGAATGCTCTTAAGGAGCTCCAAACTAGTATAGAGAATAAAACCTTCAAGTTTGAAGAGGTGTGTCCCTATCCATTTGATCGATCAATTGCAACTGTTCCTTTCCCTAAGAACTTTGAGACACCCAAGTTTGATAAATATCAAGGAAAAGGAGACCTAGTGAATCATGTTAAATAATTCTATATGGTGTGCCAAGAAGTAGCTTACAGTGATAATTATCTTTTGCACCTATTCCCCAAAAGCTTGGGAGGAACTGTTGTTGAGTGATTTTATAAGATACCATGTGGGACCATCACAAATTTTGTCAAACTCTTTGAGAAGTTTGTTTCCCAATATGCCCATACTGTTGAGAATGAGTTGACCCTATAAGACCTCTACAACTCAAAAAAAAAGGAAGGAGAAAGCCTGGCAGACTACTTGCAGTGATGGTAGAACCTCACCACTAGGTTATCATATCAACTGCCTAAGAAGCATCTAACCAAAATCTTCATCAATAACCTGCATCCCAAACTAGCCCACTTCATGAGGATGAATTGTGTCCAAACATACCAGGAAATCAAAAGAAAAGGAATAGATATCAAAAGGGGTCTCCTAGAAGAAGGCACAATCTGATATTTCAAGAATGATTCCCAAAGCAAACCCAACAATGATAAACCTCGTTACTGGAATCATAACAAAAATGCTATTACTAATGGAGCCACTGACACCAAGCATGTCCAAATCATTGTGGCTGGTCCCACACCTATTCCTACATATGAACAACAACCTCAAACTCATCAGCAACCTATGCAACAATATCAACCTCAAAACAATCAGTAGCAAGCACATTAAGCCCATCAAGGAAATCTAAACAATCAAGTTAATGCCATCAATACTACTCCCAATTAGAACAGACCCAGAGCTCAGAATTATCCAAAGAAGATCTTCACACCGCTTGGTGAGCCTTTGGATATTATCTTTCATCAAATGGCCAAGGCCAACTTGATTACGTACCCACCAATCCAACAGTTTGATTATACGACTCCTAAGCTCAACTGGTATAAAGATCACGAGTATTGTGATTATCATCATGTCAAAGGACACACTACCTTAAGGTGTATGAAACTCAAGAATTACATCCAAGATCTCATTGACCAAAAGGAGATCCAAGTAGATACACCTACTTAAGCCTCACCTAATGCCAATTTACAAATCTATCAGAATGTGTTCCCACAACACAACACTGGGAAGAACCAAGCTAATACTAATCCTCCCCAAAACCAAGGAAAAGGCAAACAAGAAGATCACATTTAACCAAGGCATGGTGTTGGCTAAGAAGATCACAATGGCCACAAGGACTACACTACTACCTATATCAATTATGATAAGTTTGTTGGATGTATAACCCAAGTTGAACCCATAGTCAATGTCATCCACGTCAAAGAAGTAGATAGTCAATGTGTTGTTACCACCCGCAGAGGCCAGATAACTATCGCTGGTGCCCATCCAAGACCAGCACACAATGCACACAATGCACAATATAACCTCATAGAACATCTTGGGAACACACCAGCCCAAATCTCCATCCTTGACCTTCTCCGCACTTCGCCCCTCCATTAGGAAATCCTTGATCGAGCCCTCCATGAAGCACAAGTCCCCACATATATAAACACTGTCTAGTTTGAAAACCTGGTGGGGCATCTATTTGCACCATGTGCTCTTTCCTTCAAATCATTTGACATGCTAGCTATTGTACTTGACCATAGTCTCCCTCTCTGCATCACCATTATGGTCAGAGATTTTGCCATCAAACGGGTCATAATAGATAATGGCTCAGCCTTAAACTTGTGTACCCTAATATTTGTTCAATAGATTGGGTTCACAGAGGCTGATATATCACATGAAGTAATTACTATCAAGGCCTATGAAAACTTGGATTTTACCTCTGAAGGTACTATTACTTTTCCTATTTAGGTAGGCCCAACAACACAAGATACCATTTGCCATGTTGTTGATCTTGACCTACCATTCAACATCCTCCTCAACCGACATTGGATTCATTCCATCAAGGTTGTACCATCTACTTACCATCAGTGCATCAAATTTATGCACCAAGGCACCAAGATTACCATCCATGCCAATCCCCAACCCTTTGCATACTGTCATGCGATGGAAGCATCATTCCCTCATTCCACCCATTGTCCTGGAATCGACATTGGTACTTCTATTGCCAGTTCATCCCGATCCCACTATGAACTAGAGAATATCTTTGCCTCCACATTTTCTTCCATCAAGATCAATAACCAGGGTTGTGGTGAATATAGCCTACATGATGCATTTGCAGTAGGGGCCCTCCCACTTGATCCACATACGCAAGGGCACCCGAGTCACCAAAGCAATCCTACTGAAGAGCTTCATGAAATCAAGCAAATGGGACCTATGACTTTTGAATCCCATGGAAACATAAATAGTCAAGAGATGGATCTTGACATCAATAGGTGGTTGTATAAAGATCCCCCACCACCTAACACTCAACTTCTCAGCTATTTCAAAAACAAGTACCCGCAACCACACAAGTATGCCACTGAACAATGGAAATATCAAGGCGGTGGTCTAGGACCACAAGAAGGTGGAAGCAAAGACCCACTCACAGCATCAAAGAATCCACAACATCAGGATCTTGGATTTAATACCCCTCGCCTACATATACAAGGGCCCAATACTGTAACTGGGGGCACCAACATGACTAGTGTTCCCTTCTTGAATAACCAGGATGACCTTGTAGAAATCAAAGACATCCCTAAAGAGGAAGGAGAGAAATCATATGCTGACATCTTCAATGATGATACCCTCCTAGGCACTTCTATCCTCCAACAACTCACCATTAACCTCATAGAACTTCCCCTCATCCACCCTGAACTCATAGACTAGGACCAACCAAGCGTCACACATATGGATGAGTTCCACATCATGGAAGCACTCCTAGAGTTCATGGGGGCATCAGGCCCACAATCAGTTCAAGTTTCAAAGTCAACTCACATCTATAAGCTTGACCCAAAAGGATATTTTGGGGAGGAGGCAAGATTTAGTTGCAAAAGTGAAATAGAAAGAGAAAAACATGAGTCCTTATGTGAAAACCCCTTTGGGGCACATTCTGATTCCAAAATAGTAAAAATAAAGGGTGTATCTTCTAGTGAAAACTTGGAAATTCAAGCACTAGAAGATGAAGACTTGCCTCTTCCTCCTATATAGGATTACAGACCCGAGCAGTCACCAATCATCATATAAGAAACCAAGCCAATCAACTTGGGTATAGAGGAGTGTCCTAGAATCACCTACATTGCAACATCTTTAATAGAGGGTGAAGAAATGGCTTTCACTGCACTTCTCCATGAAGCTACTGGGAACTTTGCATGGTCATACACACACATGCCTGGGCTTGATCCAAATCTTGTTGTCCATCATCTAGCTATGGACCCTAATGTTAAGCCAGTAAAGCAAAAGCTATGCAAAATGCATCCCAAAGTAGCTCTATTAGTAAAATCAGAACTAGAAAAGCTCCTAGATGCAAAGATTATCAAAGCTATAGATTACTCAAATTGGATCTCCAATATGGTACCTGTCACAAAGCCTTCAGGCGACATCAAAATTTGTACAAATTTTAGGGACCTAAACAACGCATGTCCTAAGGATGATTTCCTGCTACCTAACATAGACATGATTGTAGATCTTACAATGGGCCATGAGATGTTATCACTTATGGATGGCTTCTCAGGATACAATCAAATTCATATAGCAGAAGAAGATCAACACAAAATAGCATTCACCACTCAATGGAGTACTTTTTGTTATAACATGATGCCATTTGCGTTAAAGAATGCATGAGCCACATATCAGAGAGTGATGAAAACAATTTTCCATGACATGATCCACAAGATCCTGGAAGACTATGTGGATGATATTCTTGCAAAATAAAAAACACATTGTGAACACCTTGACATTCTTGAGAGTGTGTTCGATCACCTGCATCATTATGGCTTGAAGCTCAATCCAAAGAAATGTGTCTTTGGTGTTACATCTGGAAAGCTTCTAGGCTTCATAGTATCACGATGAGGCATAGAGATTGACCCCAAGAAGGTCGAAGTAGTAATAGAAATGCCTCCACCAAGAACACTCAGATAACTTAGAAGCCTACAAGGAAAGCTTCAATCAGTGCACCGGTTCATCTCTCAGTTGGCAGACAAGTGCCAACCTTTCACCCATCTCTTGCACAAAGAAACAAGCTTCAAATGGGATCTCATTTGTTAGAAAAGCTTTGACAAGATCAAGGAATATCTAGCCAACTCTCCAATCCTAGTATGACATCCATGCATATCTAAAAAAAGGTATCATATCTCCCCATCTCACAAATAACCAATGCCAAAACCTAATTCACAGAGCTTCCCACTACACTCTTGTGGCCAACACCATTTATCGTTGAGGATATCACAATATCCTTTCTAGGTGTTTATATTCAAACAAGGTCATCCTGGCTTTAAAAGAGGTCCACACTAGAATTTCTGGTACCCACATGAGTGGCATGGTTCTAGCAAAGAAGTTGCTTCGAGTTAGGTATTATTGGCCAACCATGGAACATGATGCTTGTGAGTTCATCATGAAATGTCTACCATGTCAACAACATGCAAATTTGATTCATGCACTAGCTCAAGACTTGCAGCCCATTGCACCACCTTGGCCATTTTCATGTTGGAGCTTTGACCTTGTCGGCTTAATCACTCCCCTCTCTTCTGATGGACACAAGTACATAATAACTGCCATAGAGTACTTCACAAAATGGGTTGAAGTGATTCCACTCACCCTAACTACTGGCATCCAAATATCGAAGTTCATCCTTTACCATATCGTCTATCATTTCAGCATACCATCTACCATCTTCACCGACCATGGAACACCTTTTGAAAACTAGCATGTAGATGATCTATGTGCCAGACTCCACATCCATCACCATTTCTCCAGTCCATATTTCCCTCAAGGAAATGGCCAAGCTGAGGCAACCAACAAAACAATTCTCAAAATCCTCAGAAGGTTGTCAATGATTTTGGTCATGACTGGCACCTCCAAATAAATCCCGCCCTCTAGGCATACCGTACTTCTTATCGCACTCCCACAAGCACCACCCCATATTCCCTTATATATGGTTCCAAATTTTTTCTACCAATTAAGGTCGAGCTCCCATCATTACGAGTCTCCATGAAGAACTATACCATTGATGAGGACTATCGCATGGCATGTCTCACATAGTTAGACTTGTTAGATGAAAAGAGACAACAAGCATATGATCACCTGGTTGCATACCATATCTTGTACTATCTCTTGTATAGCACAATCCTTCCTATATATATCCTATATAGTGAGATCTTCCTATCCCCAATCCTGAGCTTCTGTACATATCAGTTGTAAATATATTTTCCCATCTATTGTACCTAATCATCACGTCTTGTTGTACATATCCTTGTCAGTCCGATAATAACATTTGATCATAAATCTTGTCCTACCTAGCCTTGTACTTCAGCAACATCACTTGTCGACTATTCTTGATCTCAATGATTATTCTTGAGCTTCATCATTTGCTAGCAAATAACAACACTCATTCTCTCATCAATTAGCGGGTCCTTGAGGATGCATCCTTCCTCCTGTCAGACCTAATCTTCCACCAATCACACCAGGTCTGTATCGATGTCTCCTTCCACATGTTTAGACCAATCTTCCCACCATCAATCAATTAGTCACATCAAATCTCTCTCCTTGGCAAAGGATGTCTTTTTTGAGTTCTCATTTTGGTCTTAGATTTTTTCCTTTGGATCTTGTTAATCTTTTATGACTTCTCATTGTTCTCTACTCAAAGTCGCCATGATCCTTTATATCATGGTGCACTGCGAATGCGGATAATCTGGGGCAAGGTCTTTTGATCTTTTTCTTTTGCCTATGAGTCACTTAGATGTGACCCTTGCATGTTTCACATGTGATCTTCTGGGTTACATGGTGCACTTGGGAAATGTCATTTGCTTGTGGTTTCTCTAGCATCATTTCTACCATGCTTCCTCTTGGGTTCATGTGTGATGTTGCAGCAATCCCACGTGTCTTTTTCGCATCAGTCTTATGCAATGCTGGTGACAAAGCCTTATGATCCCAGTATCCTTGGTAGGTCTCTAACATTGCTATATCAAACTAGGTTGTGCTCTCCACATTTTCACTTGGAGCTTCCCAAATCCCCTCCATCCCACATCATCTACATTAATCTTGCATCTTGCATCTTCATGTAGTTGCATTGCTGCACTCTGCATTCCATTTTCATCTTGCATTCATCCATCTTTCCTCTTGGAAGCTTGGTTCTTTATCTCCTCTTCTTCCTTGGTCCTTCCCTTTTTGTTTCCTTTCGAGAAAATTTCATAATGTTTACTTCTTGTGTTATTTTCTTGAGGGGGCACAACCCCTTATTCTTCTAAATTCTAGCTCGGGGCATCTTATTTTCTTGTCTTTGACACCACGCCACTTGCAGCATCACATAAAAGAGGGGCAAAATGTAGACACCTAAAAATCCTTTAGAAAATAAAGTGTTTTTATTTTCTAAAAAAACACCTGATGACATCATCATTTGTTTTAATTAATTAATATATTTTTATGCCATTAATTTTCTTTATTTTAATTAAGCATCTGTAATTAAAGAATCTTTCCCCAAAGCATTTAAATCAAATTTGAATGATTTTCCTATCTTTATTAAATCAATATTCAATAAATGATGTCACAATCCCTAAATAAATTTTATATTTATTTAAAGCCTCAAAAGCCTAGAATCTTCTAACCTTTTCTAAACCCTTCTAATCTTCCCTAAACCTATTTAGGAGAAGTTACCTACTTTTCGTAAGCTAATCCAAGTCTCTTTGACTTTCTTAGTCAAACCCTCCCCCAAATAAGCCTCATACACTCATTTCAATCTCTTATACACTCTTTAAGGCCTCTTATAGCCTCATAAAGAGACCCATGTCCCTTCGTCCATGCATGTTCCACTTGCACACTTCCCTAGTGTTGCTAACACATGTGTGAGTAACCCCTAACCCAAGCTAAACCTTACCATACCCCAAACCATACCTCTTACTCTACCTCAAACCTTACCCCTAACCCTAACTCATCCTCCTAACCCAAGACCTTCCCAAATCCTATAAATACCCTCACTTCCTAAGAGCAAAAGACCAATTCACTTTCAATTCATAGTAATGTTATAATGCTAGAATAGTTCTAAATCCTTAAAGCTTTTATACTAATTGTTAGATTTCAATCATTTTCATGCTTTCATAGCTCATCATAGCTTAGACAATATGGATAAATCTTAGTTTCTTTCTTTGTTTTGCATTTTATTCCATCATCTCACACTTCATTTTGGATTAAAATCTATCTAGAATAAGCATTCATAGCTTAGATTGTATCATTGAGCTTATAGGATCCTTAAGGCCTTAGGGGAAAAATGGGTGTCCCATACCTAGTTTTGTGCCACTATAGGGTTCTTATTATCCCTAGCCTATCCTAATATCTCCTAATCATTAATAGGGATATGTTCCAAGTGATTCGAGAGCACACCCACATCCCTAAAGCTAGAGCAAATCAAATGGTGATAGGGTGCTTCCGTTTAGGCTCTATGTGAATGACTTTGTGAATAAATTTTTGTAATAGTTTAGGTATATATTGTTTAACTAATGTTTGACATGTTTAAGCCTTTCAAGATAGGTTAGGTTTGCACTGATCACACTAACATTTAAAGTGCTAATCATTCCTCTATTAATTAATAGTTTTTAAATCGTTAATTAATCATCTATTTCTTCTATGATCTAGTCTCTTAATCATTTAATCGTTCTTCTAAATTTAATTAAATACTTAATTTTATTTAATTAATTAACCTTAATTAATTAATATTTATTAGTTAATTGAGTTCTATTTCTATACATTAAATTTAATTATTCAAACTTATTAATTATTCCTGCAAAGTTAATTTAATTTCCTCAAATTAAATTAACGTCATCTCAAATTCCCATTAATTTTATTTTGAATTAATTTCATAATAATTTCATCATATTCTTAAATTGAATTTTTAATTCAATTTTGATTTTTAAAATCCAAAAAAATATCATTTATGAGAATTATTAATTTCTAAATATCAAATATCTTTCAAAATCATAAAATTTCCATTTCCTTCCAATTCTCATTTTTGGAAGTTTTATCTCTTCGAAAATGAGGATATTTTCCCAACTTCTATTTCCATTTTCAACTCCCCACTTTTCAAGTTGTATTGGAAACCTACTAATTCTTTCTCCAATCTCATATCTCCTCGTTCGTCGATTGTGATTTTATCTGAATAATTTTGATCACTCATTTTAATCCAATTTTCTATATAAGAAACCCCCATCTCTCACATTTTCATCATGAATTTAGGCATCAAACCTCCGTTATTTTTTCAATCAAGTCTTTAGAAAATCATAATTATCATTTTTTTGTTGGAGCTCAGAGTCCAAGTGTTGCCGAAATCACAGCTGAGTGCACACTTCATACAAATGAAGAGAATCAACAGAGGTTGGAAACAATCTCTCGATTTGCATGTTTAGTTATTTGTTAATTTTTGATTGATTATGCTTTCATTTCTATTATTTTTAGGGTAAATAGATAAGTTAGTTTAATGTTTTTCAATTTAAACGGTGCTACTAATCTCGTTTGTCTAAGCCTTGTAGATTTTTCCCTACTATAGGTATCCTAACTTGAAAATTAATGGTGTAGTAAATTGATAAACCGTTAGAATTTCTCTATGGGTGTGGATATGATTTTGGTGATCCAATGCTAATGCTTTTTATAGTAGATGTTTTAGATTCTATTCCTGTGAAGAGATGTGTATTTATGTCCTATGTGTGTCCTATAGTATTCTCCTTGATATAGTTTAGACAATTGATGATAGGAAAATAATAGTTCTGATTAATGGAAAAAATAAGTTTTGAAGGGACCCGAAACCCTTTACAAAGAATAAGCTTAAGATATAGAAATAGGAGTACACCAAACACAATAGATCAGCCAAAAAAAAAGGCCACCATCCCCATGAAACCACCCAAAATAACCCAGCCAAAGAAACACCCACACCGAGCTGCAAAAGATAAAACATTGGATCCATAGCAAAAGATACACTAACTATCTTTTTGTCCCCTTCAAATGAGATCAAAGGGTCATGTCAAAAGTTGAGGAGGATTTCTTAGAATTTTTTCCTTTAACAGTAATCCAGCCTTCTTCAACACTAGAAGCCTTATTCTGCTAGCACAATGAATCTAGAGATGGAGAACCAACCCCCAAAAGTGGGGTTGAGTCACCTAGAGAAATAGCCAGCACAGGGCCGCCATTAGATCCAGCCAAAGGGTGATCACGATATGGAGTAGTAATGTCCAATCCAACATCTAATAAAATACCATCCTTTCTAGCAAAGACAACACCCAATGAAACAACAAAAAATCTGGTATCACCCAGTGTAGAAAGAGAAATTTTAGGTCCAACAACTGGGATAGGGATAGAGCCAGCAACCCTAGCAGGCCCATTAGGTCCAGCAACTGGGACAGGGACAAAGCTAGCAGCCCCAGAAGACCCATCAATTCTAGCAATAGGGACAAGGGTAGAGCCAATAGCCCCATCAGACCCTTCAGGAACATTAATATCAGGACATAAGCCAACCTTCTCACCAGCAGGTAGAGGATTGGCACTATCAGGAGCAGTCTCCATCTCAGGGTGGGATGAGCTTTTCAAGACAATGTAATGTTTGGTAGAAGCACCCTTCCACCAAGAAGGAGAAGATTTATTCTTCTTGGAAATGAAGCCACATTGGGAAGAAATATGACCAGTCTTAAAATATTTACGACATCTAAAAGGAATGCCTTCGAAGTCAAGCTGTTGGATCCAAGGTCCCAAGGATGATTCAATTTTAATTTTAGCTGGGAGGCCCTTCGAGGTATCAATGTCTACCAAGATACGAGAAATAGTAGAATGATACATATTATCATAATAATTATCAGTCATCAAGAAATCCCCCAAAGCCCCACCCACTTCCTCAAGGACATAATCCTACCACAGATGAAGGGGCAGATTGGGGAGCTTGACTGATAGAGGGATAGAATTAAAGATTTTAGTGGAAGGATTGAAATCAGGGTGCCATGACTTGGCCAGGAGCACAAATTTTTCATCCTCCCAGCAAAAGAAATAATCACATAGGATCATAGCTCTATCCACAACATTATCAAATTTAGAAATGAAAAAGTCTTGTGCCATTGGAAAGATGTTAACAGTACCTATTAATTTTGGTTCCCATATTTGAGAGATCCAATCATGCAATTGGGGAAGGCTGGGCCAAAAACCTTGAAACTGACAAATCAGTCCATGGGATTTAAAAATTTCACTATTGTTCATCAAATATCTATCAGCATTAGAGGATAGCTTGATAGATAAAGACTCACAAATAGGAACTAGGGCAATGGGAGCCCCATTGGTAGTGGAAACCCTACGTCCCTTCATAGCCCCAACCATCTTGGAAACAACATCAACAAAAGACCTAGCCAACCCCATAGAAGGAAATGTACCAACACACAATGAAGCACCAGCAACCGACGACACACCAAAAGATAGTGAAACACCCTCATTTGGAAAAACCCTAGAAGCTCCAGCATTTGGCAACACACCAACAAACAAAGAAGCTCCAGAAGAAAAGAAGCATCTGACAATGCGCCAGCAGACTGAGAAGCTCTAGCAGCCATAAAAACCCTAGAAGCTCCAATATCCAGTGCAGACTGCAACTTCCTAGCCAACTATTGAGCCCCATCAGAAGTCTGCAACTTCCCATCCACCCACAAAATACCAATGGAAAGAAAAACCCTAGCCACATCTCCAGCAGCCGGTGAAACCCTAGAAGCTCTAGTAGAAGACTAAAACTTCCCATCTGACTGAAAAACACTAGTAGAAGGAAAAATCTTAGCCGCAACTCTAGAAGCTGGAGAAACCCTAAAAGCTCCAACATTTAGTGAAGTTTGTAGCTTCCCAATCGATTGCAAAGTACCAGCGGAAGGCAAAACCCTAGCTGAAGCTCTAGCATCCAGTG
This sequence comes from Chamaecyparis obtusa, assembly GCA_027943335.1. Taxonomy (NCBI): domain Eukaryota; kingdom Viridiplantae; phylum Streptophyta; class Pinopsida; order Cupressales; family Cupressaceae; genus Chamaecyparis; species Chamaecyparis obtusa. Next base: position 171,037 of record BSBK01003939.1, on the reverse strand, counting down.
GAGCTCCAATAGAAGCTCCAACATCTAGTGAAGTTTGCAGCTTCCCAACTAACTGCAAAGCTCCAGCAGAAGGCAAAACCCTAGCCGAAGCTCCAGTATCCAGCGGAGCCGCAACAGACAGCTCCATAGGAAATTAATAGATGCTTCATGATAAATATTTTCATTGTGTCTTCTAAAAGATTGCTTATAGAACTAGGTATTAATGTAAATGGTTACTTTTGAGTGGTTGTAATGTTTAAATTTATTGATTACAAAATTAAATGCAATGGGGTATGCACTCCTCTCATGAAATAAATAATCTCACATATCAATGTTTTATACCATCTTGTATTGGCCATGCATTTTTGTAGAGAGCATGAATTTTGGGATCCCTATTTGTAATTGCGTGTTTTATTTAGGAATGTTAAAAGTATCTTTTTATTATAATTACTCCTAAATTATGAGGTGTAATTCCTATAAATTGATATTTCATGTCATACCAATGAATGTATAGTGGGCTCAAGTTAGTCTATAATATGGATGAAGTCATACTTTTGTGAGTTATATTTTTTTTTTTTTTTGAATTGGGATGTTATCAAGAATTATTACCCCTTATCTTAGTTACAATAGATAGGAACTTTGATTTTATAAAGAAAATTAAGCATTTCAATCTGTAAACCATGCTTTTTCCTTATACAATGATATTAGTCTATGGTAGGAGCAAGTAAGCAAGAACTCTTAGGAGTTACAAATTGGTGTAAGAAGAGTAAAATAATAGTAATTTTTGGAAACATACTTTGATTTTATGTATCTTTTTGACTATCCTATTGTATGAAGTATAAGAACTGTATAATTTTTCCTTGCATTATTATAGCCTTTTTGGAAGTTCCTTAAGCTTGATCTAAGTTAATATACAATAATATGTAATGAGATATGATTTATAATAAATATTGGTAGAATGATTCATTGTGAAAATATTAATTATGATCTAGTGTAGAAATGTTTGCAATTCTATTAGATAACTATTTACTAATAGTACTTTTCAACTTCCAAGAGTA